>JAQQZX010000011.1:1581235-1629831 GCA_030068355.1 Notoglanidium maculatum | reverse complement strand
CCCTCCCTCTGTCTCCCTCTCCCTCTCTCCCTCCCTCTCCCTCTCTCCCTCTCCCTCGCCCGCTCCCTCTCTCCCTCTCCCTCTCCCTCTCTCCCTCTCCCTCTCTCTCTCTCCCTCTCTCCCTCTCTCTCTCCCTCTCTCTCTCTCTCTCCCTCCCTCTCTCTCTCTCTCGGCTCTCTCCATCCTCACAGTGCTGCTCTGCTCTGGATGACTGCAGAAGCAGCGCCATGGCCGTGAATCTCAGCAAGAACAGACTGGCCCTGCTCACCGCTTACCAGGACGTTATCGACGAGTCCTCACCCACTGACTGGTAAGAGATGATCCGGGGTTTTGTTTTTTGGAGGCCGACCGGGCTGCTCGGTTTATATTCGCTGAAAGTCGGAGTGATGCTCAGGCTGTAGTCGCTGATCTGGTGAGCTCATGATTATGAACGCAGCATCCCTGAAAACGCAGTCTAGAGGCGATGTTTGACTGGGTGTGTGATCAGCTGAAGCCAAAGAACGACTGCTATATATATAAATATTATAATACATGAATAGTAAATGTGTGCTGCTTTTATATGCACTAAGTGCGTGGCAGTTTTGTCCCAGCTGAAAGGGCGAGGCGGAATAAGTGTCAGTCCTGCTCCAGAGTAGTGCAGTCTATTGTCATTTCCTCTCTTTTCCTTCTGCTTAACACTTCTTGTGTCTGCGCTGCGTTTGTTTCTTTGTCACGACTGTAACGCTGGTCTGGGGCTGTGATCCAATTCTCTTTGTGCTTGTGTTAAAAAAAAAAAAGAAGGACGATTTACCCCTCTACCCACCCCCCTTCCTGGTGCAGCTGCAAACTGCCACTGGGGCACATGGTCGATATTACTGAGGTGCTTGATCTTTGTCTTGGTGTGGACATGACATGGAAAAAAAAGTCAAGCCCTAGCTCACTGGGAGGATAAATCAGGGCTAAAAAAAATCCAGGAACCTTTTTTTTTTTTTTTTTTTTTTAAATCAGAATTCCTTTCCCGGAATCCTGAGAAGTAGCACACGAGCACGAGCACACTATATCGATTTTTAGCCTGCTAGAGACATCAGTATCTGGAAGAAATCTAGCTCAAGAACTCCATCACTTCATATACTGTGTTGCACAAAGACTGAGAAATCGAATGGGTCAAGGATAGGCAGATTTCATCCCAATGACACCCGAAAAAGTTTGGGAAAAGGGAGATGAATTATCCTTTTACACTCAGCCTTTGTGTGCGAAACAAGGCACGCTTTTTTATTTGCGATATCTGCAATACGGCTTTTTGCCTCTCCCAATCTGTCCAATAGATCTTCGTAGATCTTCGCATCGTAGAAACACTGCCTGCACTTACACTTTGCTTTTTTTGATTAGATATTCCTGATATAATTATTGTTTAAAAAAATTTAAACTACACTAAAAATTGGCCCCCACTGATTTAATTTTTCCACTCGCTTTTATTCCATTTGGTGTTACAACTTCTAACCCTGAATAGATCTGATTTGTAGTGCATGGGTTTAAGCAACCTAAACATCCGCACTATGATGTCACAACTCATATCATATCACATTCGCTAACAGCTTCACATTGTACACTACAGCAGGAGTCTGAGCTCAGGTGTTAAAGAAGCCGTATGTAATTTTCAGCTCCCTCTAAGATCAATTGCAGCGCTAATTAAAATATTGACCTGCTTGCTTTCTTCTCTCTGTAGCTGACCTTTTCTTCCTCTGTTGAAATTACTCTGTGTATGCCTTGTGGATTTCCTGTTAAAGGAAAAGAGTGGCAGAGCTGAAGTGGGGGCGGAGCCAATTTCTGGACCAGAAATGTAATACAAAAGAAGGCTGTATAGTAATTTTTGTAAGGAACTGTTTTCTAAGGTGTCTCTGAAATTTAATTTGTTACAGATCAAAAATACATTGTTATGTTACAGATCTTTCAATTGTTTCGGGTCAACAGATAGGATACCTATTAAAGCATGCTTTATTAGAGGATGACTCTTAGCCTTTAGTAGTTTATTGAAATAATCTTTTTGTTTGCCATGCTAGTTCTTTAAAAGGTTTTTTTGGGGGATTTTATTTGCACACAGTCATTAGACATATCATTTAAAAAATACCCAGAATGCTAACTATACAATAACTTTTACAATTGTTATCAAATTTGTTATTTGTCCTTTGGTTAGTTTATGCAGGACACAAGTGTGTAAGATCAGCATGGTGTTTATTCATGTAAATCCAATAATCATTACCAGAATGCGATCAGAAATATGTTGGAGGAGAAATCAAAGGGAAGTGGAAGGCGATTCGAGGCAGAAAGGCCCGCCGATCTTAGACACTGTAGACGGAGATATTTGAATTCAGGCTGGTCTCGGAAAGAAGAAGAATGACAAAAACGGCACACTCCTGTCCCACCATGCCGGCATGCCCCTTTTACACAGATGTTGACTCAAGCTCTGTGACTACTAATCATTCCAGCTCAGAGGTGGAATGAAATGACCCCTATTCTACATTTGGACCTTTAACACAGAATGGCGAGGCGGAATAAAGGGGCAACATTCCCTCCTAGTAAACAAACTAATTATAAACTAACACAAAACAGCTAGACACAATCAGGTGACATGCAAATGACAACAAAAGGGGTGGAGACAAGACCACAAAACGAGAACAAAGGCATATTACAATTAGGCGGGGTTTGTGACAATGTCTTTATATTGATATATTTTCTGATCTACAAATCCTCAAAGATTTTTACCTACATCTGAAACTTTTTATCTGATTATGTGCTTGTTCGACTGATGTGGTTCATTCGACTGATATTACAGAGTGCTCCATGCCTGCCCGTGTTCAACCCTCTGAAATGAAGTAAACAAATACAAGACTATGAAACTTGGGTGACACCATGAATATTTTATGTCTAAATTAGTCTTGACCTAAACCACAAAAAAATCAAACACATATACACACAGATTAAACAGCACCATCAGCTCTCATGCTGACTGTAAGTGAGCTTCGACTAGTGTTTTTATATTCCCACATAATGAACCTTTTTCTTCATGAGTGCGACTGTCCTTGACAGGTATTCCTTACATTCTCCTCATTCTTATACCTGGCATGTGTCCCATTCACCGGTCCACTACACCCCAACCACATACACACTCATGCTCATCAATAATCCTTCACAACCACCAAACTTGACTACAAAGCGAGCTCTGTGCAGCCAGCTGGAATCAAACACCCGGCCACTTCACAGAACTAGCTGAATAATACTCGACACCTGAAGGCAAGAAGGTTGAAAGGTAAACAGACTTAATGATTGATCCTAAAAGGAGATCTTGAGGACTTTTCCAAGATGTTGAGTCCTGAAGGGTAAGGGCCTTAAGAAAGAGGAGATATTTGAGTTTTTAAGAACGGGGATACAGAACCTTATGCCAGTTATTGAATATCAAACAATGAACATGCTAGATGATCTAGCTGCGCTGCTGACAAACTCAAGGCAAAGGAGTAGATGAAAAGTTGTCTCCTTTTCAAGAGTAATTAATGGTCACATTTCCCAAGTCTGTGATATCCGCTGGCCAGTTTATATCCTGTTAGAAATTACAGTGGCTAGAAAATACCCTGATTACAGGAGAGGGTTTAATTGGACTTCCAGTTCTTGTAGGTATAATAGAGTGCATAAGGATATGGAGCTTGGATGTGGTCAAAAGTACAGTATTTGAATATAAATTTGGTGTATTTGACTTATATACATGTCACATTACATAAAATACTTATTTTCTTTGGTGCATTTAATAAAATAAGCATAAGTAATAAAAACCATAAGTAGTAATTTGGAATGATATTTTTAAAGGCAAATCTTAGCCCTAGTAGCCCTAGTAAGAAGGCATGTAACGATTCACCCAATTCATGATTTGTTTTGATTCACAACAATTTGGTTCACGATTCGATTTTTCCACAATATTTTTGTAAAAAAAAATTAAAAGAAAATTTTATTACCAACAATGCAACATTTATTTTCCTATTTTTTTTTTTATCTATCAGAGTAAATATACCTTTTGTAAAATAAAAAATATATATACTTTTAATAACCAACAATAATTATTTACAAACATTTGTAAAGGTTGGAGTTAAATATAATGGCCTATTAACTAATAAAAGTTCATACCAAGCAGAACATTTCTAAATAGTACTTCTTAAAAATTAAAAACAGGCTCAAACATAAAACAACTCCCTCTATTTGCTTCTCTTTTTTTTTTTTTTTTAGCTTTTGACAGCCTGTAAAAAAAGAGCTCTGATTTCTTGTTGACTCTGTGAAGGTATTCGCACAAAAGCTCTTTCCCTTTTTAGATCTTTTTTTGTGTGTTTTCACGGCATTAGAGCTGTGTTACTTCTGCCTATCTTGACATCACATGTTTTCCCGCTATTGTATGTGATTGCGCCCTCTGCGGTCTAAATAACACAATTACAGCTAGGATAAACTAAGAGATTACGCAGCCTGATAATAATCGTGGTTCATTTTTTATTTCCTCGATTCGAATCGTCATAAATTTGCATTGTGATTTATCGATGCACGACATATCGATACATGCTTACTAGTAAGTAAACGACATTGGCAAAAATATGGGAAGAAAGGATTATTATATATATCACAACAAAAAATAATTTAATGTGGCGTGTTGGTATAATTCCAACATAGGAAATTCACATGCAAGTTTCATATCAAGTAAGCATAAAATGGGGTTTGTACAAATACAGACACAAATCTGTATCTACCCTTACGACCACCACCACCACCATAATCATCATCATGGCTCCCAGGATTATTTATAAATGTTTGGGGTTGTTTTTTTGTCTTGATCTGTAATCCCTAAAATGCTGCAAGTTAAAATCTGCACTGGTTGAATAATGCAGCGGTTTTCAGGACTTCATGGAGTTGACAACACATTCACTGATTGGTAATACCACATGAACTGGCGCACATTTTTTCCACCACTGAATGATACACTAATCAGTATTAAACCAGATGTCTATATAAGGAACAAACATGTTTATTGTTAGACTTAACCAATAAACCAAAGTGTCCCTTCTCTTTACTAAAATAACTTTCTTTCTTCTACTTTCTACTTGTAATGATCATAGAAATGCAGATATTTAGCATTCACATGTTTTGGTCTGGTTTTTGGTTCACATGCATACAAACAGGACATGTGATTAAGATGGACATGGAGACACTGTGAGAAGCATCCTTGGGTAAACCATATAGGACTTTCACTCTGACTCCAGAACAATGGCTACCCTCTTGGAAATAAAGGCTCATTTCTTTCTTCAAAACCAAGCTGGAAAGCCGATGGGCTCGAACCTTTGTGCTTCCTGCCTTGGTATTCTGAATGATACACAAATAAAGCTGGGAAAAAAAATCCAGTCTGCACAGGGAGCCCCAGAGACGTCTCTCCTGTTTGCTCTCGTCTGCCAAGAAACGTCCGAGAAACCAGCGAGAGCTCTGTGAATTCTCACGTGGTGTTCCACTCTCTTAAGTCTAACTATTTTCTGTTTGAGAGCGAGATTCTGATAGCACCTTGGGGAGTTTTAACCTCGAAGTCCAATGGTCTAATTCCTGCATTCTTCCTGGATGAGGTTTTAATCATCTTCACGTTTCCTGTGATTGATTACCGGTTTATCGTAGCGAGAGGGGGGATTATAAAGGTCTTGTTCCTTTTCCTTTGGAATGTGTACTCCTACATATTCATGCAGGACTGAAATTTAGGCCAAACTGCTCCAGAAAAGGCAAAAAAGAGCTGGCAGCTGTTAGTAATGTACACCCGTGATGTATTTTGAGAAGATGAGGCGACGTAATTGACAGGAAGACACACTTCTTAACACATAATGGAGCACTGTGTGTGTGTGTGCTCTTTTGGCCTCTCTTCTCATGGACTCGAGTCTGTCTGTGAAAGGTAGCTGATACCATGGAGGACTGGCCACGTCTTCATAGAAACAGGATTGAAGAACTGAAATGATTGAGGCCGATCATCGCCTATCTCTTGAACTCTGGCTTTACTGGAGAGAAGCTATGTCCACCTTGAAGTTGTGAGATGATCCAGACAACATTGGGTTTGTAACTAAATCCCGAATATCATCTGTTTCCAGATTTCCGTGCTGCTGCTGTTCCTACCGAAAAACAAACTCATGCTTCTTAAGCACGTCTGGTCGAGAGTTGGAGGGCTAAACTCTAATATCTTGCACTATGCTTTATATCATAGTGTCTCATCAATGGTGTAATACGAATGATGCTTATAATGATCCCCTGGAGTAATGCCATTCTTCCTTAGAATAAAGCATTTTAATATATTTAACCCTTTTGTTCAAACCAGTAAAAACTAAAATTACAGTTCTGTCCTTTCCCTTTTGGGTAATTTATACCTGGATTATAGAGAATGTGCGCTTAGCCTGTGCACTCTTAGTTTCTTCTAAATAAAAAGAATAACATAAACCCACCACTTTCACATTAATACCCATGACTGTATTGCACGTGTGCCTTTCCAATCACTGCTGATGACGTACTACGGAAAAATATCAACAGTTTGAGTTTGAAATATCAATCAGCCCTAGCCTCGCCTTCTTGCTTCATCAAACAATTCTTCTTACAACCATTGGTGGCACTGTTGCACTCGTTTCCACAAACATCCAAAATAAGCAGCCATTTGTTAACAGTAGGTATGTAATGATATATCACGCTTCGATAAATTGCAATACAAATTTCTGACAATTTGAATCAATGGACATAAAAATGAACCACGATTCATGTCCTAGTTTCATCTCCATTATTTAGACAGAAGAGGGTGCAATAATGCACAATAGCATGAATACATGTGGCGTCACCGTAGGCGAAACTAACACAGCTCTAATGCTGCGAAAACACATGAATAGCAGATCTAAAATGGGAAAGCGCTTTTGTGCTCATTTGCAGACTGATTCAGCAAGAAATCTTTTTACAGACTGCAAAAAGTTAAAGAAAAAAGAAGCAAACGGAGGGAGTTGTTTTATGTGTACGCTTTTTAAATTTTTAAGAAAAACTTTATTAACTTTTTTCATTTTTAATAAAATACATTTTTAGTTAATAGGTTATTATATTTTACTCCAACCTTTACAAATGTTTGTAAATAATTATTGTTGGTTATTAAGAAAATGAAACTAAAATATATATTTTTTTATTTACCAAACGGAATATTTAAGTTGATGGACAGGGAAATAAATGTCGCATTTTTTGGTAATATAATTTTCTTTTCATTTTAATTTTTCTTTTTCAAAAATATCATGGAAAAATCGAATCGTGAACCCAAAATCATGAATCGAATCGAATGGTGAATTGGGTGAATCATTACATGCATAGTTAACAGTAATCAGATTAACAGTAATCTGGTGTGGATTTTAGAAATTAAACATTATATTGATCTTTTATTTTTGAAAGATGGAGGATTAGCCTTGCTAGCACCTTTATACTAGTTGTCACTATGCATTCTCATTCTCTTTTCAAATCATCAATTCAATGCTTCAATCGATTCAAGATTCATTTGTGGTGTGTGTGTGTGTGTGTGTGTGTGTGTGTGTGTGTGTGTGTGTGTGTGTGTGTGAGTATATATATATAAAATTGCACTCTGCCTGAATCTAATGGAAGAAAGGGTGAGATCTCTTCAGTGAGTTTTTGAGGTTCATTAAGGCAGGACATCCTCTTCCCTGTCTAAAAAAGTTCTCTAATTGGCCATTTGGTTCTGTTAGTGAGTAGAAATGTTTTGAAACTGGTTTTCTGGGTGCATTACAAAATCTTATAGACCTCATTTAAGGACATGAGGCACACTGAGGGTATTTTTTTTTTTTTTTTTTTTTACCTCAAATGCTATCCCTTAGCATGGTTCCCATTCCTGGACAGATTTGAACATCTGGTAGCGCCCACCTCCACTGCTAATCCACACTGATGTTGATGAGGCTTCTTGCTAACATCTGGTTGCAGCGATAAGCCATCATGTGCACATTGTGATAATAATGATTCTACTTATAGGCACATGTGGGCATCAGAAAAACACATTTAAGAAGGTAGTTTAACAAAAATCTCACATATGCAGGTCATTTGACCGTTTTTTTTAAAAAGTAACCATCACCTACTGATAAACTCAAACGTATTCTTTCTGCCATGCTGATAGTGTTCAAAATGGACCAAAGGTTATCGCTCATTTCGTCAGAAGCTGTTCATGGTTTTATTTAAGAACGTTCTTCTTTCCGAAGGACTAGATCATTTCTTTCACTAAAAAAAGAAACCAGCTAAAAATCTTGGCTTGTGTTTGAAAAGCTAAGGGGTCAGCCAGAGTTCTGCTGGACTTTTGCTCCTATTCACGCTGGGTTTCATGGCTCTTGCTACAATCTGGCCTGCTGCAGTTTCCCTTCAGGAAACACTCCTGCAAAAATAAGTTTTCCCCCAGGTGCCAACTTTGACATCTTCCTTCTCGGAGATGTCCCTTTCTCTCATCTCGTCTAACTTTTCCCTTTATTCTCTACGGTCTTATACATTTGTCTTATTCTAGATGGAAAGACACTGTGCACTTTGGGATTAGACCGACATGTAACCCTGTGTTCACACTAACATATTGCTTGCAGTTTGTCTCTTGTGGGCTTGGAGCGAGTCCTTCCAGCATTCATTGTTCAGATCAGAAATGACCCACTAATTACCAAGTTGTTTAAAATGTATTCTAATCAAGTTGAAAAAAGACTTTAGCAGTGCAAGCTAACTCTACTAGCTATGTACACTCACCAGAAGCACCATCATATATATACCTATAACGAATGAATCTTCTTCTAACTAGTTAAACACATTAAATTCCAAACTAATCACTGCGAAAGTTTTTTGATTGATTTACATCTTACATGCCAGACCTTGTATTAGCTATTATTAGGAAATTAGCAGTGCGAGCTAAATATGCTAGCCACGAACACTCTTCACAGACAACAGTGATCCTTTACGTCCTTAAGAGCTTTATTTTTCTTCATAACTTCTCTATATACATTTATTGAGAGGTTGTATATGACAGGATAAGATGAAACCACAGGTAGAAGTTTTTCTGGCGATTCATTTGAATCAAGCAGGAATGAATTGCAGGTTGGAACTACAGGGAAATTAAAAAAACATCATACCACACATTCCATATAATTGATCTTGCAGTTGTTGCTTTATTGCTTGATAGTGTGAACGCAGGGTAAAGGCTCATTTATGTTCAATGTTACATATACGGATGACACGCGTCGTATACGGATGTGTACGTTTTCTGAAAGCGTACAGATATGGACAAATTGGAGCCAACGGAAATTGTAGGAGCTGTGTAGCCAATGGTTCAAGCGAGACATGATGAAGAAATTTTAAAAATGGTGGAACTTTTTGAGGAGACATGTGATTTAGTAAGAAATTTTAAACATCTATATGATGTTACTTCGCCCTGGCACAAGGACAAGGACACAATGACCTCCTCCACTGTCGCCATGTTTACTATTGTCAGACACTATTGACTCTGAGCTGCCCTCTAGTGGATGTGTTGCTTAACATTCATGCCAACGTAAAGAATGCATGGAAGTATGCAGGCAGTGCCGGCGGCTACATCATTTGTAATGGATGTTTTCATATGTAAAGGGAGCATAAATGAGCCTTAAGACTTTTCTCCAATTTGGTATGTTGATATACTGGCTCAATGGTTTCCCATCCTGGATGGTTGGTGCGTCGTTGTAGGCGCTTCTTAGATTATCCTCCAGTTTCTTTCTAATGGAATCCATGTGGCTCCTTTATTGCAGGTTACCACAGAAGCTGAAAAAGAAGCATGGTTCACATTACGCTTTGAGCCACCTTTCATGCATGACAGATCAGTACAAATACAGATTATATAGGCTATAAATAGGAACTACCCATAATGCTATGCTTCACAGTAAGCCTTTTCAAAGTCATAAATTCAATTATACTGTTGATGCATCTCGAGAAATTGACTTTCCAAGTAATTCATCATGTTCAAACATTCCAAGTACGTGAACATTTGATTGATGTGAGCAACAGATATAATGTCTTAATGTTTTTTTTCCCACCATCACTTGTAAGGACGCCCCTGTTATGCGCTTTAATTTCAACTGCCAGCAGCAGTTTGGGACTCTGCCCAGACTGATTGTAGAAATTATTAGTGTTTATGCGCTGTAAACGTTTCTCTACACGTTATCTGGCGCGCTGCATGAAAGAAAGTTCATTTGCCCAAAAAAAAAAAAACCCCATTAAGGCTGGAACTAAGCACTAATGCTATTCCTTGTTGTAAAGGATTCATACAGAATATTTAAATGATAAAAATGATACAGAATATTAAAATTCATCGCTCTGTCTTTTATCGGTGCACATTTTCAGCGATAACGCTGTTCTTTAAAAGAAAATTACATTTTAGGCATGTCTGTAAATAAAAGCTGCTGGTGGAAATCTCTTATAAATCTATGTTAGGATTGTGTGATATGGATTTTTCCCTGCTCGTGAATTACCATTTTAAAATATTAAAATGAGCATTTATATCAGGTATAAGGAGAATATTACCAGTTGTGAAGTAACCACAAAAAACTCAGCTGGATGCTCATTAAATCATTTCTAATAAAAAAACACAAGAGTACATTTTTGATGAAATTATTTTACAAATCAGTTGTATAAATTCCACATGGCCGACATTTTCACTGCAATCTGCAGTCTGAGTGTTTCTAATTATCCTCACCATTTACATTATATGAAGAGAAATGTTAGATTTGACATTTTCTCGTAGGGCTGTTTAATCAGTTTAGGTCCATTTTTTTTCCTTTTGTAGTAAACATTTTAGCAGCATCGCTAATAAATATAGAAACTGATGTGAACTATGACGAATGTTAGCTGAGCTGAACATATATCGATCGATTTTATTTCACACTAATGATCTCAAAACATCTTCTTTTAGCATGACAGGAAGCGACAGCACCTTACGAGTCCGGTCGAGAGCATGTGGGATGAGGGGAAATGGGCGGGGCTTGTGGTTGGCATCAGTTATTTTTGCCATATTTATAAGTGATAACTCGTACTGTTCCCATGTTAAATTTGCTCCTACGCAAAATGTGAGTATGATATAATCTAGTATGAAATAGCCACTGGTGTGGTTTTTGTCATGCACTGGGTTGTTTTTGGTCAGCTCTGTTACGGACAGGGTGTCCTTGCAGACCCATAGCACCGTCACACCAAGGCCTCTGAAGTCCATCTGGCTGCCTGCTCAGCCTCACTAATATCTGGAGTATAACGCCATTCACGCCGATTAATTCTCAGTTCCAGGACTCGTAGAGGTTGCTCTCGGCTGATGCTGGAAGATCAGAGCACACGCCCCGAAATGACTGACTGAAAAGCCTGTTCTTTAATTCAGTTTGGATCAGTGCTTAGTTACTGAGCATTAAGAGCTACAATACTGCGTGCTCGATTCTAGCAGCATGAACACATATAGTGTAAAACCCTGTACTCTAAATGTACTTATTCTGTATTTCACTATAACATGGCTGATCACACACAGACACATGATTTATTATGACTTTGGTATGAGTTTTAATTCCCGTGGCTTTCAATCACGACAGTGCTGCAGGCAATGAGTAAGGATATATTTAATCATGGATTATCTTACATCCGTCTTTGTAATTTAAGACTCCGATTTTACCGTTATGTCATCATGCTATCATTACATCAAAGGCACGATTTGACAAATTGTACATGGATGTGCTCAATGTAATACTCATCACCCGTCAGTGTGTCAGTATCCTTTAAATCCCCCAAGCACAGAGTATTAATGCCTAAGGGTTGTCACTATGAGTGTGTGTGTGCGTGTATGACATTCTATATGGCGAGTCTTGTAAAATACACACTTGATATTTGCCGTGTAATTTAGCCCTCTTTGAACCTGTTGGGATTTGGCCTGCTTTATTAAAACCAAATAGGTTATGCTCACAGGGTTCCTACAGCTCTGTAAGCGCTGAAACATTAGCTTTATTAATGACATACTGACATTCTTGTAATCATTTACCGCTTGATTCATGCTAGAACTTTTCAAAGTAGATCCTCACACAGGTTATTTCTCACTCAGGCTAGGAGCCAAGGTGGTAGCAGCGAAGTGGTGTGTGTGTGTGTGTGTGTGTAAATATGAAGAACAGAATTAATGCATCAGTAGGAAAACTGGCAGAAATATCCAACGTTCTAAAATTGTTACAGAGCTTGTTGGGTAAGCTGAGTCAAGCAGCGATATTAAAAGCAAAACCAAGTTAACGGGATTGATTACAGGTTCCTTTAACGGAGCAGGAACTCTGGAACAGCAGGGCATCTGCAGTATCTGATCGATTTTGGATACGGCTCTATTTCTGGCCTCGTGAAAAGTGCAGTTTACTGTATTGTTTTGTGAAAGAGTGTAGTGGTGGGTGAGGAAGAAAGTGACTGTTGGAGTAAAAACATAGAGATTTATGGATAAGTGATTTGGAAATTGAGCTGGCATGATGTAGAAGAAGAGCAGGACTGATACAGAAAGGGAGGGTGAGATGCTCTTACCCCAGGCTGCAGTGTGCTGAGGTAAGCATGCTGCAGAAGCATACAGAACCATAATGGGGTGTGCAATTGGGGATTGGTGGTTAAGCTTTTATTCCAGTCTGCTCAGGCATTCGGGGTCATTTCTCTAATCCACCCTTTCTGCCTGGATACAAAGATGAGTTTGACCAGACATTTTACCCAAGAGTCTTTGCGCTCGCCCTCTTATGACTCGTTGTTGTTTTTACTGTCTCTTGTATCGGATGTACAAGCTAAACCCCTGGTGTAACGTAACATCGCCGATGCTTTGTCTCGCTGTTCGGTAGCGTTATCTGAAAGGCTTTTAGAAAAAAGGATGGAGGGCAGAAGTACAGACTGCATCGGGCCTCGTCATTCTTGGCAAGGACTCCGTCTTTCTGCTCTGGAGGGGGCTGCCGGACTGCTGCAGTGGAATTTTAATACTCTACGGACATCAATCAGGTTGAACGAAGCCAGCCTCGTTCATCCTGTGCTTCCTGTGCGCTCTGCTGATGTCTGTCTTTCTGGACAATCATGTAAAGGATTAATATCTGACAGCAAGACCTTTTTTAAGCCGATGTGCCTGATGTTCCAGCATGTGATAGATCAAATACCTAACTTATTCCCTGTCTCATGATTTTGTTTGGTGTGTTGATATGACATGACAGTTTGGGGGGTTGAAGCTAAACTGGTAAATCTAAATCTTTGAATTAGGCTCCATGACTGATTCTTTTGCAGGAGTGTCAATATGCCATGGCTAAATTTAGCTGCTGGAGGACGGCTTCTGTAATAAAAACTCAAAGAAGAAATGGAAGGCTGATACTTAAAAGAACACCTGTACAGGTGGCACCAGCGAAGCCCATAAACTCACGCAGTTATGCTATGTCGGTGGACTTTGGTACTTGAATGAAGGCTTCTGGAGTGCAGGAACACTTCATGTAGAAGTTTTTCTAGGCCAATGATCTTGCTCCTTTGACAAATCCAACCAGTCTTATCCTTTCACACATCTCCTCGGTTTAGCACTGAAATCTGCAGGTAGGCATCACGAATGTTTGTATAAGACCAACCAAAACCATTTAAAGAGTGATAAGATTAAAACCCACTACAATTCGCCATTACAAACTAATTTCTTAATTAATTTCTTAATTAATAGTCCCTCAAGGCTTACTTCTCAGGCCTCTCCACTTATACATATACATTTTTTACACATATACATTCTGCTCCATGGTTTAGTCATTCTGTTACATGCCCGTAATTTTCATGATTATACACCTGACACTCACATTTACATCATTTCGCGCTTCTCATCATGCCTGCCTTCTATATCATGAGCTGCATGCACTTATGATTCATCAAAAAATGGATTAAAAAAGAAATATTAAAACCTCTGGATTTCCCATTGACATTAATGGAGGACTTTTTAAGCTCACTTCTAGTCTTTATAACATTGGTATTAGTTTTTGATTCTACCTTCTACTCGAACTGTACATTTGGTTATTCAATAGCATCAGCCGTGGCATATTTTAAAATAACCTAATATTTAGTATTAATAATAATATTTGTTTACTAATATTTTCTTTTAAAAAATTAGCTGCTAGGGTCCACAAACATACCAAACACTCTGTGTATATTTGTGTCATATGGAGTTAAGCACGCTACTCTGCTTCATATTTATAGCCCTGTGTGGTATTGGCCCCCCTACAGTGGTGATTGAACCCATTACACATGAATGTCTGCTTTTAGAACAAATGTCATAGTTATTCCTTTCTCAGGCCACCAAAAACTTTAGCATGACCGACCATGGGAAAGCCCGGGTTCTATATCAATGTAACGCTTTCCCAGCCGCACGTTTTCAAAAAAGACTCGTCTCGGTGAATGAATCGATTCTCTGAATAACAGAAAGGTTGAATGCAAGATTTCAGAGGGCCGAAATCCAAATCACACTCACTTCTAACGAGACAAAACCAGGAAGCAGTCCAAAATACAAAACAGAAGAAACAGGAAGCAGAGCACAAAACAACAAAGCCTTGTTAATCGTTCGCAGACCTAATCGGTTCTTCTCTTTTCTTAACTGTGGTTCCTCATTTCCTTTCCTTGCTTTTTTAACTCCTTCCTTTGTAACCATGAAGAAATGAAGGCAGGGGTAAGATGCATGGACTGAGGAACTGAAGGCAAATATATATACATATATTTACTTTTTTGGTGCCATGTTAAAGCGACAGGACTTATTGACAGCACTACAGAATGGTTCAGCGAACAGAAACTGATGATAATTTTCCCAGGAACAGAAACACAACCAAAAACATAATCGTCCTAAACAGTTCCTTCTAAAATCTGTGCTACAGTTATTTAATACTCATATGTTTTCCCACTACTTTCTTACATATTTCTTACCTCCAAACTACAGATGTGATGTCATCCATGACATCATCAGTGTATCATTTTAACACACACTATAACATTGCATAACATTAGCTTTAGTTGACAGATGAAAAATCAACATGAATTAAATGTAGTATTAACATTTGCATTAACATAAAACCACCCAATGTGTGTAACGTATGCGTTAGAAAGATTAGAACTAACCAGCCTGTTTGTTTTGCACTGAACAGCTTAGCTAGCATTCTGATTAGCATTAACCAGCTAAGTTTGTATTCAAGTATTCAAAAAAACCTATTTCAATTATTTGATGTTTACAATTTGTAGAGACAGATTGCTTTATTACAAACCCCCCATTTAACAGCTGAAAGAAAGAATAGTCTCTAAATAAAAACACAAATAAAGTCACCGTTTTTTTATTTATTTTGGAATTTTGCAAAAGTAGTTAGGAGCCAGCATTGGCATTCGATAAACATTTAATCTTAATCTTTATACTACAGTTTTCTACAGTTAAACTTTTAACTCTTCTAACACTGAGCCTGCTTATACCAGTCTTTCGAATTCTCAATCCTGATTGGTCAGAAGGTGTTGAGCAATTTTCAAAACCAGCACGATTCTTACACACAGGTTTCACAGGTTTATATTAAGCATTTGTTCTAATATGTTATTGTTCCTTTAGTAACCTTTCCTAAATCTTTTCTTTAGTAAGTTTTATGTGAACATACATTTATTTTATTATATTATTATTATTATTATTATTATTATTATACAGTGTATTTGGAAGGAGCCGCCAGTGTCAGCTCGCGCTTAGCGGTTTCACAGTAAAAGCTGTGGGATTTTATCCTTTAATTAATTTAAGACAGACGTAAAAAGGCTGGTGAGGGAATTTATAATGTAAATAATAATAGAAACAATCTATCTATAAGCCGGTTTAAAAGTAAGACATTTCTTAATAACCTTCATTTATAATATTTGTTCCCGTTGGCAAATTGATGTGGTATAAAAGGAGTAAAACTCATGGGCATGCTGTTATTGGAAATAAATCAACTTCATGATGGTTAAAGACCTGAAGTGTCCTGAATGATTTATTGCTTACACATGAACTATGTAAAGGAACAGAACTAACCGGCTTTTCTAATTTGTTCAAGCTGAACATTCTGGAACGTTATATTAGGTTTCCACGCAAGAATGGAAATGTTCAAATTTATTGATACACCTGTATACACACACATATATAACAATGTGATTACACACCGAATTAGCATCAGACGGCGTGACTGCACGTGTACAACACATGTTTAAATGTTGCACAAGATTCTACACTAACATCACCTGATTAACTTTGTTTTGGGGGAATTTAAACAGCTTTTTATCATATAAGTGATAATTATTATTATTAAGTAACTGTATTAAGTCCACCTTTCTCCATATGCCTGGGGAAGGATTTGCAGGCTGCTCGCGGTGAGTGTTATGCAAGAGATTTACCCCCTAATTGGAGGAGACTTGTTTGGCAAGAACGTTGTCAATGCGGGACTGTGGTTTCTGCAGTGTGTTTGAGAGAATCTTTCTGACGGACGCTCCTCCATGCTGCGGACTTGTCAGAGATTTTAATGCTGCAGAAAAACGTCTCTGAGAGTTGCGCCTGAACTGCAGTCCATTCCACTGCAGAGCTCAAGCAGCCGTGTACTGCAGGAGAACGCTGACGTTTATGTAACAAGCATTGTAGCTAGGAACGTGTCTTGAAAACATGAGTTATGCCCATGACAGACATAATTTAGCGGAGGCCATGATGAAAAGCCTTGCTTGGCAGACATCTTGGAAACTTTGCATCCCATATTTTCAGCATTCCCTGTGTTTTTGCACTTAGCTACACACTCATACACACTTCATAGTTGAATTTATGAATTTCTTATTTAATATGTTCAGGCAGTTTTAGTGCGTAATATAGGCGGTGATTGCAAAGAATGCCATATGATGATTTTCCCGTCTTTTGTTTTATGCATGCATCATGATTTTAAATACTTGAGTTTCAAGGTGCGATATATTAAGTCTAGAACCCAAAAGCAATACAACGGATTTATGTATTTATGATGTTCTTATAGCTTATATGCATTTGCCACCTCTAGCTCCTTGACCCTGGCAAGCGTCCATCTTGTGTCGTGCGATTCGTATACAAACATAACCTCTGTTTTTAGATCAGGTTCATCTGCTGCACTACTGCGCCTGTGACCAAGAATCAAATCTGTGCCAGGATCCTGCAAAAAAAAGGCTGCTGAGTCAAACACTAGCACCTACTCCCCCAGGACAGACCATGCCCGTGGTTGCTACCCAGTGTCTTCAGAGATGTTACATTTTTTTTCTATGGTTGTCATCCATATGTACACCAGTCTGTATTTTCTATTAGCCCGCTAATACAGACAGGTTTCCACCACAAGCCAATTTGTCGGAGGGTTCTACATGCTGTTTTCTGCCTAAGACAGATGGCTAGTCAGTATTCAGCGTGAAATGGTGAACCAAATTTTGTTTGTTTGTCATATGCGCTGTGTTGTTTCACTTGCTGACACTGGGCATATTCATAGGGAAGCGTTCAGTTTAAGGTTCCACTTGTAACTCTTTCTGAATATAAGATCAGCGTACACAAGGCTAAGTACGTTCAAATACAGCAAGAATGTAGAAGAGCTTCGTTTACCCTGAACTGTTGGATATCCAAGGCCTTTACAGGCAGCGTTGGGGAACGGCTAGTTGCAAGTAGCGACATTACTAGCTTAACTACAATCTCAACAACTTTTAGTAAATAATGTAGCTTTTTCTGTAACAACCTACCAAGTAGTAGTACAGTGCAGAAAACACTACTCTTCTGTTTCCATTTAACATACCCAGTTCAATATTATCTTTTAAATGAAATAAACCGCAGTGTACAAACTGTTATATCTGTCCAGACCAAATTCAACACTTCTGATTAGCATACGATGATTTAAGCTAGCGCAGATGTATGAAGCATTCATGGCCATATTTGCTTGTTAACATTAACTAGCTAGCTAGCAAGATTTTTCTGTAAACAAATTGAACCAAAAGTGTAACTTTAGCTTCTGATTGCGTCTTAAGACTGGTTCAGAAATAGAAAAGCAAAATCTGTTTGTTATGGTATATCTTGAACATAGCATGTACATTTTGAATTTGTGCACTAAAAAGTAGCTGCATGATAAAATGAGAATGCCTCAGTTTGCCTTTTCTCAGTTTGACAAAATGGCTTCAGTGTAGGTAGCTACTTGTTTTTGGTAGCTTGCAACATAGCTAGCATACATTAATAAAAATGTAGTTTGGCTGTAGCTTAGCTAGTTAATATCATGAGTAGTTTGTAGTGTGACACGTTTCAATTGCAAAGTGGGTGTCCGTAAATGTTAACCAATGGAGCAGTGGGTCCATGCTTACAGACCATTGAGAGTGGCTAGCTAAGAATAAAACATGCTAATTTCATACTTCCACAACCTAATGCTAATTGTGCTTTTTTACACAAACAGAAGACTTTAATAAAATGTCTCGACTATGATTTCTACTAATTTATAAATGTTCGCATTTGAACTTTTCGTTAATAACACTGTGACAGGTTTCTGCCACGAAGGCTAAAAACAGTAAACCTGATCGCTGAAGCCGCAGTGTAGTAGACTGGTCTTTTGTGTTTTATGATGTTTCAGTTAATTAAACCTTCTGTGAAAGCCGTGCCCTTATTTGGGGTCTCCTAAATAGTTAACACAGTGAGTGAACAGATGTCCCCTGTACCAACATCGCGAGTAATGCGGGGGTCAGTGGGCTGACCAGGCTGCTGTCTTCTGGATATTGCTTTGTTTCTGTCTTTCACTCTCCTCTTTACCACATCTGCCAGGCCTGCTTCATTGAATCTGAATTGATAAAGCAGGAGTGACCCTTGCTGACCTCAGTTTAACTCAGTCACAGATGGGCATGAGGATGTACTCGACTTGTCTGACCACCTCACTGAAAAGTCAGTTATAGCACTACTTAACTACCCTTGGCATTACCTGCAATAAGCCATTTTAATAGTCTAGAACTTGTAGCCTAATAAAGACACCAAGGAAAACAGGCATTTAAACCATTTCAGGTTTAAGGACAGTAGAGGAGGGTGGAATAATATTACCAGATGTGTAGTCGGGAACTGCTTACTGGCAGTGGCAATTTTAAAGACTCTACTGGATGGTGGATTTTTAGGAGATTTTAGGAGAAACATTTTTTTTTTTTAGAAAAAGCATTTTCAATACGAACCTTTTACAAATCAGTTGTCTAATGTCTGACATTTTTACAGTTGATGTGTTTGTACACATCTGAGCGCTGACCGACACACCAGCGAAGAGCAAAAAAACCCCAGCGTATTTAATCAGTCTAATTTCATGGAAAGTTTTAGATTTTACACTTCATTATCTTTCTATGTCAAAACCGTTTTTGTGCCATCCCTAATCAATAATGTAACTGATGTTAACTATATACTTGTCTAATGTTAGTTAAAGTGAACATAAAAGAATAGATTATTTCATAGACAATATCGGTACACTTCAATATGTTTTGCAACACTGTATTGATTCTAAAAATGCTACTGATTTTTAATTAATAGTTTAGGGTTCATTAGTGGAATGAGTGTTGGACAGTGAAAACATGATGATCTTGTAGAGAAATGGGTTTTAAGTGGTAAAAAATGTTTTTCATCCTCTTCACTCATTCGCTGGGAATAATGATTCATCTTAAGGCTATTTTAATGTGAGTGTATGTAACATCCGCGAATATATTCCGGAATTGTTGACCTCAAATCTGTGTTCTAGAAGACACCGCAGATTTCGTTCTTATATTTCCAGAAGGATGCGGGTTGTAAGCGTCAACAAATGAACATCCGCTCACTGATTACCTCTTCACACTTCCCTCGAGTGTTGCTGTTTGCAGACTCAGTAGTGGGTAGCGCTGGTGAGAGCAATGGAGCAAGCAAATTGTGTTCTACAGACCATAACTAGTGCCATAGCTGCTCTTCATCACAGCTCAAACCTCCTGCTAAAGATAACCTGACACCCTGTCGAACCACCCTTCGTCGCTTTTCTGACCTCGGTCGTCATTGATGCAGAAACTTGAACACGTTTGACTCCTTGCTGTGATTATTTCTGATCGCTTGGTTAAATAAGGCCTAGAACAGATCGTTTCCCGCGTTATTCTTCTGGCCATTTCTCATGGATCATTTCCATCAGTAAATTGTTGCCGAGTCTGCCATTCTGCACTGAAAGACTTGGCAGATTCGGCTTGCACAAGAAGCCCGCAGTCTGCCTGTCAGACATTTTGGGCCAAGTTCTGCGCAAATATTGCGTCCTCCAGAGTTCATGTATCAACCATTTAACACGTCTCTTTCTTAACCACGTAATACGCATTATTATATCGTGTATATATATTAGGGCTGTAATATAGCAACGCTATCTGTTTAATGCTCCGAATAGCTGTATGTTTCATACATACAGTTTATTTTGACTTCTTGTTATTTTGAGATAAACTTATATTTCAAGATATTATCTTATTTTGAGTTACTAAATCATTGTCATAAATTACTTCATTGTTTTTGACATAGTAACTTATGAGACTAGGAAGCCATTGTTTTGTCTTAGTAACTTGTTATTTAAAGACATTATCTTTTATTTTACTATTATTTTGACTTAGTCATTTGTTATTTTGACTTAGTAGCCCTTTAATTTGACTCAGTAGCTAATTATGTTGACATATTGGCTTGTTAATTTTACACAGTAATTCATTATTTCAAGATATTATCTTCTTTTTTTTTTACTTACTAAGTCATAATAATGACAAAATACTAAGTTGAAATAAAGTCTTAATAATGAAAAGAAAATTCACACATTTTGGTTCATGGCTTTTGTTTTATTTGTATTTGTATCAGGTTTCTATATTGAATATTGTATCAAGATGTCATAAATAAACAATGTAAGCGTCTCATGCATTGTGGTCTTTCTCTGTCCCACAAGCTTCGCATCTGACTGCTCGCTCGTTTCTGCATAAAAGTAAAAACCTCCCGTTCGCGCAGTTTTTCTGCTGCATTTGGCCATTGAATTAAATGATCCAGTGAACTGATGTGCTGACTAATAAAACTGTCCAGTGTTTGTATGTGGGACATGATGAGAGATGCCTCCAGTTCTACTGAAATGAATTTGTCGGTTGTTAAAACTCTCAGCAGATTTGCTTCAGTTTGCAGATTGTGTAATCCTGTAGAAACCTGTCTGTTTAATCCTGTGCAGTTATTTATACATCAGGGTTTATATTATGTTAAAAACATATAAGAGGTAAAGCTGATCGATATAACAATATAATATTGATATGTAATGTATGTCACAGTGATGTGATATGGTGAGCTATTTATTAAAATTTTAAATTTTTTTAATAATTACAAACTGACTGGAAATGTGATCTTAAAATGTTGTAGTTCATTTATAAAATTCTAAATTATATACAATAATTATGTAAACTAATGTTCATTTTCGTTATCCTTCTGGTTGCCAGTGTTAATATTTGTAATGTTATATAAAATAATAATAATAGAAACAATGAACTATTTTTAATTATTAAAAATACAAATACAGTCACTGAAGTAAAGGATGATAAAATAAAAAATATTTTTAGAAGCCTCACTACTAAGGATTGCTCTGTTCTGCTTAGCTTTTAGTGAAGTTTTATTCATGCCAATCTTATCTGTTTTCTATTGCACTCTACTCTGATTTTAATTCATTTTATTTAACTCTTTTCATGTTTATATTTGATTCTTTTTTTTTTTCGATTTTGTTGATTATTGGTTTATATCTTTTATTATTTTTCTATTTTTTAGTTAGTCGCTATTATTATTGCGGTTAGTAAGCGTATATATCATGGTACATATCGTGTATTGTAGAAATGCTTTCAAGAATCTTGATGTGATATTTTTGTCGTGAATAGGTAGTGTGGCGGCAGCGACTTTTCCTACATGCTGATTACTGACTGCACTGACAAACAGCTAAGAAAAACACGGAGATTAAAAAATGCATGTTGTAACATTTGAGAAAGACCGTTCCGAATGTTCCCCGGGGGCGTGCTGTATGAAGATGGTTTGAGGTGGAAATTGTTCAGTTGCAGAGCAATTACTGTTTGATAGCATTTGTCAAAGCTGCCTGAAATTGGGTGACTCGAGAGGAACATTTGACCTCCGCCTGAGATGAAGTGATTACCCCAAAACGAAGGATGGTGTTATAACTGTCTGATCTGATAGCCTGAAGTGGCGAGGGGTATCAGGAGAGGAGTGAGAGGAGGGAAGGTTTATGATGAGACAGCGACTCGTCCTCATTAGAAGTGGAAGATGAAAAATGCTTGAAAAGTGTTTTTTTTTTTACATACACAATCACGTCTTCTTGTGCATTTTGCGATTTGATTGTCTGTGATCAGGGAAGGTGCTTTGGCTGAGATCCAGATTTGCATTTTTTTTTAAACTATTCCTCTGCATAATCATTTTTTACATTTACACTTAATCATTTAGCAGATTTAGCGTGACTTATTACATATGCAAACAGCACCGAGCGCATCTTAATGCTATAAACCATATTTGTATCTGTATTCAGATTTAAACCCAAAGTGGGTGCACACATTAAAAAGAAATCGGTTATTATTTTTGTTTATACTTGGCAACAATCTTTTCTAACAAATGTAGTTGGTTCTGTTTCCATAAAAATGCTAGCTTAATTTAAAGCATTCTACGTTTCTATATTTGTCCATGTTATATATCATAAATGAATCTCAGACCTCCATGAAGGTAAAAACCTCCAGCTCCAACATCTCCCTGTGAACTTCCATTTAAAATGTTATCTTTTCATTCCAAATAATGCATTTGTATCCAGTTACATTCGTAGAACCTCTGCAGCGATCCGGCAAATGCTGGTTTGTTCCCACGAGAGTGGGCTTTGAGTATGTAAACACAATTTACACATAAACAAGACAAATAAATGCAATACCAAGAAGGGGTATGAAAGAAATGGAGAGAAAAAGAAAAGTGTTATCCTAGATATCCTTGATGCTCTCTGAACAGTAACGTTGTTAAACCTCTGTGAACGAAATAGAGGCGGAGGGACGTACTGTACGGTAGGTGTGTAGGTAGAAGAGAGCTTACGTTATGAACATATTTAGACCTTAGATAGGGACATGTCAGGCACCCTGAGGTTGAAGACCTGAGTTGGCGTGCGGATGTATAGTTTAGAACCGGGGGCGTTAATAATGTGGTTTATAAACGTTTGACTCCTGGTGTGCAAAGATATTCATGAGTTTGATTCTTGCTGTAACAGGAAGCCAGTGGAGTGATCTCAGTGGGAGGGTCACATGAAAGAACATTGGGAGGTTATGAACCAGACAAGCAGTAGAGTTCTGAATGATTTGGAGCCAAGATACTGCATATAAAGATAGACAAGCAAGCAGAGGAAGCAAGTCTAGAAATAACTAGAGCTTGTATAAGATGTTAAGTAGTCAGAAAAGGTCGTATTCTTTTGATGTTATGAAGGAAAGAAATATCTGCAGGATCTAGTGATTGATGTGATGTGATTAAGTATGATAAGTCCATCATTTAAAATCGCACCAGGATTCTTAGCAATGTATGCTAGATGGACAGTAAGGGAATCAATTGGGATTGATGTCCCATAGGGTGGAGTTCTTCAGTAGGTACATTGGTTCAGTTTTGTCAAAGTTGAGCTTCTAATGATGGATCTAGAGATGGGAGACTTGGACCAGTGGACTGAGTGATTTAGTCTACAAGGTGAGTAAGTTCTGACCTCTGAGGGATTCCTGCAGTAAGGCTGTGAGGTACAATCAATCCTGAAGGTGTGATAAGAACCAGTTCCCAAAGCGCCGGTGATTCATGATGTCAACAACATCAGACATGTCAAGAAGGATGAAGCCAGTGACCTCAAGAAGGGTCATTTAAGGGTCCTAGAATACATTGCCTTGTAATCAGACTGATTGGCATCCAAGAGGTTAATTAGTTGAAGGTATGATGGCAATTGTCCAAGCACTGCACCATCCAGAGTTTTGAATAAGAACGGATGAAGTATAACATGTCTGTATTTAGCATGTGTGTTTCGTGAGCATAGGAACCGGACTGCTTGACGTACAACGCAGGACGTACAGTGCAGGGTTGCTGGAGGTTATTTGAAGAAGTTTGAATGGTAATGGGTCAAGCAAGCAGGTTGTTGGACCGTTTCCATCACAGCTGGATGGATGACTGAAGGATGCCGGAATGTCAGAGTGGTAAGACGTGTCTTTTTACCCGGCACCAGCTATATTTTACAACACAGCAGTCTACAATTAATGGCTCTTTGTACACAATACTTAGCCAAAGTTCCTTTAGGCTTCTTTGAGAGTCTATTAACTTGAATGGACACATTGCCATTTGGAATAGTGAACAGAAGTGCACTGGTTGTGCTCTCACTTGTTGGCTAAATGTCACTCTGCAAGAGCTCGTCTCGGAGGCCTTCGCTGGTCATATGGAGCAGGCGGTGTCCTGAAAGCTTTCTCACCTCCTTCCTGGAACTCAATACAGTCTCCTCTAAGGAGGAGGAGAACACAAAGTCTCTGTAAACCACTACTTGCCTCTCAGAGTGCTTGCATGCCTACACTGCAGGAGGGGAAACAGAGACCACAATGGTTCCTGTTAGAGCAAGAAGCCAACTAAAAAGTAAAAACATGTTGGTTTTCCTTCCCCATGCCTTTTTTGTCCTGTCACATATATTACTGTCAGTAACCAACATTCTGCAAATGTTCTCTAATGTAATGCATGTACAAAAGACCTGTTTAAGAAAATTTAAACAAATGTCTTTTTAGTAACTTCTCCAAATAATTCTGAAGCATTCTGATGTGCAGATTGTTGTATTTTACGGTAAAAGCTCAAAATGCCTTTTTTTGTTGTTGTTTTGGAAGGAGGATATATCTGGTTTATCCATTTTAAGATTTTTATTACAACAGGATTGGTTTCTGCTTTGTCAGCTACCTGAAGGATTACCAAACCCTTCTACTGAAGGCTCTAATTGCGAGTCATGAATGTTAGGGTGACCAGACTTTACCCAGTAATTACACACAAGAATTACATAATTGTCCATGTGGGTATAAGTTATTTTTCTGTTCAAGTCCATGGAGGAAGTCAAGTTTGCTTCACACTTTAATGCCAGAGGATATAACCGTGCCACTGATTTCTACCCTAAATGTTTAGCTAACTTTAGC
The DNA here is from genome assembly GCA_030068355.1 of Notoglanidium maculatum. NCBI lineage: Eukaryota > Metazoa > Chordata > Actinopteri > Siluriformes > Auchenoglanididae > Notoglanidium > Notoglanidium maculatum. The sequence goes on along the minus strand of JAQQZX010000011.1, from coordinate 1,604,586 downwards.
AAGATGACTCTGTCTGATTAGGATGAACAGCTACACTCTTTCTACCAATCCTGTAAAGAGGACATTTGATCATTATTCGAAGACATTTGTAAATTATTTAAACGGCATCTGAAAGAGAAGCTGAATATTCTGTGCGTTAGCTGAATATTGCATCATCTTATCACATGCTGTTATGGCCCAGGCAACCACAATGCAATGTGTGTTTTTGAAGCTAAGTGCTTAGGCAATGACATCACTGCCACATTACACAAGTCCATCCCTGGTCCTATTGAAAGGACAAATGAGTGAAGTGTGGAAAATAAAGTGACCCACATTTCTGAGGTCATTAACTTGGGAATTGTTATGGGGAATACATCATGGCTTCACTGTGGTTTCTGAGTGCAAGACTGGGCCACTTTGGTCTGATGCCTTCTTTAGAGCTACAGTTTGAAAAGAGTCATTTAATTTTGTCAATAGTTTGGTGCAAATCCAGTTATCTGTCTTCCTAGAAACACCGAGACCTTTCCACTTATTGCAGCTTTTATCGTTTAGCCATTAAAATTGATGCCATTATAAGCTGACCAGTTATTCCTGCAGTAGAAGATGTAAATGCGATGACACTATTTGCATCACTATCTGTATCTGGATTTGGATTTAAACTAGAAGTGGGCGTGGCCTAAACCTTAATGTTTTGAGCATGGTCTGTAAATTCCGTTCCTCATTCTCAGCTAGTCACATGTCGTTGTCTCAATTAGAGATATTCGCTGGACTTGCAGTTTTCTAACAAATTTGGTTGGGTACAAAATAAGTGATCCTGACCAGGCGGTGACCAAGAATGCTGTAAAAGTGTGCTGCGGTGCAGCTCACACACCGTAATAATGAACGTAGTCTTTCTACGTCCCACAAGCTTCAGCATCTGACAGCTGTATATCTACTCGTGCAGATTTTTTGCCATGTCCGTCAGGATCCCAGTCTCGATGCAGATGTTCTCAGATGTTCTCAGATGTTCCCAGATGTTCTGGCAAGCTTTTGCATCTATATTTGTTTGTAATAATGTATTCGTGTTTGTTTAGATCTCAAATGTAAACCATGTCTTAAATGAATCGACGACTTCATGGAATTTTAAAAGTCTACCATGGATTCAGTCATGCAAGAAAAAGCTGCCAGCTGATCTAAAGAACACTGAAATCAGTCCCTTTGAATGGATGTCATATTAGGTGAAGTCTAATCCTGTGCAATTGGGTTGAACATCAGTGTGAGTTCTGAGAACCAGAACATTGTGTTTTGCCAGTTTGTGCAGCTCGCTGGGTCTCAAAACCTGATTATCCTCACTCTGATATGGGACTAATTTCATATGAAGTCTTCCACGTAGATTTCACGGGGGGAGTCTGAACTTGCCGAAGCGAATAAGTGGTCACACTTTAGTTTTTTGACAGGTCCTTGGCAGCGGGTGCAGAGGCACGGTTTTCGTTTGCGGCTCTCTTCCCCAGACTTTATTTACAGCTGACCATCTGCTGTTAGCGTGGCTGCGCCATATTGTGTATACTCAGCGGTCAAGTCTAGTGAGGTCATTGAGGCTGGGGAAGGAGCATCCACACTGTCTCCTGGTGGTAGAAATGCTTACTGCAGTGTGAAATGAGAAACAAATGAGGGGTTTTGTTGCAGTCAGTGTGCACAGCTTGCACAGGAATGGATATTATGTTGGGAATACGTACTACCTACTGTATATCTGCAAAACCCATATGTCGGCCGGAATTGCTGACGTTCTTGAAACAACAGACATGCACTGTTTCTAAACTTAACCATTTCCTCAATGGCATATCATTCCCAAATTATAAATCCAGTACAGACTGATAAATATGCTGAGTGGGAAGTGGAAAAAAACGGAGTAAAGGATATTCAAGATTTAAAGGGATTAAAAATCATAATGTTATGGATGCAACTGAAAGTTTTCTGCATATAAACAAGTTTTTTTCCCCCTGAAGAGGACAATGGACCATGACTACACCAAACTGAATGCTCTTGAAGGGAAATGAAGCAACATTGACCCCAATATAGAGAATAGTTCTGGATTCTAAAATTGTTGTCTACTTATATTGCACAATGAGTGCAGATAGCAAACAGGGAACAGAGAAAATGTACTAAGTAGAAGTGCGGGTAATGTCTTAAAAATCAAAATGCAGAAGTATGGAGGCGATGTAAAGTCAAGTATTCAAGAGCAAAATGTAAATATTTACATTTACAACAAGTACATCTGGATCACTAGCTAGTTCACAAAGCTATCAGTCATAAGGAAAATATTATGCTAGCTCAGACTAAAATTTTGCTTGCTTGTTAGCTCATATTAATTAAACCTTTTGGAATGAATGCTAAACTACATTAGCCATGAAATCAATATGTAACTAGCTAGCAATTTTATCAAGTTTATTTAAAAAATTTTTTTAACTAGCTAGGTAATTTAACAAGCCAATGTACAAAACATAACTAGCTAGCTAATTTAACAAGCTAATGTACGAAGCATAACTCGCTAGTTAATGTGACTAGCTAAATTACAAATCTTAGAAAGCTAAGTTACCAAATTTAGCTTTGATGGCAAATTGTAAAGGCTTTGTATCTGACAGCATGTAAGTAAAAAGCTAATGTACAAAACATAACTAGCTAACTAATTTAACAAGCTAATGCACAAAGTGTAACTAGCTAGCTAACTTAATTAGCTAAATTACAAATCTTAAAAAGGTAATTTACCAAATTAAGCTTTGATGGCAAATTGCAATGGCTGATATTTAATATTTACTTAGGAGGTAAAAGACGTCACACTAAAAAAATAGAAAGAGGTGGCATTTCAGGCATGTATTTGAGTACTTTGAAGGTCAAAGTGAAGATGTTTGATTTGATTAAAGTAAAAATAGTACTTAAAGTGGTACAAGTACTCAGGAATGTTCCACATTAGCATTACAATAGTTAAAACACTCAGCAAGCCGCACTAATGACATTTGATTCTCTTTTAATTCTCATTTCACCTTCAGCACGAAGATTTGTTCACTCTGCAAACCCATGATAATCCCTGACTCTGAGTTTTATTTGAACACTGTAACTATAGTCAAATATTAGGTTTTACTGGAACAACCTGGGTCCTTTTATTTGCCAAGCAACTGGAAAATGAACATTCAGAGTTCCTCCTTGATGATTGCTGTGGTCATTAGTGCTGGAAAAGGCTACGAGAAGTTTTCACAGATAACTATTTTCCATCTGCTGAATGCGAAAAGAAGAGCCGTGTACAATTCGGCGCATAGCGAAGTCAGAACAAGACCAGGGGGACTGAAATAGCTCGGCTGACTGACTGCGCTAGTGATGTGACAGGAGGGCTGAGAAAAAACAGGAGCTGGAAATAGAAATGGTGCGATCTTCACACGACTCGAGAATGAGCTTCAGCCTGCTTCAGCGTCAATTCACGAGGTTAAAATTTCACCTCGTGTATTCTCCCACATCTCAAATTTAATTTGGACTTCAATGTAGTTTTTTACAAGCCTAGCAGGCAGTTATAGATACACACGGTTAGCCTTTCATTCAGTTTCATGCACAATTTGGTTAATAAGGATGGTACTGCAGGCCTTTAGAATTATAATTCAGGTTTGCAGTCAATTTTTACAGTCTTTTTCAGTCCTTACGTGCAGGCAGCATCCAGCTTGGGTTTCCCATAGAGTTTCTTTTCCCTTTTTATATCCACAGCTGCAGTGATCTGAAAAGGCTCAAGACTAGAATTAGATATTCGTCTCTATCCAGATGACTCCACATGAGTGTCATAATATGAATGGTTTCAAGTGGACTGCTTTTTTCCCCCCTCTTTTTTCCTTTCCAAATCGATTTATTCAGGGAATTGAGTGTGAGCTCCGCAAACAGCCACGGAACCTGAGACCCTAATTATAGAAAGCCTTGTAGAGTGAATTTATTTTTAAGTACATCCTGTAGCTAAATGAGAAAGACATGTCTGTGTGTGTAGTCTAATAAGCTTGGCTGCCAGAATTGTAGTGTGACTTAGCATTTGCTGCAGCATTCGAATGCCTACAATGTTCTTATGCAACGCTAGATATGGCGTCTATGTCACCAGAAGTAATCTGGTTCCCGTGAGACAGAGTGTGACCTGAGTGTGCATGTCTACGCTCAATTATATATTCTCACCAGCCAGTGTAATAGGAATACATGTACACCTTAAGGCAATTAGCCAATTTGCCAATCGTGTAGCAGCAGCAAAGTGCAGGAACTCATACAGATACAGGTCAAGCGCTTCAGATTGAGGAAAAAATTGTCAGTGACTTGGACTGTAGCATGGTTGTTGGTGCAAGATCGTCTGGTTTTCTCTAGAGTCTGTAGAGCATTCTCTACACAGAATGCTACGAGAAACAAAAAAACAGTCCAAATCCAGTTCTATGGATGTTGAAGACTTGACGAGATGAGAGGGGTGAGAGGAGGCTCTGGCCAAATAACTGGCTCAAATAACCACTCTTTACAGCCGTGGTGAGCAGAAAAGCATCTCCGAATGCATAACACGTGGCACAACAACGTTATACTTGTACAATTCTTTTGTTGCTGTACAACACATTCAACAAGGTTTTCGGACGAGCTTTCTTGAAAATAATAAATACTGCGCTTCTTATTTTTGTATCCACTTACGACACGTTATCTGTTCAATTTGAATAATAAATTCATGTTAGTTTCCATCCCTTATATACTGATCTGTTAGACATCCCACACATCCCCCACACACAGACAGACATATTGCTTTTCCTGAAGGCCACGGATGTCCCAACTGCTCACTCTGACTGACCTGCAGTCTCTGGAGGCCCTGAAAAGAGCCTAAGATGTTCTTTCAGCTGTGAAAGTAGATATCCAACAAGACTCCTCGCTTCTGTGCTCACCTGGGTCTCCAGTCCCCTTCTGCCCACTCACCAGTCACTCACAGACCCAAGGTTTCTCGACCTCCTGGGTGTAATCACCGCAATTAGAAGTAATTACTCCTTAACCTTGTCCAACATTGCCTAAGATAATGACTATGAGTACCTCAGCATGGGAGGTGTGTATGTGCAATCATGGCTCTATTTATTGACACCAAATGCATTTGCACGGTCTCTAGTTTTTTTGTTTTTTTTTCCCTTGTTAAGGCTTTGCTGTAGCCATGACTATATATGGGTACTTTCCCAGCTTCCAGCTTAATTCCCTGAACACTCTTACTCATCACACATTCCCAGACTAAAGAAATGCTTTTCGACACTCCCCATCTCTCCATCCAACCATTGCCTGAAACTTGTGCACCAGATGCCTGCTGACAAAGCAAAGGGAAGTGATTTCATTCGGTGTCTGAAAGCCCCGAGGGTGACGTAATCTGACCAGCGTGACCCTCCCTCTTTCACCTCTGACCGTGACAAAAGGCTTTGTGCTCACTGGATCCATGAAGTGTTTTTCTTTGCAGGGTAGGGAGAAGCGTTGTTTAGCCTTCGGGAGACATTAGGGCGTGTCACAGTCATAAGGCTTAGCAATCTAGTCAAGTTTGCTTCACACTTTAATGCCAGAGGATATAACCGTGCCACTGATTTCTACCCTAAATGTTTAGCTAACTTTAGCGAGATGATCTGATTAGGATGAACAGCTACACTCTTTCTACCAATCCTGTAAAGAGGACATATGATCACTATTCGAAGACATTTGTAAATTATTTAAAGGGCATCTGAAAGAGAAGCTGAATATTCTGTGCGTTAGCTGAATATTGCATCATCTTATCACATGCTTCCCCATTTGGGAGACTCGTGCCTAATTCTAAATGGATATTGTTACTTGAATTCTTCATAAATTCTTGTCATCAGGAGGCAATAATGCAATATTTTAAAAAATAATAATGTTCTGTCTAGCTGTAATATGATGTGATGCAATCCAGGAGAAGCTTGACATGGCCTTGAGAGCTGCAAGAGCTCAAGACACATAAGAATCTTTGTCTTGGCCTGTGTAAAGCAGCTGAAAAAATGTGACGGGTTATAAATAATGTCCACGTCTGGCATGTGTCGGACAGTAACATAAGGGGCTGTCTCTGTTCTACTTTCCGACATGAGAACTCGTGTAAGCTTGTGAGTCTCGCTCTGAGCATATGGTTCTTGAATTCTGATTTTTCCAGAATTCCAGATTTCAGACAATCTAATGCCTGTCAAGTGTTCTTTATGTCAGGAACTTTGGGTCTGACTTTTATCAGATTGTGATCAGCACCTGTGTGGATTTACAACCTTGTGTTTGAGACATTGGAACCCTCAGCGCATTCTTCCAATCCAGGCTTCCACTCCTCTATAGGAATTCTCTAGTTATTGCAGTAACGTAAAGCAAAAAATCTTTGGTTTGTTGATGATCATCTGTGAAGGATTAATGTAGATTCAACTGTAATGAAGATTTGGCGCTGGAGGCTGACAAATGTGTGTGAATATGAATTATATACAGGGGTAAGATTTGTCCTTAACAGCATATTATTCCAAATGATGTGTTTTGAGAGTTTAAAAAAACAGACATCTCAAATAGTGTTAATGTAGATTAGCATCCAGAATTCTTGAATTTTTGAGATTTGTTCTGATTTTCTAAAATCACAGGACCATAACACGAAACCTTGAAGCATGTTTAACGTACAGGTAAAATGTTGGCAAAAACGTCCATTTATTACATTTCACCCCAGAAAATGTGATGCGGAATATATTTTAACGCGATCGATTTGCCACGATTCATATTCAAATACGTTTGTCAGCTTGTCCGCCTTAAGCGTGGCAGGGAAAGTAGCATGTAGATGTGTTCCACCATGTCTTGAATAATCTTGAATATTCACAATCAAATTCACATCATCGCAGGCTGAGTTTCAGCGTTCGGTGTCCTGCGTGTTGTTCTACGTCGCCACAGCTGGATGAATCCACAGCTTCTGAAATCCTTGTCATTGCATATAATTGCATCAGAGCCATTTTAGGTACAGTGGTGTGAAAGAACACTATTCCCTCATGTATAGGGTGTGGAAGAAGTGTGCGTGGAGGGGGGGTGGTCTCGGTTGCCATGACAGCAGGGAGGTACATGCTCGTCAATGGGTGAGTGTGAGCAGAGTCTGTGCTTCTGTGTGGTCCACAAAAACAAAGTAATGGAAGCCTGTCAAGCTCTGAGCTGAGAAAATGGGTTCACTGTGTCACGTTTTATAAAATGGCCTCTCCGTCTTTCTGCTTATAGGTTGCGAAGGGTGGTGATGGTTGAGGGGTGGGGGAGTGGGATTTCTACCCCTTTTGGGGTTTTCTAAAGGATGGGGGGGGGGTGATCACCATTCTGAGCTGCTCTTGTGTGCATAATGCACTCAGTGAGTCCCCATTGAGTACTTACTGTTCCGGGAACTTTAGCCAAACCTGTGCAGAAGAGCAGGAGCCAGGAGCTGATAAAGCAGGAAAACAACTGTCATACCCATACAGATATAAACAGGCTCTCTCTCTCTCTCTCTCACACACACACACACACACACACACACACACTGGACTTACAAAACCAAAGCTGACCTGCTAATGTTGGCAAAGAGGGCAGTGGTTCATGCTGAAAATAGGCCAAACTTCTCAGGACTCTCCACTGATCTCAGGAGGCAGCGCTGCGCATGCTAATTAATTACTTCAAGCTTTTGCTGCGACATTATTTTACATCTAAGCAGGAAGTAAGCCTGAGCTTGTAATTATATTTTACGAACTATAACAAATCTGATTTATTTACCCATAATATACCACACAATTATACCATAAGACCCTAGATTTTGTTGGATATCACTAACATTAGCAAACTGCATGACTATGGAATTATGTAGTATTTGTTTCTATTTTTGCTGTTCCTAATAACCCTTTAGGCATGACATGCTAAGCAATAATTTCTTACAGAAGTGATATTATTATTATTATTATTATTATGCATTCATTTTGATCTCACTCTCCCACACAAATAGACGGATGATGAACTGGATTCAGGGATCTGCTGCGCGTGACAGCAGTTGATTTGATTCCTCCTCTGGCTCTCACTGGCGCTTTCTCTGTGCTCTTTTTGCTGATAGTTGTAAAGGGGTTCACAGTACAAGATTTATGGAGAAATCAAACATGCGTGAAAATGTTGGAGCCTCTTTTTTTTGATCACAGAAAGAAAAATGTATTAAACCTGTAGTCTAACTATAAGTAAAATATAAGAATAAAAAGGAATTTTGTTCATTAGTATTTTCAAAGCTAGCTAGGGTTCAAAGTTTTTAGTTATCAGGTGTGTTATCATGCACTTTAAAATTATCGGCACCCTTGCTGAAGATGTGTTAAAAAAGGTTAAGGTCTCCACGATGAATTAGCCTAATTTCATTCCTGAACATATGAAACAATTTTAACCTTTTTGGAAGTAAATTTGCTCTAAGAAATTAGAACCATATATTATTATATTTCACAACACTATGTATCGCAATTTTTGGCACCCCTGTATCTTGGGTTAACCCCACCCCTCCCAAGAGCTAGACCCTGTACGGCCGCCCCTTCGCTCACCCTGTGAAATGACCCCGAAAGCAGGAAAGTGGGACAGATGTTTTTGTATGCTGGGCTTTTGAAGTACTGCGCATCCGTCCTCTGGTGATGCACTCATGCACTTACGAGGCACACACTACACCCTGTCATGCGTGTTTGTATGGAGCGCTTTGAAACATCACAGTGGAAAGATCATAGTGAGTTGTGTGAACACACTTCTGTATACTGTTAGACAGACAGATAGACAGACACCCCGGTCTGTCATCACCATAGTAACGGCAGGGCTGCTGTTGGTTACCCTGGTGACAGGCCATGGGGGGTGACGAGGGCTTGTCCTAACATGTGATGCAAGTGAGGACCAGAATGTAAGAGAGGCAGGGAATTGTGTGTGTATATGTGTGTGTGTGTGTGTGTGTGTGGGTGTGGGTGTGCATGCACGTGTGTGGCTCCCTGTGGTGATTCTGGCATAGATCCTCTCCCAGCAGGCTAACGGGACACTCCAGCGCACGGAAGCAGATGTCCATTGTAGTGTTTCGAAAGCTTACATTGATTTCTGTTTTGTCATTCCCCATCCCCCTTTCCCCTCTCTCTCTCTCTCTCTCTCTGTCTCTCTCTCTGTCTGTTTTTTTTTTTTTAATGACAAAAGGTGAAGCTTCCGATCATGAATGTCAATGCCTTTTTGCTTGCACCACTGAACGGGGCTTTTTTTTTTTTTTTTTAGCACAGACGAATCTTCCTGAATTATTAAGATTTCAATTTGGGGATTCAGGGATAACCAGCAGGGTTGGGTGAGTTCCAGTCATGAGGAGCGATGCAATAATTAGAGAAGTGCTTAAATACATTGTGCTTTCAGGCTCTTGCTCAAATGCTAGAATTGTACTATCTAGCGAACTGATCAGTGTATAACAGTTGTTACTCTGTCTGCTAATTTTATGGCTGCATTTGTCACGCTTTGTCCTACAGACAGCCGTCAGTGTCCGATGTGTGCGAGACCCAGATGTCCCAAACCTCCTTGTTCTTTCTCTGTTTCTCTCTGTGTGCCCTCCACAGGCACAATCAATACTTCCTGTCCTATTCCCTTTCCCTTGCCTATCAGACAGTTTTAATTTTAGAACTCACTTTCTTGTGAAAAATCATGTCCTGACAAGCAAAGTTAGTGAAGTTTCCTTCCATCAGATTTTTGTACCTTGGCGAAGACATCATATAAGAAGATTGGACAGATTTGAAATAAAAGATAACATCCTAAACCTCTTAAACAAATGTCGGCAATAATAAGCAAAAAGCCTTATAAGTGCTTGGCTTCGGTATATAGTAGAAAACTATTGTTTAGGTGCACTCTCGTGTTATCTATGGGGCTGGGGATGGTAAAATTCGGACATTTTCTACTTTTTTCTTTTACATGTATCACAACCACAAGTATATCTTGTAGATACAGAATTCTGGATACCCTCCCAAAAATTAAGAAACTTGCATTTAAATATTTCCTTTCCGAAAACATCACAGACAGGCCATATCTGATCACAAACTGAATTTATTAGGCATTTCTATATGATATACCTCCTTGCTTGTAAGGTTTTATATATCTTAAGAGCAGTTGACTGTTTTTACTGCTGTATTTTAAAAATGTTTTTAGATCTTTGCAAGCCTAGGCAACATTATATAAGGAATAACACACTTCGGGATGTGCCGTTACATGACAATAATCCACAACGGGGTGGTGCGATATGCTCCCGTTACCACCCCGAAGTGTTTTATTCCATTTATACCACAACAATTACAATTTTTAATTTATTAACGAACGACACAACAACGTTTATAGCTACATTTAATGTTATGGAACAACTGGGAGGCAAGTTATTTCCTGCTGTCGCTTACGTTCTAGCAGCTATAAACAGTCCTTCCCTTCCCTAACCCTCTCAAAGTGAACAAGACAACACCTCATGCATCCTGACCGTTACAAAGCACTGACGCCGGAGACTCCTTCCATATGTTACACATCTCCTTATATTAAAACTTCACCATATCAACTATTATTTTCTTTCTTCAGTAACAGCATAATACACAATTATAAAAAAAGGTTTCGATTACGCGCAGTCCGTGTGTCCGATAGTTTCTTTCAGCCACATCATCATCCGACGGGTTTTCCCAGACGGCCACCTGATTTGTAACGCTCTAATTAATATGCAGTGCATGAATGTGTGTGTGGGGGTGTTTATCCGGCGTCGCTGATTAGCTCATGTCTGCTTCACATAGCAGTACCTGGTGGAAGCTAGAAAAATCAGCATATTTTATTCAGTTAAAAATAGTAAACATGACGAACCTCTCTCCTTCCTCAGCTTTTTGGGAGCAGTATATCAGACTCCACCGTCAGGAGACAGCACAGAATGGGGTGGTGTAACGATTCCGCTGAGAGCTTCTCTGCAGCATTTTATAAAACTCAGCGCTCTTCCTCACTCTTATCTCGCTTTCACTCGTCTTCAAATCATTTTCACAAATGCATTCATCTTCCCGTAATTACCCCTTTTTGTCGCTACGTCTGTCTAGTACATGGAAATAAGTATGCCTTATTTTCATGTAAAATAACAAATCTCTTGTTTATACTAGTAAGTATTAGAAAAATGTATCATCGGCCCCAATAAAAGGTGTTCATCCGGAACAGGAGATTAGCTAACTGCTTTTATTGCTCTGTCATGTTTTCTTCTGTCAGCTTGGCTTCATTATTCAAACAGCTGGCCGACCGCCATGATGGACCGCGTTCCAGCTTCTGTACTCCTTTCATACAACTACTCCACATATTCAGCCTCTCCTCTCATTAGTCTTTCCTTTAATTAGCACCTACTTCAAGTCTAAGCGAATCTTTCATTTACGTCAAGTTCAGGGGGTGGAGTCAGACCTGATCCAGCTCCTCCTACCCGCGTAGAATCGTGTATTTGTTAAGGGTGTGTGCAAATGATCTACGTTTTTGCTCTTCGCTCACCAACTAGAGATGCTACGTCATCATTTGTAGAGCTAGCTGATTCAGATGTTTCTAAATCTCAAACAAACCTAAATTAAGGCCCCGCGTTTGGTCGTCCTTTGGAGAAAACACAGGGGCAGGAAAATGAGGGACTGTTTTGACTTTTCACCATGCTGAAATTTTTTTAAAATGTCATGGTTATATTCCGTAGCTCTGGATATTGTCACACTGTTCCTCTATTGTAACTAGCGAGTCATGTCTTTGCTACAGCACATAGTAAGGCTTATCTTATCATTTACAGTTTAGCATAAACTGGATCAGAGTTAATTAGAGTTGCCTTTAAAACCTTAGTGTCGCACGCTGCCCAGTGCAGGAAAACAACGACTTTACTAATCATCTGTAGGTTCCCTTGGTTCCCAGGTCTAGTGCCACCCCCTGGACTTTTGGTTCTACACCAGACTTTTTCATGTGCTCTGTAACTGGTGCTTGGTCATGAGCATTGCAACACTTTCTCTTTTTTCTCCGCACACACATGAAAGCGGATGGTATTTCCATGATCACATTCAAGCTTTCTTTTCCTCTTTTTCTCTCACTATTCCACCAGTGGCAGGAATCGAGTTCTCCAAGACTCATACACTTTGGTCATATCTTTCCTTCTCATTGAACCCACCAGTTCATTACTTCATTAGATGTGTTCAACCAGTGAAATCTCCAAACAGTCCTGGATTTCGGGTCTCCAGGATAAAAACTGTTGGCCTTAGTCTCAGTACTGATTTTTCCTTTTTTTTTTTGTTGGTTCTTTTTAAGGAATAGTGAACTGAAACCCACTCGACTTCTTCTTCAGATGTATTCTGCAACACCACATGACTGCTCGATAAAACATGTTCAGTACTCAGTGGAATATAATATTTGTTACGGTTGGGCAAAAAGACAACAATATAATATCATGTTTCTTTAAGACATTGTGATATATTGAAGATTTAAAAAACATATTTTATATTTATAAAAATAAAACAATGAATAAATATTTAACACTGAAAATAATTTTTTAGATGGGCAAAATCTGACCATTTTAAAGTTAGAAAAGTTTATCCACGATATCCATGTCGCAAATATGATATGGCCGTCTTGGACTTCATTTCCCATCAGCCCCATCAGACTACAACAGATCACATGACCCTGTCACTTGCCTTCTTTATCACTCAGCTGTTTTGTGTTTCACCCTTAATTAGTGTCTCTATTTAAACTCTGGAGTGTGTTTTTGTGTGTTTGTATCCGTGAAGTTCAGGCGATTTTGTTTGTTTTATGGGTCTTGTTTTGGTTGTTATTTTCTTTTTTAAATTTATTAAGAAGCCTGTGTTTCCATCTGACATGATATTATTATATTGTTCTATAATTTATACCCTAATTTTGTATATAATTATTTCAGCACTCTAGTTATGCTGATAATCAGTTTTATTTACTCTTTTAACTTTATTTGTATGTAATTTATTTATTTATTTTTTTGTTTGTGCTTATTTCAAGATTTTTTCTTTATTGGGGTGAGCCAAAATACTACTCCGCATCTATAGAAATTGCCATAATGTGCCGTTTCACAAGCTGCGTAGCTAAGGAATAGCTAGTGTAATTCAAGGTCAGTGATGGTAGCTAATAATGAACTGAAGTGATCTAATGTTAAGCCTCCAAATAATGTGATTAATAGGGAATAGTTTGCGTCCGTGTAAGTAAAGCTTGCTCGTTCCTGCAGGACGTTATGCATGATGCTCCTGTCTTATTGAAGTGACCGCTAGGATGGCCTAGCATGAAGCGCGGCCAAGATTATAATGTCTTTTTATATTGTAAATGAACAACTGAAGAGTTCCCACCACAACCGGAGTAATAATACCATTTCTTACGTTTCTTTGTGTGTGTGTGTGTGTGTGTGTGTGTGTGTGTGTGTGTGTGTGTGTGTGTTGCAGTGGCTCAATGGAGTCCAATGTGATCATATCACTGAACTTGAAGCATATTGGCAGGTAACATGTATATAAGTGTAAAATGATTGCCAGTTCACTAAGATTACTCTATTACATCTGCCTGGCAGTTCAACTTAAATTGGCAAAAAGAGATTGAAATTACAGGCTGCTGTTACAGTAAGAGCTGGACGCACTTTCACATTGCAAGTTCGACGCCTCGACGTTCACAATACCTGCCAAATATTACAACTCCTAGCCGTAATATTAACGTAAAGAGATTGGAGGTGACGACTCCATGAGCTGTAAAACTGCATGTGCAGCTGTAGGTCATGTCCTCGTCCAGAGTCAACAAAAAAAACACATGACCAGCATGTGACTCGAGCAGTACACCTCGTGTAAGCAAACGCTGCGTTTGGCCGTGCTGTGTGAGAGTACGACAGCTTGGAAAGAGCATGCATTAAAATGTGCAAATAGGAAAAACTGTGCAGCATAGCTGCCGCTTCTGCCATCTCCAGATCTCTGAATTTCCTCCAAGCTGATGGCGTCACCAACAAATCTAATTAATGTGCAAACATTTCCTTACATGGGGCTGGAAAAAAGAGACAAACCGTTTTTGTTCCGTCTGGGTCAGCCTTCTTTTTAATTTAATCACAGATTCAGAGATTTTTGATTTCCTAGATTCCTCTAGGGAAGGGAAGCAGTTTTGCTGACTTGTGCTATTTTTATATATATGTATGTATGTATGTATGCATGCATATGCACACACACACTTCAATTCAGTAGTGAATTTGTGTGTGTTTATAGGTTGCCTTGCAAGGCGATAACTGTTTTATGATTTTATTACCATGTTCTTTTTGATACAATACTGTAAAAAATGAGTCTACATATTCATGTAGTCTATTCTCAGACTAGACAATGTCTTTTATAGTGTTTGTTTTTCCAAAAAATAAAAATACGGTTTGCATTCAAATTCATAGACGTAGTTTCAGTGTCCTATTCGTACAGCACCAGACTGAACGCTGGTATAAGTGACCTTGAGGGTTGACTGTTAATTTATGACATTGGTTGCGTTTGTCTCCCTGTTGGTTCTATGGTTACATGTGCTTTTAGCGTAGTGATCAATTCGCTGAGAGCCACTCTCCATGAATGAAGTCATATGTGAACCAATTTGAGCTTTAACCTTGGAATGTCACATGATATATGCACCAAAACTGAGGAATAAAATAATTTGGGTTTGGGAGAGCCTGTACCAGATTCCTGTTCTTGGCTGACAGGAGTGGAACCTGATGTTCTCTTGTAGCTCATCCACCTTAAGGTTGGACGTGTTGAGATGCTTTTCTGCTCACCACGGTTGTAAAGAGTGGTTTTTTGACTTAATGTAGCCTTCCTGTCAGTGCAAAGCACTTTGGCCATTCTCCGCTGACCTCTCTCATCAAAAAGGGCTCGTCAGCACTGGATTGTTTGTTATTTGCACCATTCTGTATAAACTCTAGAGCCTTTAGTGCATGAAAATGTCAAAGGAGGTCATATGAAATACATAAACCATCCTGTCTGGCACCTACAACCATGCCACAGTCAAAGGCACTAAATCACATTTCTTTCCTACTTCTGATGCTTCGTGTGGCCATAAACTGAATTTCAGTTTCACGTGATTGGCTCGTTTCTATCTGCATGTTGCCAGTTGTTCCTATTAAAGTGGTATATAGTGTGTACTAGTTCTGAAACGAGACGCTTAATCATGCACTCAAGCACAAAACAAGCCTGGTTTCTCATTAATACGAGTCATATTTCACATGTGGTTTTGGTTTGCGAGGCTGTAGGCAATACTCGGGAAATGTTTGATGGCTTTGAGTTCCTGGAAAAAAAAACGATTGTGGTTTATCCCAGATTTTTGGAGGCTGACAGGACACAGCGAGCCTCTTAGTGACAATCGGATTAGTAGATAGTTCTTGGGCAAGTGGCGTGGATGACATGATGAAAATGAATTCCGGATGGAATAGAATGGAAGTCATTTTTTTCGAGCCGCCGGTCTAATTGCTCCCTCATCCCTTTCGGCTTTGTGACTCCTGTTTATGTGCACTTCTGTGTCCACAGTGTGATTAACAACGAGGAAAGACACTGGGCAGTACTTACACAGAATGCTTCCTTCTTTTTTGAGTCCTTGGAGCTTTGGAGACTACAGACTATTTAGCATGTTAGCATCATTCCCACACTGGAGCATAATAGCGGAGGCCCCCCGCTCGCTGCCCTGTGCATACCACGCTCCGAGCTCGCCGATGTTCTGAGCTGCATTTCTAGGTCAGGGGAGGCTTTTATGAATAATAAAGAGTCTGCTTCAAAAGAGAATTATTTATATCACTCCAGCAGAAAACTCTGCCTCTGCTAATCCTTCTGTATTTCTGTCACTCACCGAGTTAAAATATAAATAGTGAAATATACTGATATATTATAATTAATGTGTCACACACTGAACAGCTCACTCGAGCACAAAAGCCCAGTTTCTCTTTAACAAGACATTTTTCACACGTGCTTTCAACCTACCGTTTTCTTTATCTTTAGAAATGGAAAATACTTGAGTATGTCATTACTATACATGTGTACTATTTTGGAATAATACCACCGTGCTATTAAACTTTTATTTTTTGTACAAGTACATTTCAGAAGAGGGTAAAAACATACTTTTTTACTACTTATGTTTTACTTTTGGCCTTCAAAGTACTTAATGCAAATCACAAACACAATGAAATGTTCCTTTTTCCCCCCCTATTTTTCCTTAGTAAGATGTGAGTATTTTTTTCTGGAGGTATTGATTCATACAAGATATAAAAAATGAAATATCAGCCTTCATAATTATTCATAATTCAAAATACCAGGCTTCATATTTCATGATAGCTTCATGAAGCTAGCTAGGTTTTGTAAATTGGCTTGTTAAATTAGCCAACGAGTAAAGTTTTGCAAATTAGCTTGTTTTGTAAATTTGTTCTTAGCTAGCTAGTTAAATATTGTAAATTAGCTTGCGACATAAGCTAGCTAGTTTTGAACATTTATTTGTTCTATTAGCTAGATAGTATTGTAAAGTTTTGAAGACCAGCTTGTTAAATTAGCTAGCCAGTTAAATATTTTAAATTAGCAAGCTAGTAAAGTTTTGGAAATTACCTTGTTAAAGTATCTAGCTACTATAATATGTTAAATTAGCTAGCTAGTTAAATATTGCAAATCGGCAAGCTAGTTAAGTTTTGTAAATTAGCTTGTTAAAGTAGTTAGCTACTATAATATTTAAATAAAATTAGATTGTCGAATAAGCTTGATGAATTAGCTAGCTACTTAAGTATTGCAAATTAGCTTGTTTAACTTTAGTTAGTTAGCAGAATGAAGTTGTGCTCAGCTCTTTTCAGCAAAAAGTAAAATATTTATTTCTTACTATTGAAGACTTGAGTATGTTTAAATGTCGATTTTTTTTTCTTTTACTTTTTTATTCAATTCGATTTCTGCCTTCAGTGTTTTGTTCGAGGCAAAACTTAAGCACAATTTCTCTGTACTTTTTCCACCTTACCCATGTTTTTATCCAATAGCCTTATTTTCCCACCTATACACTTATATAAACCTTATTTTACCAACATGTTCTCATGTGCTTGTTTTTCTTTTTCATCTGTTTGTCCTGCTGGATTATGGCCAAGGCGACAAGCTAAGGTTGAGTCAGGCCAAGGGCTTGATGGGAACACTTGGTTTGAGAGTGAGATTTCCCCCCTGGGCCATGGCTGCTGATCATTAACAAGTTATAGGAGAAACAGTCAGAGCGAGGTAAGGCGAGAAGAACAGATCGATTCGGTACCATGGGGGGGTTTAGACACGGCTAAAGTCTACAGCTCTATCCTAAGGCTGTTGTGTGGTTGGAAAGGTCACATTAGCACTTTATTTTCACGTTCTTTTGTGCTTTGATGTATTGGTTTTCATGTGTTGGCAAATGATCCAGTTGGTAATTAGTAATGAGAAAGAAACAAAGGATCCTATTGGTTGGTGTAAGTGAACAGTTGATCACTGATATGATGTGATCTGTGACCCTGAATAGATATGTTTGATCTTCATTACTTTTAAATAAATCTCTAATCAAATTGAATGAGCTATCTATCTCAAATATAATAAGAAATAAGGACAGACCAGCCTCGGGTTGTACCAGCTGAACTTTAAATGCCTCTGAAATAACATTTGGTGTACCTTAGTGTGATACAATATCTTGAATTTCCCCTTGTGGAGCAATAATGTACATCCATCCATCTATCTATATAGAACTAGTTAAGGAGATATTGTCAATTTTTATTTATTTTTTAGTTCCAGGAAGATATTTAACTTTTTTTTTTCACGACCCCTGTACTAGTCTTCCATTCCTCCAACGAGACTTTGTCCAAATGGTACACGTCCTGTCCTCAGGGGTGCAGTATGGTAACAGCTCCTTTTCTTCCAGAATACCGTTCTCTCTTCCACCCCTAGCGTAGATGGGGGAAAAATGGTTGGCATTAATTAGTTTTGAAGAGGGTGCAATGACGTTTTCGAAATGGGCCTAGAACACATCATAGTAATTCAGAAACTGTGTTTACTTATGTGGTATACATCATATAAATCACTCTACAGCATATTTACGTGTATTTATGCTGCAGTCATGTCAGAATCATAAACCTGCTTTGAACGGTAACATGATGTCACTATACACTCTGAATTGTGTAGAATTTATGCAGTCATTAAACCCAAAGGAGTTGGGGTATCCGTCATCCGTAATGCTTCCTACCAATGCGTTAGACCTTCTGTTCCTGCATTTGTTGTGCTGCGTAGCATAGCACCACACTCCTACGCCTCACAGCAATGAGAGAATGAGATCCACCATCAAAGCGGTGCCACTTCAGCGGTATCTAGGCGATATCGAATCTGTCATACGACTGTCAGATATATTTCTGTCACAGTGCTATATATGATGTAGTGTCCATACAAACGCTCGCCCTACAAACCCTACAAACAGCAATTCTTCATATTGTATCTCCCACGTAGCAGGCAGTAATGCCATTTTTTCCCTCTGGGTTAACAACATCCTTGACCTAAAATGAACTGTTTTTGCCCTCGGTGGAGAGGGCTTTTCATTCTGCTTCTCTGAAGCTAGACATCTCTGAGCTTTAGAGAGAATATAAGAATGCTGGACCAATTTATTCTTGGAAATTAAATGAAAATACCTTGTTATTTAACTAAAGCGAAACAAAACACTGTACAAGCCTTTTTACTAACAGAGTCTATGGAGGATTGTGACTTTTATATGAATAACGTACGTTTTGCGTGTTTGCATTAACAGATTCGAAACCTGGGGCATGTACAGCATATTGACAATCCAAATAGATTAATTTGACACTGGAACTTACTGTGACTTACTGTGTACTGAGAGAATCACCTCACAAGCGACGAGTTGTAGATGCAAATCGATACTGCCTCGGGGCAGGTATTAAATTTGTAACAGCCTGTTTCTGCCAATTGAAGGCAAAAGAAACCCTCAAATTCTCAAAGTTATGTCTCACTCTCAAAATAGACAGTTTCTGACTGTTTGAAATTATGACTTTAATATCACCGTGGTAAAGTTTTATTTTTAAGTTTACGCACATTTGCTACCTACAACATTTCAAACAGCCTGTATAACTTCAGCCCTCGCTGATTTATAAGTTGACATTATAACTGACGTGTCGGTACGCATACACGTGACTAGGTTGTGGAGACTCTTTGAGATCTGAACGTTCTTGAAAACTATTAAAAGACATATTTTTTCCTCTCTTGTCATTTCCGCAATTTATCAGATTACACATGCAAATTAGCACTCTTACAATTAATTATAGTAAATCAGGACTTAAATGGTGACGTTAGTATGTTGCGAGCAGTCTTAGTCGTTCCAGATTTCACCAGGAACCATGCAATTTGCTTTGCTAAATATATTTTTGATCAGTTTTTGATTACTATTCTATCCATACTTTTAATAAAGCAGTATTTGATGCTTTCCTTTATTTTATAATCGTAACTAACTGTATTTCGATCTCTCTTTGTGCTCTCCAGGGCCTTGTACGCATATGAAGATGATAGCAACGATCTGGCACTGACATCATCAGGAGGTAGGTCGCATTCAGCCGTAATTTACCCTAATGTACATCTGCCACATCTTCAGTTGCAATAACTCTGTCATGGTGATGGATAATGTTCATTTTCTACATGACAATTAGCATAATTATTGCTGGCATTAAATATCTGCTTCGGCAGAGTGATGTGCGAGAGCCTCTTTCCGTGATTGTTGTCTATTGTTACTAACTGAACAGAGTTTGGAGTTTGAATCATATTCAGTGTGAATGCCGTTTTCTCTCCAAATGCCATCTCATTATCTGGGTTACAGCTTATCAGATCGAACTACGTGGAGTCTCTCGCTCCGCTCAGTAAACCTGTAATTTCTCGGTGCAGGGGAACGGAGTGATGTGACAAGATCCAAGGCCACCTTTCAGACTGTATTGTTGTTGGCAGAGGACTCTGTTTGAGTGCGATTGCACCACATTTGAGCTTCATTCAGTATTCTGAGTAGTAGCCAAGAACAGATGCTTATTTTATTCAGTGAAGGGTAATTATATTACTCTACCTGCTTCGTATTATGAGTAAGAAATAACGCATGACAGGCCACAGTGTTATAGGAAAATAATCCACAACGAGGTGGCAAGCGCTAAGCGGAGTTACTGTTCCCACCTTGAAGCAGATTCATTTCGTAAAACAACATGGTCCAAAGTGTGATGCCTTTTAATCGTACAGCACTTTGCCAACGATTACAGTTTTTAATTTATTAATAAATGACACATCAAGCCTTTTAACCTTTTTATAGTTACATGGAGCTCCCACAAGAAAAGTTCCTCTTATCACTTACGTTATAGCAGCTATAAACACTCATTCTCTCACCAGCCTCTTTTTTTCTATCTTGAAATGAAGATGACAGCTTGTCAAGTTAGAAATCACAAAGAGTAAACTTTTCGTTCTGTGTCAGTAAAGTTACAGTTACAGTGTGCTGACAGTGAAGACTCCTGTGACTTAAATGTCAAATAAACGTCTCCTAACAGAAAGACTCTAATATCAGCCATAACATTAAACCCACCTGCCTAATATTGTGTAGATCCCCCTTGTGCTCTGACTCATCAAGGCAGGACCTCTGAAGGTGTGCTGTGGTATCTGGCACCAATGCGTTAGCAGCAGATCCTTTAAGTCCTGTATATTGCGAAGTGGGGCTTGCATGGATCGGATTTGTTTGTCCAGCACGTCCCGCAGATGCTCGATCGGATTGAGATCTGGAGAATTCGGAGTCCAAGTCGACACCTTGAATTTTTTGTCATGTTCCTCAAACCATTCCTGAACAATTTTTGCAATGTGGCAGGACGCATTATCCGGCTGAACGAGACCACTGTCATTACTGTTGCCATGAAGGGATGTTAGGGACGTGGGACGTGTCAAATAACATCCACATGAATGCAGAACCCAAGGATTCCCAGCAATTCCGATTCCCCTCCGCCAGCTTGACTTAATCCCATAGTGCACCCTGGTGTCATCTCTTGAAGAACTGACTGTTCACTTGCTGCCTAATATATCCCGCCCCTTGACATGTGCCATTGTAACAAGATAATCATTGTTATTCACGTCACCTGTCAGTGGATTTAATGTTTTGGCTGATTGGTGTTTATTATATTTATTATTAGCCTTAGACAATGGCGGAGATAATGATGGAGCGTCCACCACACAAGCCTCTGTGAATGAGAATATTAAAACAATAATGTATTAGAACAATCGGCTTAATATACAGAATGTTACAGCTGGAACTACTGCCAGAGCTGTACTGTTACAGAAAATTAATCAACACCTTGAGATTCCAAAATTGAATCATGCTGTAGTATAATCACTTTTACTCATTAGAGATGGCAAAGGGACTGGGACTTGTCCTTATCCTTTTTAGCCTGAGCTGCGGGAGAGGCCTGAGATGTGTGTGTGTGTGTGTGTGTGTGTGTGTGCGCCTCCACGTCTTCTAACAGAAGCCTGGGTCTGACTGTCTGGTTCTGATTTAGCTTTTAAGCTTTCTGTACAACTGACGGGAAGTGAGTCACTAACCCAACTGTCTGCTCCACTAATTAACTCCGCGGATCCTTCGGCTTCGGAGCTTGCTCGCACACTTAGACGGACAGCTTCCTGGCACACACTTAACCTCATCTTGGAATATAATGCACTCTTACTGTGGATCTTCTATGATGTTGGTGTTTTATTATAGGACTGAAGTTCATTTCTTTATGGAAAGCAGATATTGTGGATACTTTTGCAGATTTCAAGTGAAGCAAGGGGTAATGGTCAAAATGGTAATCACGGGTATTATTTTTTGTATTGCGATCACGGCCAATTCGGTAACAAAAATGTTTTTTTATTGTGTTTTAGCAGTAAATCGAAAGGGTTTTCAGGATTTATATCTTTCACGTTCATAAAAAGTACACGGTCCTGTCGAAACCAACACTTCAGAAATCGGAACAGAAGTAGCCAGACGTGTAAACGTGAAAGGAAAAAAGCAGTCATCAGGAAGAATATGTTTAGTAAAGATTCACTGAATTACCTAGTTTTACAGAATGGCATTTATTTTATGAATAATCTGCGGTGATGAGCTCAAATTACTCAATATTGATAAATGGAGACAGAACTCCACCCCTCTTGCTAGCTTGGTGATGTTAGCAGCGAGCTGTCAGGGCACAGAAAATGCAGACTGACGGAACAGACTGCTTTTTTTTTTTTTTTTTTTTTTTTTTGCGGTCAATAAACAGATGAAATGTAGGAAATGTTTTTTGGGATACCAGTCATGATAATCATGCTAATCATGTGATCACTGCAAAGCCATTACAATAGTAATTTGAGGCCACGAATTCTGTTTTTTGCGCAACAAACTACTGTAGAAGTAACGTAATATCATGTGCCGACAGTGTCTGAGACGGAACAGGCCATGAAAAACATTTATTTATTTATTTATTTATAATTTTGTATGCTGACATAGTAAACATGGACGCACAGCTTAATGTGCGAATGAGGTACAAAAACAGTTTTACTTTTGCAACTGCAAATTTAATGTACTCCATTGCTCTTATTTATGCCACATTTTTCATTTTTTCACAAATTTTACTTGAAAAATTGCCTCGGAATCTTGTGTAACTCCTCGGACATGGGCTGTTTTTAATATAACTCATGCATAATAATAATATGTAACGTTACACGTTGGAGACTTTGGTATGTTTTCAACAAAAAGTTCATGAGAGTTGTGAGAAGCCAAAACATTCACAAATCTCTGTGTGGTCTTGCTTTGACTGTTACATATCAATGCTCCAGTCACAGGTCTTGTCGCTTAACATGTTCATTCGTGGAATTCGTCCAGCTGCCATGTTCACGACACAATAGTTACATCATAGTTCCGAATACTGATGTCCAAGACTCTGTATTACTCCTCAATATGCGTGCTTAACTCACTTCTGAACACACGTACTGTATGCACTGTACGTAGAATTAGACACGATGATGTTCTTCAATCCATGTACACAGCGCACTAAATTCCCACATGAACGCCAGTCGAGAAAAATTATAGCTGGATGAGTACAAAATACTCACCATTAAAACATTAAAACTACTGTCACAAGTGCAAATTATTGAAGTAAATGTAACCGATAGAAATGGCACAATAGCACTTTTTCTTTTCTGATCCCAATATCTTGAGTTTCAACTGATATCGAAACCCGATATCGAATATCGAAGAAATTGTTTGCTTTAAAAACTACCAGAGGCGGCACGGTGGTGCGGTGGTTAGCACTGTCGCCTCACAGCAAGAAGGTCCTGGGTTCGATCCCCGGGTCACCC
>JAQQZX010000011.1:1548369-1576805 GCA_030068355.1 Notoglanidium maculatum | reverse complement strand
AATCTGTGTGAAATTTGATTGGGAGCCAGTGCAGTGTAGATAAGATAGGGCTGATGTGCTCATATTTTCTTGTTCTATTAAGGACCCTTGCTGCTGCATTTTGGACTAATTGGAGCTTGTTTACGCTCCTATTGGAACATCCAGACAGTAAGGCATTACAATAGTCTAACCGAGAGAAACACTGCTTATTTATTTTTACAATGGAGTATTCTTTGCAGATTGATGAAAAAAAGTATATCAATCCTTAATACTTTGTACATTAAATAAACCCAGTAAGAAGTTTTCTAACTGAAAAACAAATTATGTGGTCTATTCTAGCAGAACAATAAGGATGATAAGAGATAATTATGATGACAGTACTGATGACAGAGCTATCGCATGTACTATGTAAATATCCGTCTTACTGCTCATGCCGAACTGCGGCTTTGTTGTGCAAATGAGCTGCTTTATCTGCTTTCCTACACACTGGACATCCACTGCATTTTTATTCAGAGAGGTTCCTCTGAATTCACCTATTTTTCCCTTTCATCCACCCACGGATACTTTGAAGTCCTTTCTGTAGCATTAACACACTGCCACAATCCCACTGTGCCACATAAACACACA
Organism: Notoglanidium maculatum; assembly: GCA_030068355.1. Taxonomy (NCBI): domain Eukaryota; kingdom Metazoa; phylum Chordata; class Actinopteri; order Siluriformes; family Auchenoglanididae; genus Notoglanidium; species Notoglanidium maculatum. Next base: position 1,576,199 of record JAQQZX010000011.1, on the reverse strand, counting down.
TACACACACACACACACACACATACGCATACATGTGTGAGTCCTTGCTATTCAGTACAGCGTGGCCTGGGGGTTACGTGCTTTGGCAGGGATTGTGTTGATGTTTTTTTCGCTCTGTCTCTTTTCTTTCTCTCTTTCTTTCACTCCAGGGAGTTGATGTCATCATCAATGCCAGCAGCATGGACGACATCGACCCCTCAGCCATCGGCCAGAGATTGACCAATGGGACGGGGCCGAGCGCCAGCCCGGTGCTCAGCCGCCTGCGAATGAAAGAGGAGGAGAATGCGGAGCACGTTGTACGTGACGTGGGGTGGGAGGGAATCCTTTTTGTGTGTGTGTGTGTGTGTGCTCTTGTATATCCCTAAGAGTGTTCAGTTTCAGACGGAAGTGCTTAAGCATTTTCTTACTAACCGCATTGTTCAAGCAGGGGGAAATGAAACAATGCTCTTCTCTGTGCACGGCCAAAGCAGGCAGTGACTCATGCACACTTCCAAAGCTGTCCAGCTCTTTCCTCTTGTTTATCTCACACATCAGCATGGCCTCCATCTCTGTGGCAGGCTCGTTCTTCATTTGACCACTTAACGAATAAACACAGACAGCGTAGCTCTCACTATACAATAAGCAGAGATAAAGTAGCGTCAGCTTGTGCAAGAGCATTCCACTGAATCTGTTCTGATGTTAGTGCTTCACAAAATATCTTGTTCAGACTCTTTGCATAAACTGTCCACATGGCACCTCATTTGAAACATCACCTCCATCTTTAATCATGTTTCCAAATGGCTTAGATTTTGACCGTTTCTGTTGTCTGTCCTCCCACAGGGCACCACCTACCAGAAAACGAACGCGGAAATCGAGATGAAGAGGATCAACCGGGAAGAGTTTTGGGAACAAGCCAAGGTAGAGATCAGATTCTGCGCTCATGAGGAAGATTTAAAGCCGAGACGTGAATCAGCACGACCCGTTCTAGCCCTGATCTTTTTGTGTCTTAGCTTTAGAACTAATGCAGATCTGAACGAGGAACTATTTATCATTTTAAAGTGCATGCCTGCAGGCTTTAAGAGCCACATTTTGGCCTCATGAGATAATTATCAATAATTGGTTCTGGAGGCTTAGCCTTCAAATGTGGCTTGGGAAAAAACGCCCAGATTGCTGGCCTATATTTTTGATCTGCACTGATTATAAGATATTTAAAGAAGAGAGTACAGTTTTTCCCCTGAGGTCAACGGCAGATCTGATTCCTGGTTACTTCTTAAGTCTGAGATGTTTACTTGCATATTTGTGAAGGTTCCAGGATGGAAATTGTTTTCACATTAACACTGGCCTTCCACCACATACAGTTTTCTTTTTCCTGGACAATTTTAATGACCTTAAAGTTTCCCTCCGTCACTCTTTCCTGCTCTTGATATCACAGCCACATGGTTATAGTAGTTAAGACAATTCTTCACCTTCGCATTTTCAACCTCTCTAACAGCGGGAAGAAGAGTTGAGGAAGGAGGATGAAAGAAAGAAAGCAGCAGAAGAGCGGCAACGCTTTGAAGAAGAGCGGATGGAGCTGGAGAAGAAGGAGCAGGAGGAGAGAGAGAAACGATACCGCGAGAGGGAGAGGCAGATTGAAGAACACAGGCAAGCGCTCTGCAGGACGCTCCAAACATCTCGATCCACTCATTTGTGTGTTTTCTTTCTCTGAAAACATCGTTTTGTGTTCTTTTCACAGGAAGAAAATGCAAGAAGACGAGGAGGCCAAAGACAGGTCACGACCTCAGCCCTTGATTGTAAGAGTGTGTATGCTTTGCGTACTCGCTTCTCTTCTTCACTCGGCCATGTTGAAAAGAGACTGTAATTTTCAGATAAATAAATAAGTACCTTTATAGTTACATATCCGCACACAAGGCGTGACATATTTCCAGATTTAGCAAGCATGTTTGCACCAATAGAATAGGATTGGTGGTTAAACAACTCAACAATCTAAAGACACCTTGAGGAAAAACTACACTTTGCTGCCCCCTGCTGCAAACTACAGCACTTTCTCTTGTTTCTTTAGACAGAGCCCAGTTCTGAGGACCCCTCTCAAGACAAAAAGGAGACAGAGGTCGAGGTGAGTTGATTTGCTCATTCCAGAGCCGCTAAAATGAACACAACTTTTAAATTAAAAAAGAAAAAGATCCCCTATTCTGTACAAATTCTGGGCAAGCCCTTGTCGAGTACAAGCCGTGAGACGTAAATCTAGCTTAGATGTAGGTCAAATTGTGTTGTTGCGTCAGAAATTCTACTGGGCTTTGCATATGGGTCAGTGGGATTCCTCGTACTGTTTCGGGACTAGGACGGCGTGCGGAAATAGCTCTCTGGTAGTGGCTGGGTTTCTTTTTTTTGCAATATGAATCAACTGTTGTAGAAATAACTCCTAACATACTAACAGACGCTTGAAATACTGTCATCCTTAAACAATTTCATGACACATTTTGAGTAAATAACTCATGAAAATGTGATATAGAGTAGTGACAATCAGTTGCAGAATTATTGGCACCCATTTTAAAGATTATTTAAATATGGGTCATCGGACCGTTTTTGTGCGGATTTTTGCATCTTCAAGCTAAACCAAAGACATTCCTTTTTCTATATTTGTCTTTACCAAATATTCCAATAATTTTGGAGCTGACTGTATAAAGGTATTGTTATAGCATGAGCATAAAAATATAACGGAATCAGTTAAACGTAAAATATAACCTTTGCATATACCTTTTAAAGCAGCTTCAGACAGCAATAATTCAATATAAATTGATAATATTAATTATCATTAATATTTTAATTAACTTTAATGTTGTCAATTAATTATTTTTAATTATTTAATTAGTTATTTATATATAGCTAGGTATATAATAGTTATGTAATATTACTTTAATAATCATTATTAGTAATAACGATTATCATTAGTAATAGAATTAATTAATAATTCTATATTCTTTTGAGTTATACATTTTCTATTACAGGTTAAAATTAGTTCATTTAAGACTATATTTTAAATATGTCCAAAAAAATGCAAATAAATGTGTATATATAGGCAGAAATATATTTATACTGGTACACACATGACATTCTTACACATGTATCTCCCAGTTTGTAATTTTGTTTTATTATTATTATTATTATTATTATTATTATTATTATTTTATATCCTCTCTGCCTGGGAAATTATTCAGATACCAGGATTGTTGATTTTGAATTTATTTTTAAAAGTATTTGCTCAGATGATGACAAATGAGAACATTTGTGTCGGCAGGAGGCAGCGGCCATAATCGCCCAACGCACAAGCAACCCACGAGAGTTCTTCAAACAGAGAGAAAAAGCTGTAGCCAGCAGCTTGGACGCGTCACCCGTCAGCTCCCACAGGACCGGTAAGACCACAGCGCGAAGGAAATGATGAAAAGGATGACAAATGTGAAAAGGGGGAGGGAGTTAAAGGAATATTCCAGCGTTTTTAGGTGGAAAACAACGAAAAACCTGCAAGCATTCTATAAATTTATCCCAACTGCCCCAACAACTGCCCTTAGTCTTCCATTATATTCACATTTCAAATAAACAAGTCAGTGCTTGTTAAAATTATTATTTGTAATTATCCTGATACACTCTCTAATCTCTCTCTGAGGCGGATAGAGATTAAATTAAAACCGCTTGGACTAATCCTTGACTTCTAAAATCATTTTAAAGCTTATCCGTGTGTAACCTTGTGTAGAGGCTCTCAGTCTGGCTTTTCAAAAACAAAGCATATTTCATGCGCGGTAAGACTGCGAGAAGACGTGTCCTTTTTGTCAGGGTCAGTGGTATAACGTGTCTGTTCTATAGAGAAGATTCGGTGCGGGATAGAAAAGCAAACACACTGGCGGGGAAATGTGATACATGGGCGATTTCATCTGCGTTGCACCAAAAATCAAAACCTCTGCTTTGTTGCTCACTTGATCTCTCTTCAGTGAAAAACAATAAGCATCGTTACAAGCAGTCCATGCAGCTGCATTGCAGTTCTCTGTGTTCATGTGAAATTCAGAAGACGATCTGTATTAGATTTCATTAGTGGATAATGAAATACAGTAGATTTCGCTCTGGATAAGGGCGTCTGCCAAATGCTGTAAATGTAAATGTAGTGATATTGCAAAAACGTGTCACATTGAAAAGCAGATCTATGGTACTTGATCCATCTGTAAAAGCTGGCTTCAGGCAGAAGTGAATGTTACAGTCTGTGTCACTTACATTAATACTTTGCAGTAGTGTTACACTGAAATGCAACCACTGTCCAATCACAGCCCTAAGCTGTTCTCGGGGGCATGGTTATAATCTGAGAATGACCTAATTTCTCACAAGCCATATAAAGAAATGTAGCTTTTAGGTTCATTGATTTTCTTCATTTTTTTAAAGGTCCACTATGTGGGATTTAGGGGGCTCTATTAGCAGATTATGTTGTCATTAGTGTATAATTAGCTGTAACTACGAATCGTTGTCTTTCCGTAAGTTTAGAACGAGCCCTTTATATCTACACAGGGAGCGGGTCCACCTCTACGGAGCCGCCATGTTGCGCCGCTACAGTAGCCCAGAACGGACAAACCTCTAAAGAGCGCCTTCCACGTTTCACGTTTTTATAAGCAGCAGCGTGAATCCGGAAGGAAGCACCGGAAGGACGATGAAGAAGAAGAAACAAAGACATAGAAGAAGGAAGAAGAGGAATCAGAGTTTGCTGGAGCTGGAGAACAAGTTTGAGAAGCCAAAGTTTAAAAAATTAAGGATCATACTTATGATTTAGGCAAAGATTTAGGAAAAAGCAAAGGAGTGTGAATGTAAGTAATACGGACTTCTGACGGCCACCGTACGCTTGGAGAGGGAGGGGCATTCAGGGGGCGGAATCACACAGAGTGCTTTTATATTCCTCTTGAATTGAAGGAAGCTTTTCCGAATTATTACTAAAACATGGAAAAGTGTTCATATGACTAAAATACTTAAAACTCACAGAAGTTTTTTCATAAAAACTGCTCTTCTTTCAGCGATCTTGTATTTTCAGCAATTTCTCATATGACAAATTAAAAACAATCTCGCTTGTGTGTCTCATGTCACGTTTCAGTGTGATTGCTTTTCCATCTCAGGGAATTTTCTCTTTACCTTTCAAGATCGTAACTAATGAAAGTTGGATCTGAAAGAAGACTACAGTGACATCCATCTGTGAAATCCAGAGACACAGGAGTCTGAGCTCAGGATTAAACACAAGTGTGAATGTCCAACTGTCTGTCTTGGTTTGAAGTAGCTCTGTTGTTTGTGAGTGCTAAAGTCTCTGTCTCTAGAGAGCGCTCTCAGCAGACTGTCTGACAGTCTTACTATTTTTGCAGGGTGTGAACACGTAGAACTAACAACTTTGTTTTCTTCCTTTCTCTTCCCCTTTTCCCTTCTGATATTACCAATATTCCGCTATTCATTCCACCTTTTATTTATTTACTTTTTTGGTTGATTCATTCCATATCGTATAATGACCCTGGACCTGTCCTCAACATCTCCCCTGCTGAAAAATAACAACTCGTCGCTCATATGACGTCCCTTCGTCCCCTAACACGTGCATCCGTCCACCCTGATCTTTCTCTTCCTTACTCATCCTTGCATTCTTTCATTCTTCCTTTCATCTTGTCCCGGCTTTCCTTTGTGTGTTCCGCATGCCCGTGGTGTGTCCCTCCCTGGGCTCCCTGTCTCCTTGTTTACCAGGCCGCTTGGACAGTCCGTTCTTGAAGCAGCAGCACAGTGTGTGTGTGTCCAGTACATCCTCTTCTCGCACCCCAGGGCCACTTGGTAGGTACTGGAGTGAGCCAGGTTCATCAGCGCAGGAGCTCTTTACCCCTATAGCCCGTCACTCTCGCCCCTTCCCCACCTAACCACCACTGCAACACTTTTCTGAAGCGTTTGCTGTATTGGCTGTAGCTGCACTGCACTTGGAGTAGATCTGACAGCTCTTATTTTAAGGATACACTTTTTTCCCCAGAATAGATTACAGCCTAAAGGTGCTAGTGTCATGAAATCGTTCCACCAGCTGGTATTTTAAGCATAGTGATTTTTTAATATATCTAAACGATATGTTCTCCTCCTGACCCTGACCCTGACCCTTCTTCCTCTGGAGTTGTGTTTTGGATCATATTCGCTTTTTATATCACATAACAGTGTGCAGAAATCTTTCAGAGAACCCCTTATCTCCTAGTGAATATTTAGACAGCGCTGGGTTTTCCCCTCACATTTTCTCTCAGTTTAATTATTTACCAATTCTACTGACCAACCAAGATCCAGCAGGCGCTTCATACAAAGAGGTGTGGAGCATCATCGCATCTTTTCAAAATACTGCTCATGTCATGTCAGCTAAACACAAAGGAAAGTGCTGTTTGCCTTCTTCCGCATACCTGACCTCTGGCTAGCATAGCTCAGACTCACAAGAGAGAAGAGCACTGTCCCTTCCGTCAGACTCGATTCATATAGAGAAAATACTTTGCGGTTGTGTCACTCACTGGCACAGTGGCTTGGCTCATCAAAGTTAATTAACTTGTAAGACTGAATAGTTGTTTTTAATTTGTTTTAGCTAAATGATCTTCTGCTCATTCCCTTTCCTTCATCCTCATGTTGAAGAATATTGCGTGCCTGTCATTACCACCATAGAGAAATCCCTTATACAGCTCCAAGCTACAATCACCACTGTTTCATTCTTGCCAATCTTGCCATAAATGTTTAAATGTAAAAATCTGTTTTTTATTTGTGTTCTAAATTAAAATCATCTTGTCATTGAATCGATTTTTTTAAGTGCTATTCTCTGTTGTTCCACTAGGGGGCAAAATAGAGAAATAAGCATCTTTTAATTAGCAACCTGGAAAGTTGAAGCTGTAGCCATTTATTTTTCCAGAAGACACCCATATATGGATGGGATGGTCAGGTGTCCCGAAAGTTTTTTATAAAGTCATTAGAATAAATGAAGAAAGTTAGAAAAAGTAAGAAGCCATTCCATCAAACTTTATTCAAATTTACTACTGCCTTTAATCAGAACTACAGCCAGTAGGAGACTTCATATTATATATTTATATGCCACAATATTAGATTCTAAAGTTTTAAAAATAGTTTTAGGGACATATCAATGTGGGTTTAATATCAAGTACGTTTCTGCTCACTCATCCTGTCTTAATTTATATCGACCTGGAAAAACGAACACGGCTTTACTGGTCCTCATTATCTAAACCAGATCCAGGCTTCTCGTTGTTCTGAGATCTCCACATTTCCATCTTCCCTGGCTGTGTTTCTGTACCATGCATTTGTGTATTCCCTTTTAAGGCATGATCATGGATTTAGATAGTGTTAGGACGTTGATTTCACAAAGTCATGAGGTGCAGTTTCCTGCTAAATCTCACCCATATTCCCCCCTCCTTCCGCACGCTTCCTGTAATTGGACGGTACCTGCCCCGCCTGCCCCGCCTGGGCTTCCCCTCGTGTGCTGACCTGTGAGTGTGTGTAGCATTGCTGTGAAAGTGTATCACCTCTGTCCAGTGAGTTCACCTGGTGTTCTCAGAGTTCACCAGATGACAGCATGTTTCCTGGGATGTTAAACGGCAGCCTCACACACACAAACACACACACATATTCGCCAATCTGTTCAGATCACTATAACGCATTCTTCTTCGAGTGGCTTTGAAAGTGCTACTCAAGCGGCTGCTCTTTCTTTCTGTTACTGTTACACAGCGTCTGTTCCATCCTCGTTGTTGTCTGTTTGTTTTACAATTATGTAAGGTTCTCGTTCAGTAGAGGTCCAGCATGGACGCTTACATAATTGTACCTTCATGTGTGCTATGAGAGTGTTTTTTGTGCCTGCAGTTCAGATGCTTCTTGTTTTACATGGAGGACTTATTGTTGATGTGCCGTGTGGGATTTGGGATCTGTTGCTAATTAGCCAGGCTTTGAAATGAACCAGCTCACCAGCCAAATGTGGGTAAAATGAAGCAGGGCGATCTTCTAATGTACCACTTTGATGCTAGCTTTAGAGTGATGCTGTAAAATATATTCAGCCAACATTTGAAGTACTGAATTATTGGCACCTTTTAAAATTGAGTCAAAGTAAATATAATGCTAAATACAGTATTGTTCACAACTCAGCAATAAATCCAGAAATTTCTGGAGGGAAGAACATTTGTAGCTGTACGGATTGTTTATTATGCTTATGTAAGGTTCAAATCTGGAGACTCGGTCATTACAAAACATTGATTTCAATTTAAAATATGGTAATACATTGTGGAATGCATCATTCCATCTTAACATGAATGAAGAAGAAGAAGAAGAAGAGCCCTTGGAACACCAGTCAATCAAGCAATCAGTCAATTAACAAACAAATAAATAAATAAATATCAGTTTACAGGGTGCATGGCAACAGGAAGTGGAGTTTCCTGGAAAATTGAAAATAATGTGTTTGCATTTATTTTTAAATATTCTTCAGGTGAAGAAGTAGAAGAAGGTGATCTCCAGCCTTGGGCTGGAAAATGTCACCATATTAAAGGCGCCGGCTCACCTTTCCCAGAATCCAAAGTGTTGTTTTTGTTTTGAAAGCACATGACCGCTATGCAGCATCTCTGTGCAGCAAAAGCTCTGCAAATTCACTGTTAATGATCCCTTCCAAACCCATCTCAAGCTTTTTCATCATCTACACGTCATACGTGGAAGCTTTGAACAAAACATGCCTTATCTTTTCTTTCCTTTGCAGCTTGATGCCGATCGGGTCCATTACATACGGAATAACCAAACGGAAATGGAATGGATTGGTCGATGCAGTTTAAAATATAGATACTTCGACAAAATCTCTACAATTCCATGTTACAATTTGAGATCGTTGGCCTAGGATTGTTTTTGAATATCGCTGCCATGAAAAATGGTGGCCCGCTACTTGGCGCAGAGGATTCTGGGAAGGATGAGCCGGCCCCCTTTAATGGTTTGCTTTTCTGTGTTTTGGTAAAAATGTTTTACACGTGGTTTTAAAGTTCAGGAAAAACACGACTCTACAACTAACATTTATTAATGATTAAGACCTCAAGGATTAATCGAAGGACAGTTTAAAAAAAATTCTGCTCCTGAAATGTGAAGGAAAGTAGGAATATAGCCTATAAATCATACTACTTGATACACAGATCCATGTGAGTGTGTGGGTTTTTTTAGTCTCGTAAAACACTAAGACCCATTCTAGGTGTTCGCTTTGGTGAGCTCATGAGCTTTGTGTTTGCTTTTGGTGAGCTCCTGACCTAGGTGTTCACTTTAGTGAGCGTTTCTGAGCTCATCAGCTCTCTGAAACAGCATTTGCATGAGCATTGTTTATGTTTCACATAATCGCATTTGTTATTCATATTTGTTTCCTGCATGCATCATGCGTTTTGTGTGTTTCTCTTTGGGCCACTTTCACATCACGCTTTCTGTTCTGTGTGCCGCGTACACTGTTTGTGTTCAGTTGTAATATTTTGTTCTGTAACGTAATTATTTGCCAGTTGCCAAGTGACGTCGCTGACCTGTGCTTTCACGCTGAGCATTGTTTTCTGTCTTTGTCTCTCTCTGATTGGTCAGATGACTTTCCTGAAGGCGTCTCGGCCACTTCCCCAACACCCATCCCGAAAATCGCCATTCAGGAAGATAAAGACGACAACAGCCAGAAGGAATGGGGTAAGACCCTTAGAGGGTGTGCTCGAATTTTGTCTGCTTTTTTGACAATTTGATTTTCTTGCTGCTGGTGCTTTGAGAGGGGAAAAAAGCCCAAGCCCATTTTCTGATAGTTACTCACATTCCCACTGTCACTTCATATAAAGAGCTGCATCAACAAAATGCAACATTACATTCGTAAGCTCATCATTTCTGTTTGTTCTCTGGGACACAGTTTGTTTTTCAATAAAGAGCAATAACCTAGAGACTAAATTAGCCTGCATGATGGCAATCAAAGATTATACCAGCAGAAAGCACAGAAAAAAGAATGCTGTTGTCGTTCCATTACAATCCGACCCATATTTCAGTCAGCAGCTGCTCATGACTGTAGATTTTGGTGTTGCAGGATGACATTGATAACCATGTAGCCTCAAACATAATGGAGTCTAGAGGCTATTACAATTACAAACCCTAGGCTACTATCTGGTGAATCTTTAGAGTAACCCAGTAACAGACGGTTGAGAGTCGACAGCGTACAGTCTAGCAGCTCGTTTTACGGTATTAGACCTACCCTCTTCCAACTGTGTTCCATAAAGGAGGTGTGATTCCCAAAGGGGTAATATCATTAACCAGGGTTGCCAGGTTTCAGCCCAACTATATAATTTCAAAACCCATAAACAAGCCCCAAAATTTTTCTATTGGAAAACAATGGCAAGTTGTTTTCTTTTTCTTAGCCTTTGTTAAGGAAACAAGGTCACCGTGGTGCGCACGCATTTCTAATTATCCACGCTATAATCCCCCTCTCCCTCTGCAATATATCTTACAACAGAAGGTTCTGTACATCATCGACACACACTTTGCGTTTCTTTTTGGAAATTCCTTCATTTTAATTCAGATAATTTGCTATAAAGTATGATTTTCTTGTCTGTGGAGTTTTTTTTTAAACTGACATAATTTGTTGTAAAAATCACAACACTGGTAACCCTGTAATTAACTGTCCTGAAAATGTTCATAGAGCGAGTATGCAGCAGCGTGATTCCTGCCCCAGTGGTCCGTTATTAGTGCTTGTTGCAGTTTCCATTTTTGGCCACTAGGTGTAATAATAACTCTATGGAGCGTACTAGGGCAGTGAAAATGATCTAGAAGGGTGATCAAATCAACGGAACTTCAAATAGTCAACATTTTGTCAAATAGCAACATTTTGTAAAGTCCTAACAGAATTTATACCGTATGGAATCAGGAATGAAATTTATTTGTAATAAATACTCTGCGAGAACTTATGTAAAATCTCCCCAAGGCCATCTGAGAGCATGTCCAGGACAGATGACACAGCCTCTGGTCTGTTTAATAAGCTGTACAGCTGGGAGGATGTCGCTGCTCACTTGTCCCAGATCGGCTCTCTGGAGCAAACAGGCCCAAATGACTACTGGGACTCATTTGTTTGCTGAGCCTTCATTTGCGTTCATGGCTCACTGGTTTTCTCAGCGTTCGTTTGTGCAGCCCGGTGACACAGTTTGGTGTTCTGCGGTAATGCACTCCGCCGAGACTTTCACTGTTACTGTAAATTACTGTTCATTATCAGACCAGGAAGTGCATATACCCGTGAATATGTTTTATAACACCATCAGTGCTCCCTGCAGAAAGATGCTGGGTGTGTGCGAGCATAGGTGGGAATGTTAAAAAAAAAAAATAATAATAATAATAATAGGGGAAATGCAACTGAGAACAAATTTGGATTTAACAACACCGCCATGGGCAGTAATACTGAGTTGTTTCCCCTTTGCTGTTACAATAACCTTTTCTCTTCTGGGAAGACTTTTCATTAGATTTTGGAGCGTGGCTGTGGAGATTTTTCCATTCAGCCACATGAACATTACTGAGGCCGTTGGTGTTCCAGTTCATCCCAAAAGTGTTCAGTGGGGTTGAGGTCAGGGCTTTTCTTGGACAATATTGAGCCTCTTAGACATACAGAGACATTATATACAACTGTGTGCTTCCACCCTTGTTGTAACAGTTTGGAGAAGCGCATACGGGTGTGATGGTCACGGGTTCATATACTTTTGGCCATAGAGTGTAGATTTCTTGAGACAAACTAAGTTCAAACGTACACTTTATTAAATTCTATAATCCATCCATCCAAGAGGAGGTATCCATTCAGAAAAGTCATTTCGAGTTCAAGGTGTGAATATTTTCATGCCTAAATGTCCTGCGCTTCTCTCCAGCCCCTGAGTCTCCTGAGCGAGTGCCGGTGCAGGAGTCAGAGCCTGTCCAGACTGACGTCTCTCAGGCTCAGCCCACAGAGTTGAAATCCACCAGCGCTGAGGACACACTGCTGGATATGTGGGAGAGCAGCCCGGCGCCCACGGCCACGCCCTGCCAGGCCCCACACATCATGGACCTGATGGGCGACGCCGATTCGTCTGCCAGCCTCCCTCAGCCCCTGCTCAGCTTCGACGACGTGCCTGACGCCCCGCTGTGCCCCTCAGCCGAGGACGCGCCCTCCAGCCTGGTGGACGTTGCCGAGTCGCACCACATGACCCTGAGCTACCAGCAGGCCCTGAGCTACCAGCAGGCCTCCGACAGCCAGGAGCTGGACGAGAGCCAGGAGCTGCTGACCAACGGAGACTCACTCATCAAAGAAGGGACTCAGGTGAGCAAACTATCACAGTTGGGTTTTTTTTTAGCTTTAGTGTTAGTCCAAACAACAGCAATAATTCCTTTTTTTCAGTAAAAAAATTAAACACAAATTATATAAAGATCACCAAAATTTCTATATATTCTTTCTGGTGGTTTTCTGTACTAATAAAACAGATTTTGATTCTAACATCTGATTGGCTGAGCTGTGTTCAACGCTGTAACACTTTAATTATTGTTCTGTCTGTTATGTCGCTTAGTAACCAAATCAGATGATTAATAAACTATATTCACATGGCTTATTGCAACTATTAATAATAATAAATTTAATTATTTATTATGCACTGGATTTCATTGTGTTGTGATAAATCACTGTCACACGTATTCGAGTGGATAATTGCAGTTATACTGCGTTATTATGTTAGCATTTTGAGCTATTATTATGGAAGTGTTTGTACATATCTAAAGGCATCTAAAAGGCATCTTATACCAGTTCAGTTCACATAGTTTCCTGTTTTTGGCAATTCAGTGATGTCATAACCTTTAATCAAAAGGACTTTTGGCATCATTTTAGCCTCATCAACATGCACATGGAGTTTTGGAAAAATAATATTAACTAATAATTAACTAATAATATGATTTTAGGGAAAATTCTGATTTCTTTCCACTTAGAAATACGTCTTTTTTATAGAACTGACCAGGAAATGTGTCTATGTCACCACTAGATGGCGCCAAAACCCATTGTCTTATCATTTATCTTTTCCCAACCTTCACTAGCAAGCATGATTAGACAGCTCATTAATCTGCAACAGATGATAACATTGGCTAATGAACACATTCAGATGGAGGTGTGTGTGTGTGTGTGTGTGTGTGTGTGTGTGTGTGTGTGTGTGTGTGTGTGCGTGCGCATGTGTGTGTTGTAGGCAAGTGAAGGCTATTTCAGCCAGTCACAGGAGGAGGATTTCACTCAGTCTGATGAATGCTCTGCAAAAGTGAATCCCACGCCAGTATTTTACAACAAACCACCAGGTGAGATGTCACGAGAGCTCCATGATCAAAACAAATGCTGACTGACTGAGTCTTTATTAATAATAGTAGTAATAATAATGATAATCATCATCACCATCATCACAAATGTATAAGGCATTCACTATATATATATATATATATTTATAAAATTATACATGAGAATGCATGGCCCTTTATAGCAATATCAAATATTCCTTTTGAATTGTTAATGTAATGCATGATAAGTCATATACTGTATAGTGGTTTGCATAAGTATTCACCCCCTTGAACCTTTCTGAATTCTGCCAACAGTGACACATTAATAAGGATAAAACACTGAATAATAAAGAGACAGCTATAATGCTGTTTTTAACAGACATAGAACAATAAACACATGAATAGGAAACTGATAAGAAACTATTCAACTATTCCTATGAACATTATAACATTCATATTCAAACGTGTTCATTCACAAGGCATAATAAGCAATGCTATTAAGTGTAATGCATAATAATTATAAACGTTATACAGGTCAAGAGCTTTAATGTTCACATCCCAAATCAGAACGGGGAAAATTTGTGATCTCAGCCACTTTGAGCGCGTGGTTGTTGGAGTATTTTCGAAAATGTTCAGCGTGGTGCGAAAAACCGAAAGTAGCCAGTAAGTGATTACTGCGTAGTTCAATGCGCTGCACTGCGGCTACGTGATTGGCTGATTGGATATATTGACCAGGTGTATGAGCGTTCCTAACAAAGTGGGTGTATATCTTATCTGCTGTTTTCTTGCTGCAGAGATTGACATCACATGCTGGGACACAGACCCCGTGGTGGACGACGACGACTAAGATCTCTGGTGGCCGCTAGCCTACGACTCCCAGGAAAAAAACAAACAAACACTTTTTCAAGGCTTATTACAAGCTTATTACGATACAAATCTGTATGATATTTTAGCAAAAAAAAAAAGAAACAAACAAAAAAGGTTAGCCTCTGAAAAGGATCCGGGTTATTGTTAAAGATGCCAGCGGGTTTAAGCTCTCTCGGTTAGTCTGTGTGTGTGTGTGTGTGTGTGTGTGTGTGTGTGTGTGGACAAGTCATTATTTATTTCCATTCTCTTTTTTGCTATGCAGAGTATAGCACAGTGTGTATTTAGCGCTCACCTGTGTTGTATCGACTCCCTGTGCCTGACAGGTGTGACCAGTAGCAGATAGAGCGTCTTGTATTAGTGATGTACCAGAACCTTGAACAACAGAAAAGGTTCCTAGCTCCAGCCAAGGTAGTACCGAACTTCCCCTTGTTAGATGCTCAGGCTAGTAGTTAGCACCTTTCTTATTTCCGATCACTAACCGTTTAAGCCAATATAAAGTTTTTTGTCTTCGCGAATCGAATCTGAGCGAGAATTCACACACCGCCGTGTCTGTACTGTGTATTCGACTTCGACTTAGTTTCTTAGACGCCATTACATTGCAATCAGGTGACGATTACTAAACACTGCATAATTTCCTGTGCCAAGGGTTTTCAGCGAGTTGATGTTTTCACGCTATCGTGTTGGTGTTTTCCGATTTAGAATCAGGTGCCATAGGTAGCCTATATTTTGACTACCTATAAAAAGTAGTATTTTTAAATATTCTTTTTCCTTCAGTGTTTGCAATAGAGTTAGAATCGATTTGACTTGGAGCTTAGGCAATAACTATTCTAATGCACATTTTGCTACGTAGGCTGTGTGTGTATGTATATATGTGTGTGTGCGTGCGCTTTTTAATTGGAGTGTAAAATTTCCTGTGGATATTGGAATTTGTATTTGGTTTTACTAAACCCTCTAAGCCAACGTGACGTCCTTGCGATCTCGATTCAGCCCTGCGGTAACTCTTGCGAAGGCATCGGAAGCCTTCGTTTGTGATTTGACCACTCAGTTTTGCTAACTGGATCATTATCCATCATGCCCACGGTTCCTTCTTGCAGCTCGACGTCTCCGAACGATTTTGTCCAAAATTATCGCACATCTGTAGCTTCGACTGTCTTCAGTCTTCCGTATAGTTTCGTATCTCGGATCTGTTTTTCGGCGCGTACGATTTCCAGTACGATCCTAATCCTTGTCGTTTTTAATTTGTCTTTTTTTTTTTTTTTTTATTATTGTTATTACAAAGTAAAAGAGATGAAATAAGCAATAATACTAAACTGATGTAGTATTGTTTTGTAAATAAATTCAACACAGGACGACAGTGATGAAGCGTGTGTAACTGAATCGGTTGGCGTGCTTTCTTAACACGTTTCTTAAAACCCGGATTTACCTGGCAGGTTTGTGCCGGGAGACGACCCGCATCTTTAACTATAACCGAGGCCCTTTTGACGTGATTTCAGTGTACTCTTTACCCTCCGAGCTCCTCTGTAGTGATTCTTACGCTCTTTCTTTCTCTCACACACTACTAGGAGATTACTACTACCAATACTATTGCTACTATTACTACTAATATACTACTCCAGTTTGCCCTTTGTCCCTGAAGCAAGGCTTAGCAACTCCTAAAGTCTCTTTCTTTCTTTCTCTCTCTTTTATTATTGTTTTCCCTTCTCCTTTCTTTTCCTCCTCCGTCCGCTTTTTCTGTCACATGCTGTTTTTGAAACAAGCACAAGATCTTTTGTGACATGCTACGTGCTTCTGTATGTTAATAAAAGATTTCAAAAACAGGTCAATCAGCTCACTGGTGCAAAATATATTTATATAGATATATGTTTCCTTCTTATTACACACCTCGTTTTCCCTTTTATTCTTGACGTAGGCCTGACTTCTTCAAGCTGTCCAGTCAACATTTAATTACATATAAATAAATATCTATATCTTTCTTCAAAGCTTTTGGTACAAAGCAGCTATGAGTTAGCACCCAGCTCCAGGAGATGTGTTCACACACACACAAAGCACACTGCGCCTGTACGTTCAGAGAAAAAAAGTTAGCTGTGCGAATGTCCTAAGTATTTGGACCACACCTGAACTGACAGGCTCTATGAAAAAAAAACTGATTAAATGTAATGTATATTTCTAGACACACGGACGCCAATGTGTGTCATCATGTGAAACCTGTGAATGCTTCATTTATTTAAAGTGCACAGAGCACTTAGGGCAGACGTGTACAGGACGGATGGACGGACGGATGCTGTTTTATTATTCTATGTAAACAGACTCGGTGAGCTCTGTTTCAGTCGCTTAGCAACACGCTGGGAAAGGAGCGACAGTTTACACCTCTGTCTTTTGCCTCTCTGCCCGTAGAACGAACAAAGACAAAGAATTAATGAAAACACATGAGAAGGAAATAAAAATGGGAGCGAGAACACGAAGCAGGTCATGTACACAGAAACCGTGGCGATCTTAATCACATTCGGTCGTCAGTGACTATTTTTATTTGATTCCGATTCAAGTGTAATGAGAATGAACTTTCTTCTGAAGAGAACCTGGTTTTGTTTTTGAGCTGTTTGACATCCAGGCTGTCAAAATATCAGCCCTATTAGACCATCTCAGTATGCAGTCATAGGACTAAGTATTAAACATCAAATAAGTAGGAGTGTTGAGTTTCTCTGAAACAAATAGATTAGATTTACTGTATGCCATAGCCTTGGTGTCGTGGTTTTGTACGGTATGTTTTGCAATTCTGTCCTTGCACACAGTCAAATCTGTCCATCAACTCCAGTCTGACCTTTTAAATCATTTTGCAAAGTCCTTAGACATGAGCCTGGAGCTTTAAAAAAAAAACAAAAAAAACATGTTTTAAATGAATCTGAAGTACAGATGGTGAGCAAGTTCCTATATACAGCTTTAAAAATGAAGCATTTAAATTTAATACATTTCTTTATCACTGAGGTGGTTTCAAAGGGTGCAGCTTTCTTTTATACCTTTAGTGTGTTTATATATTACATAGCAACGTCATTTCCCGTATAAAAGTATAGTAGTAAGGTACATAATTGGATCCTAGGGACCACTCTTGAATTATTAGTACCCTAGCATTAGCATTTTGGTTCGTTATAAAGAAATGATTTCTATTTTTCCCTCCTCCAACATTCAACAGATGAAATAAGAGACCGTTAATAACGTTCTTTACATGCTGTATGATGTAAACGCCGCTAACAGGAAGCCTAGCGTATAAATAAACCAAACACTGCATTTAAACCGAAGCCCGGGTGTTTATTTTTAACTTTTTTTTTTTTTTTAAAGTCTGTCTACTTTACAGTGCAGAACCGTAAGAAAGAATACATTTTACGCAGATGTTCCTATCATGTTGCTCCATCTTCATTACTCACGTCCTCCTGCTGCTAGGCGTACAGGAAGTGACACATTTTGGACAGGCCTATTAGCACAATGTCTAGGTTTAGTTAGACATTAAATTTTGTTCAGGTTTCAGGTCATGTTCAGTGAACTTTTTCTGTTTTCGTTCCCTGAAACTTGAATTCCATGCACGTTGACTTCCTGCACTTTTCCCGGTAGAAGATACACACTAAAGGTAGAAAAGAGGGTGTGCAGTATGCACTATCGGTGACCTTTAGAGTTTAAATAAATAACAAAACCAATAGCGTACCTAAAGCATTCTGTTAAATGCTCATTGTTTAAAATAAATAAATAAATCAATAAAGTGAAGCAAAATTCACATGTTGCGATGTTAACAAAGACAGCCATTAGGATGAATGAGGTAGAGAGAGAGAGCCGAGTGAAGGCAGCGAGACTAAATGGCAAATGACGACAGCAGAAGACGATTCGGTCAAAATGAAATCAAGCTTTTACACAATGCAGCATTCAGCACGCTGAAGAAACGTGGCCTGCATTAGCAAATTAGATTTTGTTTCCACGACTCTGAAAGAGCACCGTTAAATAAAAATAAAGACCAAAGTGTTTATTCAACCCAAAATGATCCAGAAATACATTCGAATGAATACTGATGCACGAAGAAAATAAGAAACTGAAATCTGTCGCCCAAATGAGCATGAATTTGGAGGAATGAAAGACGATGTGTAAAAGTAAACAAAGCTTAATGTGGTGCAAAAGGAAATGCTTATGAATTTTAATTCACATTATTTAAGTCAGAACGACGTGATCGGTCTGGGACATGAAAAATGCGTCAGTATAAAAATGTACGTTTAAACAGAGACCAAAAAAACCCATCGATGACCATGTCTCTCTTTTTACCCGCATGTGCTAATGAATCAAAAGCTGCAAGAGACATTTCAAGCAGATGAAGACGCCAGACGGTTATCAGATTGTTCTTCTTAGAGAGCACATCGTTATTTTGAAGAAAGCTTTAAGTTTATATATACCAGATCCTTCCAGGGAGGAAAAAAAAAAAAACGTGTGCAGATTTCTGTAGTTCATAACATTTTACCTTGTCAGAGCAGCAAGGTCATTTCTCACAGTTTATACAGTACATTTTGTACACTTGAGCAGCATGATGAACCTAGTCTGAGAGTCAGACTGCACCAGGACAGTTGCTTATCATCATTTTTTTGTTTTTACAAAACCATCACGTCGATGTCGTAATGAAACCTCGTTTTGGAGCACCGCTGATTAAGTTACAGTATGCAAAGTGAACCAACTGTTGCCCTGAAAGGATGCAATAATCTGTCAACGAAAGCCATAAGGAGTGACGGGTCTCCTTACCAAACGTTAAAAATGCTAAACGCAGAATCGACTGTCCAGACGGTAAGTCACTGTTCTGACGCGCTCCGACTCCCAGGCTATGATATGGCTACAGTACAGACCATGAATGTTTTGCTATGCTGTGTCCCTGTGCTATATCTAGTTTACAAAACAGAATTTCAAATCCTGCTTATGTTACATCAGTCCAAGGCTGTTGAGAGGAAAAAAAAAGGAAGAAGAGAAGCCCAGGAACCATGGCAACAATGCTCACATAATAGCTACTGCTCTGCATCAGGCAGGGACGCCACACAGCGAAAGAAAGAAAGAGAGCTGGAGAAAAACATCTGTCATACAATCTTCAGCTTGAGAAGAAAAGATGGAGAGGAAGTCTTTTGAGTCCTTCTGAAAAGCTTGTCTCAGCAATCAAAAAAAAAAAAAGAAATTCACCAAATCAATAACCCTGCAGGAAGGGCTGACAATTTTCCTCGTAAAGTGTCACACAGTGGTCCAAATGGAGCTTCACACTGCCGTGCTTCGTCCCAGCAGAGGGAACGCAGTGGGCAGCCCGTAGCTGTGGTCCAGAGGCCGTAGGCTGCGCAGACCCAGGTCCATGTGAGCGCGCCCGTCACGGGGCATTGTGGCCATGGCCGAGGCGTGCGGCTCCAACGCCATGCTGGAGTGGTTAAGGTCCACGTTGGAGAGCAGGTGGTCCAGCGAGTCCCAGCGCCTGGCCGAGGGCAAGCGGATCAGTGACGAGTAGCCACGCTCGGAAAACACAGTCACGGGCGCCATCTTTCTGGTCTCGGACTCCTGGTGCTCCCTGGAGGACCTCAGGACAGGTTTAGTGTACGTTCCACCTCTGGGATCAGCAAGAACCTCGCTGTAAGGGGGAGGAGGATCCTCCATCAGAACAGCCTCCTCGTAGCAAGGGGGCTTTCCGCAGGCATCGTTATCCACTGGGAGGATGGGAGCTGCGGAGCAGAAATGTCAGGGAAACAGATTATATTTACTTTGTTACCGGACACTGCGAAATAATTGCCAGGGTATTCAATAATAAAATACTTTTTCATTAATAAAAAAAAAACCTCTGTTTCTTTCCTGTTCACCATAAAGTTCACCATTTGGGCAACATCTGCTCTAATGGACCACAATATTGTACCACATATCGCCATACTGTTCGTTATTTGAGCGCTGTAGCGTGTCGTAGATACCCTGCATATAAATACAAGTAAAAATATCATATTTCAATCACTGTGTTGTACATCAGTGATGTATTTAATGCGTTTATGTATGTAAGTCATTTTTCAATTCTTTATATATTTTTTAGATATTCTTTCTAAAGATTCTTTATAAAAAAAGCAGGTCATGACGATGTCTTTCCAGAACACTCTCAAGTCAGAAATAAACTATTAGAACTTTATCAATATTTTAGATGACTTTATTACGTGTAATATAATAATTACTTAATATAATTAATATTATAAATATTATTTATTTAATGACGTGCACATACTGTAAAAAAAATGATTTACATTAAAAGTAACTGGCAAAAAATAATAAGTAAGTGTAGTGTATCTATATATATATATATATATATATATACATATGTAAAATACCATTGAACAAAACTTACAACTTATAAATTAATAACGAACGAGCAAGGTTTAAAATATTAAAGAACATTTTAAAAACATTGCTGTCCAAAATGATTTTAGCTCAATAATTAATAATCTAACTCTTAAACTATAGTTCTTATTTTAAAACCAAAAGCTAATGTTTGACATTTTAGACTTGTTTTGTAGACAGAAATGTCAGAAACGGGCTACGTCTGCTACTGTCAGCCATGTTGGATTGGAAAAAGTAACATTAAATCTAGTAAAAAGATTCATTTTTCTTAAAATAGCCTTGACTTAGCAATCCAGCAGTGTGGACACTGGACGTGTAAGGGTTAACGATAACCTAATTCTACTTGCATATAGATTTACTGTAACATATAATAATGAGAGACTCCAAGAGCGTCTGACATCTTTTGTACACTTTTCTGGCTCCAACCTTTTGAACGTCGAAGGTTGCAATCGGATTAGTACATCGGATGATTACAACCCATCGTACTGTTTAATCATTTAAAGGTACATTTAATGTTACGGAACACCTGCGAGACACGTTAGTTCCTGTTAACGTTTACGTTATAACACCTATGAAATGTCTTTTTCTCATCAACCTCTCCTTTGACTCTCTACTGCAAGCTTATTAGAATACATTTTTACAAAATGCAGCCTGTCATGTAGAGAACCTCTACGAAGCGCTGACACTGGAGACTCCTTCCATAAATGTTTCATGTTTCCCATGTTTAACAACACAGTTTATTTTAAATCTGTTTATTATTAGCCTTAGGTGATGTGGAGCTGTACAAGTCGCTGTGAATGAGCTGTTACTATAGAAACTATAACATATTTGAACGAGCGCATTATTATTGACATGTAATATGTGTTATAGCTGGGAGTAACATCAGAGCCGTGCTGTTCTAAAAGAAACTTCTTCTCACGCTTCTATGAGAATTCAGAGAAAATTCCATCAATACCTTCTGACCAATCAGATTCGAGAATTGAACATTTCTGGGGTATAAATGAGAAACTGTTTTCTTATTATGCACCATAACTGAGAGCCTGGCATTTTGTATTCAAGTCCGATAGTCTGTAGAGCTTTAATCTCCCCTTGCAAGGTCACACTTCACTCAAACAGATGAACACTGAGATAGATTCGCCCCTGTGAAGAAATAAACCCTTTACTGAGGATAGAGATAAAGATACAGGCTTACGAAAGCTAATTGAAATACACCTTTTGGATCTTACATTCTACCGCTTTGTGCACTGGGCTGTTCTCATCACTACTTTCTGACCTTAAGTAAGACTGGATGATCCTACATAAGATCCACACAAGGAAAAGGCAGATGGGATATATTTTGATTTGTCTTAGAAAACCTAAATGCTCCGTTTGAAAATGGTGCCCAGGGACTGTGAATGTTCCAAACACTACCTACACAATCATACTGTGCAGGTTGAATTCAGATGTGCTCAAATCACAAGCGTCTGCTTAGCCAATGGACTGAATACCACAGACCATCTGGCCTTGATAAAGCTCAGAGATGAATTTTTGAATGAGTAGGCTGCTGTGTAACGAAATGCACCTACTCGCTTCTGAGTTGTCATGGAAACACAAAACCAAAGATACTGGCTCAAATTGAAATTAGATTTTAGACATATAAGAACGTAGTGTTGCATCTGTATCTGCTGGCCACTTTAACAGGAACATCTGTACGCCTGGTCATTCATGAGGCATCAGCGCAATGCAGAAATTCATGCAGATCCAGATCTTCAGATCATGTTCACATCAAACCTCCAGGGAGCTGTTTGCTGTTACTATTAATTTGTCTTATTGTGTAACTTTTTTTCTTTTTTTTCTGCATGTTCTCTTAATTTTATCCATGTAAGCTGCATTGTTGTAGATGTCTGGTCAAAATGCTACTTTTTTTGGTGTATCAAAAGGAACCAGCAAACAATTTAATAACTGCTTTTGTCATTTGAGACCCTCACGCCTTTACTCAGAACGGTTTGTATGCTATAATGTGGATCAGAAAAAACACCAACTTGGGTCAAACATCTACCTCAATTTGATGCCTTTCTTATTCTTGCTCTACTGACTTGAACAGCTGTAAATATATTTTTCCTGTCAAGTGCTCTGAGTAGGTGATGTTAATGGTTACAGTCTTTCCAGGACCTGCTGATTTATTATTATTTTATTATATTATTTTCTCCCTGGAATGGAGAAAAAAAAAATCTCTGTGATCCCAGTGACTTTGACATCGGAATGGTTGTTGTCTGAGAGAGGGCAGAGGAGAATGACCGGACTGGATCGAGCTAACAGGACGCTCACTCAAATGACCATTCTATACAACTGTGTTGAGCAGAAAAGTATCTCAGGACACACAATACGTCAAACCTTGTGCCCACAGTAGCCTCAGATTCTTGTTCTTGGCTGACAGGATTGGAGTCCGATGTAATCTTCTGCTGTTGCAGCTCATCTGCCTCAAGGCTGTGCATTCTGAGATGCTTCTTTGTGTAACCATTGCCGTCCTGTTAGCTCGAACAAGTCTGGCCATTCTCCTGCGACTTCTCTCATGAACAAGGCATTTCTGTCCACAACACTGGATATTTTTTGTTTTTCACACCATTCTGTAAAAACTCTAGAAACTGTTTTGTGTGAAAATCCCAAGAGCAGTTTTTGAAATACTCAAACCAGTTCGTCTGGCACTGCCAACAATGCCACGGTCAAAGTCACTGAGATCATATTTTTCTCCCATTCTGATGGTAGATGTGAACATTGATTGGCTCATTAGATAATTGCATGAATGTACAGGTGTACAGGTTGTGTATAATGGGTGCATATCAACAAAGGCTCGTTTCATTACAGGTACAAAGGCAGCATTAGGAATGAGCTTTGAGTGAGGACCTAATCACTAACTGCAAGATTGGCTTATCAATGACACCACTTGTTGATTGGACCCTAAGCATAACCTATGTGGCCATGAGATCCCTGGAAGAGTATTTTGCTTCAAGCATAGTTAGTGTGCAAGAAAACCCTTTTAAAGATCCACTATGTAGGATTTTGAGGGTATCTATTAGCCGAAATGGAGTATATGTTCCATAATATGCTTATGGAATTCATAAGTATGTTATCATTAGTGTATAATTAGCTGTAACTACGAATCATTGTTTTTCGTAAGCTCAGAACGAGCCCTTTATATCTACACAGGGAGCGGGTCCACCTCTACGGAGCCGCCATGTTGCGCCGCTACAGTAGCCCAGAACGGACAAACCTCTAGAGAGCGCGTTTCACGTTTTTACAAGCAGCAGCGTGAATCCGGAAGGAAGCCGGAAGGACAACAAAGAAGAAGAAAGGAAGACGAAGAAGAAGAAAGAAGAGGAATTGGTGTTTGCTGGAGCTGGAGAACCAGATTGAGAAGCCTAATTTTGAAAAATGGAGGATCGTACTTATTATTTAGCACGGAAAAAGCAAGAGTGTGTGAATGTAAGTGCTTGGAAGTACGCTACGGGCTCCTGACGGCCACCGTACGCTCTCATACACGCTGGGAGAGGGAGGGGTAAGAGAGGGGGGGTCAGGGGGCTGAATCACACACACGCATCGTGTTAGGCCGTGCTAACCAAAGTAGTGCTAAAACTACTTAATTAGGTTGTTATTAAATGGATTAGTGATTCAGTCTCAACAGATTTTCCCCTATACAGCAAATAAAACCCTGTGTTTTGCCAGCTCTCACTGAAACTGCAGGGGCTGGACCATCAAGCTATTGTGAAACCTTCACTTTGTCATTGTTAAAAGCTGAATTCTGCCTGATTTATATTGTTTGCCATGCTGACCTCTTATTCAGTCCCTGTCTTAATGTGTGGCCATCAGTCCTGTGTGTGTCTGGACCTTCTTTAAAGGGACATTCTTCAGCCCAGCCCAGGGTTCCTCTGAATCTGGCAGCCTGCCTGGCTGCAGGAGTGCATGATTAGCCCAGCTCTCTCTGCTGCTAGCTCACCGATGTACTCTTCTGCCCACTCGCCGCCCACACTGCTTTCTGTTACCATGTTTTGCATGAAAGAATTTGGCTACGTCTGCGTGCCTTGTGTGAGGTGCAGACATTTTCTGCTGCACTGCCCACATGAGCAAAAACAGACCAGGCTTATTTAATAGTTACAGAGACTAACATTTAATAACAGAGCTTACTGTTGGACTGTGACATAACACTGTCTAAGATGGATATTTTAAAAGAGGACTGACCATCAGATTTTCAGGGTATTTTTAACCATCAGGTTACGTCTCCTGTAATCTAAGGATGTCAGAATCCCTGTCACTCTTCCGCCACTATTCCAAATAGTCCTACAAGCTCTTTCTTTCATTTTTTTGTGCTTGAGGTCAAAGGTTTTGCAGGAAAGTCAGAGTGACCCAGTGTTTCCTCATGCGCATTGTAAATGTCCAATGTCAATATTCTGTTCTGCCTGGACAACCTCAGAGTCTAGTAAACAACTGATCTGATTTTATGCTAAATTATATTCATCCAGGTACTACTGACGTTGAACAGTAAGGCAGTAATTAACTTATTGTTTTGGTTCTCATTTAAGAGAGTTAAATGAAAACAAATAGCCGCCTACCTGGTGGTGGTGTCCAGCTCCCTTGAGGAATTGTGTGGGCGACAGGCAGCTGTGGAGACATCATCTGAGATGATTGGCAGAACTGCGGTGGTTCCCTCGGAGGGTATCCTACCGCTGTACACTCCAAAGGCTCCATCTCCAAGGCCCTCAGACACTGCTCCCTCAGCCTCTCCTCACGCCGTCGCTTCAGTTTACGCTGCACAAAGCTGCAGAAGCAGCAAACCATGACAATAAGGGCCCAAATCAGCCAGAATCCCGCAAAGCACGCCAGGAACGTGTAGGTACCCTGGGACATCACCATGATTGTATCCTTGATAACACAAACCTCAGCAATCCAGCTGAGAGAACTGAAAGTCACGCTTCTTATATACGCTTCAGTCAAGTCTTAAAACCACGCTGGCATGCCTTAAAATCATATTTTCTTCAAATCATCAAATTAAATAGACTTGACAATTGGTTAAGAACATTTTCTTCAGCTGAAACGCAGTTGCATGCAGAACATTTTATCCCATGAGGTGATTTTCATCAAACTGCAGATAGATCTAGCAAGAAGGCTGCAAGGAATCCAATCCAAGAAAGAATACTTTTCAGAGTAATTTCCACGATGGACTTTCCTTGAGAGCTTGAGTCTTTCAAAGCTGAGATTCCCTCTTGCGATCCTTGGTATGCAAGATCAGGTCTTTTCAGATCTCCAGAGAATGCCAGGACTCACTCTGCCTGACAAAAAATATGAACAGACATGCGAAGAGGTGTAATAACATCGCTTGTATTCAGCATGTCATATTTTGAATAATATATGAAACAAAAGGACCCTTCTATAAAAAAGCGGTATTCTTATAGCGGAATGAAACAACAGTGTCAGGAGAACGAGTTCTCATTTAGCATTTTATAACTCGAGCGCTCGAAAGTAATAGTGACTGCCAGCATGATGCCTCGTTGACTTTTAACAATACCTCTAATCATGCCGATTCCTGTGTTTCCCTCCTACAAGCCAATATGCCATTACTGCCTGCTATTAACCTCACTCATGCAAGCGTCTCTCCCGCACATGCTCGCTGTCTCGTTACGCTTCCAGCATGACTCTGTAGTCATATCTTATGGCATTTCAAATTCCTCTCTTGCTGACCTTGAGGAGAGATTACATCAATGCGTTGCTTTGTTTATCACTTTCTCATCAGTGGCTCTGAATCACTGCAAGGACTCTATAAAGCTCTATGACTGCTTCTCAGACTCAGAGCGTTTTCTGTCCAGTTATCGCACCGTCTAATTATGCCCGTCTTGTACATAATGCCAGGGATGCTGCGTAGTTCATCACCTCTGTCCAACTACATCACTGTCTGGCTAAATGGTTTGGAGTTTCAGTCAGCCTTGGTCACGCTGCCTGCTCTGAATGCAAGTAAAACTGTCATCACTTTTTAATTAACTGTATCAGAAATGTGATTTTGCTCTGACCTTGTTCAGTCTCCTGTGATTTTTCTTGCAGTGTTTTGGATTAAATATGTAAGGAATAAATAATCGACTTTGGCACATCTTGAAGTGTTTTATTCCTCTTATATTCCTCTCAGCGATTCATTAATAAATGACAAATCATGCTTTTCTAACAAGTCATTTTTTTTTATATTTTGGAACATCCTTGAGACGAGTTATCTTCTGTTATCGCTTCTGTTATAGCAGCTATAAACAGCAGTCATTTCCTCACCACCTCTTTTATTCTCTCTTTTAAAGTCATGCTACAGAGAAAGTCCAATGATAGAAAACTGTTACAAAGTGCTGACACTGGAGACTCCTTCCATGCATCCGCCATGCAAACCTTCTTCACCATATCAATGAGTGTACATTTTTCCTCCTTAAACAACACCTTTTTATAAAATATGTTTATAATTAGGCTTTGATTAAGTAGTCCCTGGAAATGCGCTGTTACTATAGAAATGATGTGGGCATTTATATAAACCTGTTATTTGATTTGTGATACTACTGTCAGACCTGCTGTTAGAGGAAATTAATCAACACCTTCTGATCGATCGGATTCAACGTGCAGTCAACAAGATGATACCAATGGCTATGGAAGTAATAATATGAGGAAGTAACATCTACCTGGAAAACAAATAAAATATATATAATATTTACAGCCTTCACTCACGACATGCATACTAGTGCGTGTTATGCTATGCTCAAAATAACATCCTAGTGTACTGAACAGTATGATAGGACAGTATACAGAGTATAGTGTAGTGTATTGTTTCGGTATTCTTAATATGATCAGTTGGATCCAATCGTGATAATGCGATTCTTAATAATAATAATAATAATAATAATAATAATAATAATAATAGTTTGTATCAGGGACGAGGGAACTTCTTGATAGTATAAAGTAATATAAAATAGATGAAATGTATCATCAGTATGGTTGCCATACATAATAATCACGTCTGCGCATCACCACAGGCACGCGCCTGAATCCTATACGTGACACCTGTACTGTTCTGCTTTATTTTTTTCTTATCACGTGCATATTTATTTCTAACGTCTCACCTGTCAGGCAACATCACACCAACCGGACTCAATGCAGATAGGCTAAGTTGCTCACGTTTTAAGGTTATCACAAAAACAGGTACACACACGCGCGCGCGCACACACACACACACACACACACACACACACTCATTCTCTATGTCTGTCTGAGCGAGTGAGTGAGGAG
>JAQQZX010000011.1:1526296-1538380 GCA_030068355.1 Notoglanidium maculatum | reverse complement strand
GTTATCTTCTGAAAGATTTTGTGAAAAAGTTCAAAATGTTCAGTTTAATCTAGGCCTAGGGTCCACAATGTTCTTTAAGGCCAATAAAACCCATCGATCAGATCATCCTGACTGTTGACACATTTGTATAGTAACACCCCCCTCACACGCTAAAGTGTCCTCTTTTTTGAAAACCAAAATATGGTCACCCTAGCAAATGTAAACATGGTGTAGCTGCTTTTTAAATGAAAATCACTTTCTAAAAGTTTAGCTACATAATAAAAGCTACTTTTCATATGAAAATATAACAGTAAATAATATAATCACTTAAAAATGATATACTTTTTAATACTTGAGTGCATTTTTATACAATTTTTAAGTAATTGGGTAAGATTTGGACACATCTATACTTTAACTGAAGCAGAATTTGCACTGATATGTCTGAATATATTAAAAGTATTATATACGGAATTCATTTTGAAATTAAAGCGGGTTTGGAGCATATCGCTATAGTTTTCAGTGGCCCGGAATTCCTTCAGTCCTTTAGAATATGACAAAGAATTGCCATTTATTGCTTAGAGCTGCTTTAAGAGGCCACTTGCAGCACAAGTGACTGTTTTGATAGAAATCCATGTTCCATTTACTTCGCCAGTTTGTATGATGTGTTTCTTATGAAGTTTAGAGTTATATCAGCTTCATAACTAGCTTACATGCTAACACTCTAGTAGCCAGCTAGCTTGCAACCTAGATGACAAAAATATTCAGCACATATGGCACATATTAGAAGGTGTTAAAAATGGAAAGCATTATGTGAGACAGAGTCCAAACGTTCAAAAGCCATGACATAGTGTATGTCTAAATGTGTTTATGTCTATATATATATATAAATATATATATATATGTGTGTGTGTGTGTGTGTGTGTGTGTGTGTGTGTGTGTGTGTGTGTGTGTGTGTGCCTATATATGTTTTTAAATAACCTAAAAAGCAAAACTATTTTAGGAATTCTTGCACAAGAGCTCAGCCAGAAATTCCTTTAAGAAATATTTCCAAAAAAGGCAGCATGTTGGAAAGGCCAGCTGAGCTCATGAAACCAAAATGTATTGAAACAAACAAAAGATTTTAAAGATGAAGTAAACAGAGGGGAAGAAACTGACATTTACACAAGTATTTGAACTCAACATCATCATTCTCTTCATCACTATTTCAATCTTTCTGTTCTCATGGACCAGACAATCATGATGTTACCCAATTCATGATATCCAGTTTTTTTTTTGTGGACAGATAATGCATGGAAAAGGACACTTTTAGCACACAATAATAACACAGAGAAAAAAAACCTACCATTAACCAGATTGTTGGTTTACAGTCCAGTAGTGTACTTTACAAAACAAAATGACTTTCCTGTACAGAGTGTGGTACCATGATGTAGCGTCAGTAAAAATTAACCAGGAATACAAAGGAAAAAAAGCTGTTCTAATTAACTGTTACCAATAAAACAGATATCAAAGATAGCAGTGAATAATCTATTACACAAGTGTGTGTGTAACAGTAAATAAAACAGACCTTTATTCAAATGAAAATGTGTGTACTTATTGAACTGGTCATGAAGTGGCGTGATATGAAGTCAGGGTTTGTGAATAATCTTCATTAGACGATTGCAATTAAAATTGTATTTCTTGTTTATGAAGTCTTTCTTTTGATTTCTTTCTTAGTTAAATTCAGTGAAAAAAACACCTGTATTGCATGAACAATACTGACTACTTGGATGTTTTAGACAGCAACCTGGACATATATATTAGCATTTTATTGGAGGATTAAAGGGAGTTCATGAGATTAAGATGACATGGAAGTGATTGAGGAAGGCACAAGTTCAGGCACCAAAAATTGGAAAGCTGACAAATATATATATATATATTTTTTAACAAAAAACAAAGCCAAACGTAAAAATGAAAAGTATTTATGCAAAAAGTAAAGACTGTTTTCAGGCTGTTTCAGACCAACTGTGCAGAAAAATTTCAGTTTCATTTTCCACTCAAACAGAGAAACTTATTCTAACTACATTTTCTCATTAGAACTATCTTTTTAAATTAATAATAGTACTTTTCCCCCGAAACGCTTTATGTGCCATATTTACGGACACCCCTAAGGAATAAATAAATGTAAACAAACTGACATTATGAAAAACATGTATACAGTACCAGTCTGAAATTTGGACACACCTAGTAATTCTGTGTTTCTTCTTTATTTTTTACTTAAAAGTCACTTCAAGTCTTATAGTAATGATGTTCTGTTGTTTCTCTTTACTTAGTTAAGCGGTTTTTGAGATAATATAGATTACTTCAGTTGTGGAACAGGGCTATTTACTGTACACCAACACTACCTCCACACAACACAACTGATGATCTCACACACATTAAGAAGGCAAGAAAAGCGTTCCAGGTGACGACCTCATGAAGCTGGTTAATATAATGCCGATAGTGTTACGCTTCATCAAGGTAAACGCTGCCTACTTTGAAGAAGCTAAAATATGAAACATATATACATATTTTTTTCAATTGTGTTAGAATAGCCAGAATAAAGAAAAACCTATTAATGAGTGGGTGTGTCCAAACTTTTGACAGATACTGTATGTTATTTGTCATTAGCTCTTCAGTCTCCATCCTGATGAACACTGTAGTTACATTTAATCATGTCCTGTTTTCCCTGAGGTATAAATAGAAGGTTGCAAACATGTAAAATCCATTTGACATCCATTACCATAGGAAACGGCTAAATAATCAAGACCCTAACAAAATGTTTAACATTTCTGAAACAGTTGGAAATCTGCCAATCTGATCCATGAGCACATTGTTATTCCATAACAGAGTAGGAACAAAATGCCAAAGAAGCCGGCTGGAGAATTAATCAGTTGATTGTCGTGGTTGTCAAGTTTCAAAATCAACCTTTATACGTCACTTCCAACAACAAGCTGTTTGGAAGCAATGCGTGAAAAGAGCTCTTCCTGACACAGTCACCAAGCAGTACGTCACCAAGCAGTGCAGTGAGATGTGACTAAACTTTTTTGGTCACACACGATCAGCATGTTTAGTGACAAAAAGCAACTGCGAACATGAAAAAAATCACCTAATCACTCAGTGCCAGTTCCCACTTGGAAAACCCGGGTTCAGTTACCACTCTGTTCCACCTTTCTGCGTTTTTCCGTGTTCTGAGTACAAGCTCTACTACTTTGCTCTTAATCCATACTGCTGTTTGTGTTTAGGTCGTATTTGTATTTGAACACTACCATCTTCTCACATTGCAGCGCTCAGGTGCTCAGAAAGAGCTCACGGCAACACCAAAGCAGATCACACATCACTAGCATTGCTTTTGTTGAGAATGCTTGGAGTGGTGATTGAAGCTTCATCAGTAATTCCTCTAGGCTCAATAGAACTGTGGGTATTCCTGACATCATGGGCCATCAGCCTATGACTGGACCCTGAATACCCCAAATCGAAGCATGGTCTTGTCTGAGAGAGATAATCATAGATGCATCTGTGAAATGTTCTGCAACTGTTTTTCACTCTATGTTTGATTGGCCTGAAGTAGCACTTCTTTGAAGACTGTCTTCGTTCTGGCAATCACTTCAGATAAATTAGTTGGGAATTGGCTCTGCAGATAAACTGCACTGGAGGACAGGTGATGCTGGAGTCAGTTACGGCTGGTGGTAAGACACAATGTGATTCCTAAGATGAGATTAGCCAACAATTAGGCGGACGTTATCACTTTACCCCTTAGACGAACATAATGCCCAACCCCTATTGTGACATACCAAACTCCCAAGGCGTGTGCAGAGCTTTGTGAGACATCTACAAACCTTTATCGGTCAACACACCTATATAAACCTCCACAAACCTGTTGAGTTCTGTAGAGGTTTGTCAGACATCTCTGCAAACCTCTCCAGACCACTGTGGAGCCCAGAAGAGGTTTGTAGAAGTTTGAAGAGGTCTGTAAAGGTTTGTAAAGGTTTGCAAGTTTCCATAAGACTTTTTTTTTTTTTTTTTTTACATTTGGTGACATGTGAAAGCTGGTCAGGGAGTTCAAATCCACCAAACCGTGATGTGGTCCATTACTGAGCAATAACAGCAGACTTTCATGGAACTGCAACATAATAATCAGCTCTCATTTGTGGTATGAGCAAGAGTTTCGTCATGGCTAAGAAATCTTCTCATACCAAAAGCTCAGTGGCATCCAAAAATCACTTGAGTGTCCTATTGTCAAAGGAAAATAAATAATAAAGCATGACACACAGATGAACCTAGCCTTACCATTTTGCAAACCTGCATGCAAAAAGGTGATACATGGAACTGTGCAATCAATCCATGGTTCAGAAGATATCCTATGTGAAACCAAATTGAAATTATGAACCTCGTCATCAAACAATTCCAGAATAAGTCCTGGGTATGGATTCGAGTATTCGGGTCAAGTGCAAAAACACTGTTAGAGGTGTAACAGTCTAGGTAATCTGTGCTGCTGCTGCTACGTTGGTCTCCATGAAGCTTCTCAAGGTTTCACGAGGTCAACATCAGACCTCGCCTCGCCGCTGTGTGCATGTGGCAACCATCTCTGAGCATCTTTCAGCCCTGGGCTCTTTGAGAACACAGCAATCTCATAATATTGTTTGCAGATCTTATCCAGGTGTTGTACACCATGCCTGTTTCATAATATTGGCATGCATTAATGCAGCCTTATCTAGGTTATTTTATATAGTTGTAGTGGACCTTCAGTACGTTCACAGCGTTCACATCAGCATAAATAAATGTTAAAATAGCAAAACGTGTTTATGGCATGTTTTTATTCCGGCTCAAATAAACACAGCCTAGGTTTCTGCAGAAAATAAAAAGACGAATGGCCCACCAAGACTAGTTAAATGAGCACCAGTGTGTCGTATTTAAGTATTGGTTCAAGGAGGAGTCTTTATTTTCAGCATTTTCGATCGGTTGCACTTCCGCCACTTCCAAATGAGGTAAAAATGAAATATACGTAAAAGATATTGAAACGATGAGTATTACCATATGGCCAAACTTACATTTTTGAAAGCAATATATGACTCACAGATCCCTTAGCAGTAGTATGGTAACATTTCCCCCTCATACAGGGCATAACACAATGGTATCAGCTAGTGGTTATGATCAACATTATGGGCACATGCAGTGCAAAAATAAGCGCACACACACACATACACACACATCCATTTACACACAGCATTTAGGCGAACGCACATACATAAACACTTTATATGTACACATAAAAATACATCAGTGCATCGCGTACGAGGAAAACAAAAATAATTATACAACTGTGACAGAAATCAGCAAATCTCCTCCTTCACAGTGTTAAAGCCTGGCTCAGGGACACAACGACGAGAGTCAACTGAAGTTCAGTCTGGCGGTGTCGCTCGCTTTATACATGTATGTGTGGTAGTTACATTTATAAAATCCTGTTATTGCTAAATAAAACAGAAAACAAAAAAAAATCAATTTTACATCTGTACAGTACGGTAGAGACTGGAATGTACTTGAGTTTCTAGCAGAAATGTGAACCGAGGGAACGCTGATCGAACGAAGACCTCGGAGTTCGATGGATAGGTAGGCTGAAAAGAGTTCAAGTTACACTTCCGAGGTCTAAAAGCCATTTTTCCCTCATGTCTTGAAAGATTGTATTGTGTCCAAAAAGTTCAACAAAGGGGCCCAGGAAATTTCTCGGATCAGAAAATGCACATCCACAGGACACAGATGAGGTAAAAATCAACAGCGCAGGAAGAAAATGTATGTGCAAAAAAAGCGAAGCTGACAATAACATGATGTTCGTCACAATTCCATATAAAAATGCTAATTACAAGAGTACCTTAAAACATTAAAGGCACCTTCCATGGAGATGGAGAACTAAAAGAAAGTGGTTTGGTCTGAAGTGCATCAACAGGATAAATCTATACGAGGCCATCAGAGTTAAAAGCCTAAACGTGACTGAAACATGTAAGGTACTTTTCTTTATTGTTCCTTTTTTGGCAAGTGATTTTATATATATATATATAAAATCACTTGCCAAAAAAGGAACAATAAAGAAAAGTACCTTACATGTTTCAGTCACGTTTAGGCTTTTAACTCTGATGGCCTCGTATAGATTTATCCTGTTGATGCACTTCAGACCAAACCACTTTCTTTTAGTTCTCCATCTCCATGGAAGGTGCCTTTAATGTTTTAAGGTACTCTTGTAATTAGCATTTTTATATGGAATTGTGACGAACATCATGTTATTGTCAGCTTCGCTTTTTTTGCACATACATTTTCTTCCTGCGCTGTTGATTTTTACCTCATCTGTGTCCTGTGGATGTGCATTTTCTGATCCGAGAAATTTCCTGGGCCCCTTTGTTGAACTTTTTGGACACAATACAATCTTTCAAGACATGAGGGAAAAATGGCTTTTAGACCTCGGAAGTGTAACTTGAACTCTTTTCAGCCTACCTATCCATCGAACTCCGAGGTCTTCGTTCGATCAGCGTTCCCTCGGTTCACATTTCTGCTAGAAACTCAAGTACATTCCAGTCTCTACCGTACTGTACAGATGTAAAATTGATTTTTTTTTGTTTTCTGTTTTATTTAGCAATAACAGGATTTTATAAATGTAACTACCACACATACATGTATAAAGCGAGCGACACCGCCAGACTGAACTTCAGTTGACTCTCGTCGTTGTGTCCCTGAGCCAGGCTTTAACACTGTGAAGGAGGAGATTTGCTGATTTCTGTCACAGTTGTATAATTATTTTTGTTTTCCTCGTACGCGATGCACTGATGTATTTTTATGTGTACATATAAAGTGTTTATGTATGTGCGTTCGCCTAAATGCT
Source organism: Notoglanidium maculatum (assembly GCA_030068355.1). Taxonomy (NCBI): domain Eukaryota; kingdom Metazoa; phylum Chordata; class Actinopteri; order Siluriformes; family Auchenoglanididae; genus Notoglanidium; species Notoglanidium maculatum. Next base: position 1,531,515 of record JAQQZX010000011.1, on the reverse strand, counting down.
GTGTGTAAATGGATGTGTGTGTATGTGTGTGTGTGCGCTTATTTTTGCACTGCATGTGCCCATAATGTTGATCATAACCACTAGCTGATACCATTGTGTTATGCCCTGTATGAGGGGGAAATGTTACCATACTACTGCTAAGGGATCTGTGAGTCATATATTGCTTTCAAAAATGTAAGTTTGGCCATATGGTAATACTCATCGTTTCAATATCTTTTACGTATATTTCATTTTTACCTCATTTGGAAGTGGCGGAAGTGCAACCGATCGAAAATGCTGAAAATAAAGACTCCTCCTTGAACCAATACTTAAATACGACACACTGGTGCTCATTTAACTAGTCTTGGTGGGCCATTCGTCTTTTTATTTTCTGCAGAAACCTAGGCTGTGTTTATTTGAGCCGGAATAAAAACATGCCATAAACACGTTTTGCTATTTTAACATTTATTTATGCTGATGTGAACGCTGTGAACGTACTGAAGGTCCACTACAACTATATAAAATAACCTAGATAAGGCTGCATTAATGCATGCCAATATTATGAAACAGGCATGGTGTACAACACCTGGATAAGATCTGCAAACAATATTATGAGATTGCTGTGTTCTCAAAGAGCCCAGGGCTGAAAGATGCTCAGAGATGGTTGCCACATGCACACAGCGGCGAGGCGAGGTCTGATGTTGACCTCGTGAAACCTTGAGAAGCTTCATGGAGACCAACGTAGCAGCAGCAGCACAGATTACCTAGACTGTTACACCTCTAACAGTGTTTTTGCACTTGACCCGAATACTCGAATCCATACCCAGGACTTATTCTGGAATTGTTTGATGACGAGGTTCATAATTTCAATTTGGTTTCACATAGGATATCTTCTGAACCATGGATTGATTGCACAGTTCCATGTATCACCTTTTTGCATGCAGGTTTGCAAAATGGTAAGGCTAGGTTCATCTGTGTGTCATGCTTTATTATTTATTTTCCTTTGACAATAGGACACTCAAGTGATTTTTGGATGCCACTGAGCTTTTGGTATGAGAAGATTTCTTAGCCATGACGAAACTCTTGCTCATACCACAAATGAGAGCTGATTATTATGTTGCAGTTCCATGAAAGTCTGCTGTTATTGCTCAGTAATGGACCACATCACGGTTTGGTGGATTTGAACTCCCTGACCAGCTTTCACATGTCACCAAATGTAAAAAAAAAAAAAAAAAAAGTCTTATGGAAACTTGCAAACCTTTACAAACCTTTACAGACCTCTTCAAACTTCTACAAACCTCTTCTGGGCTCCACAGTGGTCTGGAGAGGTTTGCAGAGATGTCTGACAAACCTCTACAGAACTCAACAGGTTTGTGGAGGTTTATATAGGTGTGTTGACCGATAAAGGTTTGTAGATGTCTCACAAAGCTCTGCACACGCCTTGGGAGTTTGGTATGTCACAATAGGGGTTGGGCATTATGTTCGTCTAAGGGGTAAAGTGATAACGTCCGCCTAATTGTTGGCTAATCTCATCTTAGGAATCACATTGTGTCTTACCACCAGCCGTAACTGACTCCAGCATCACCTGTCCTCCAGTGCAGTTTATCTGCAGAGCCAATTCCCAACTAATTTATCTGAAGTGATTGCCAGAACGAAGACAGTCTTCAAAGAAGTGCTACTTCAGGCCAATCAAACATAGAGTGAAAAACAGTTGCAGAACATTTCACAGATGCATCTATGATTATCTCTCTCAGACAAGACCATGCTTCGATTTGGGGTATTCAGGGTCCAGTCATAGGCTGATGGCCCATGATGTCAGGAATACCCACAGTTCTATTGAGCCTAGAGGAATTACTGATGAAGCTTCAATCACCACTCCAAGCATTCTCAACAAAAGCAATGCTAGTGATGTGTGATCTGCTTTGGTGTTGCCGTGAGCTCTTTCTGAGCACCTGAGCGCTGCAATGTGAGAAGATGGTAGTGTTCAAATACAAATACGACCTAAACACAAACAGCAGTATGGATTAAGAGCAAAGTAGTAGAGCTTGTACTCAGAACACGGAAAAACGCAGAAAGGTGGAACAGAGTGGTAACTGAACCCGGGTTTTCCAAGTGGGAACTGGCACTGAGTGATTAGGTGATTTTTTTCATGTTCGCAGTTGCTTTTTGTCACTAAACATGCTGATCGTGTGTGACCAAAAAAGTTTAGTCACATCTCACTGCACTGCTTGGTGACGTACTGCTTGGTGACTGTGTCAGGAAGAGCTCTTTTCACGCATTGCTTCCAAACAGCTTGTTGTTGGAAGTGACGTATAAAGGTTGATTTTGAAACTTGACAACCACGACAATCAACTGATTAATTCTCCAGCCGGCTTCTTTGGCATTTTGTTCCTACTCTGTTATGGAATAACAATGTGCTCATGGATCAGATTGGCAGATTTCCAACTGTTTCAGAAATGTTAAACATTTTGTTAGGGTCTTGATTATTTAGCCGTTTCCTATGGTAATGGATGTCAAATGGATTTTACATGTTTGCAACCTTCTATTTATACCTCAGGGAAAACAGGACATGATTAAATGTAACTACAGTGTTCATCAGGATGGAGACTGAAGAGCTAATGACAAATAACATACAGTATCTGTCAAAAGTTTGGACACACCCACTCATTAATAGGTTTTTCTTTATTCTGGCTATTCTAACACAATTGAAAAAAATATGTATATATGTTTCATATTTTAGCTTCTTCAAAGTAGGCAGCGTTTACCTTGATGAAGCGTAACACTATCGGCATTATATTAACCAGCTTCATGAGGTCGTCACCTGGAACGCTTTTCTTGCCTTCTTAATGTGTGTGAGATCATCAGTTGTGTTGTGTGGAGGTAGTGTTGGTGTACAGTAAATAGCCCTGTTCCACAACTGAAGTAATCTATATTATCTCAAAAACCGCTTAACTAAGTAAAGAGAAACAACAGAACATCATTACTATAAGACTTGAAGTGACTTTTAAGTAAAAAATAAAGAAGAAACACAGAATTACTAGGTGTGTCCAAATTTCAGACTGGTACTGTATACATGTTTTTCATAATGTCAGTTTGTTTACATTTATTTATTCCTTAGGGGTGTCCGTAAATATGGCACATAAAGCGTTTCGGGGGAAAAGTACTATTATTAATTTAAAAAGATAGTTCTAATGAGAAAATGTAGTTAGAATAAGTTTCTCTGTTTGAGTGGAAAATGAAACTGAAATTTTTCTGCACAGTTGGTCTGAAACAGCCTGAAAACAGTCTTTACTTTTTGCATAAATACTTTTCATTTTTACGTTTGGCTTTGTTTTTTGTTAAAAAATATATATATATATATTTGTCAGCTTTCCAATTTTTGGTGCCTGAACTTGTGCCTTCCTCAATCACTTCCATGTCATCTTAATCTCATGAACTCCCTTTAATCCTCCAATAAAATGCTAATATATATGTCCAGGTTGCTGTCTAAAACATCCAAGTAGTCAGTATTGTTCATGCAATACAGGTGTTTTTTTCACTGAATTTAACTAAGAAAGAAATCAAAAGAAAGACTTCATAAACAAGAAATACAATTTTAATTGCAATCGTCTAATGAAGATTATTCACAAACCCTGACTTCATATCACGCCACTTCATGACCAGTTCAATAAGTACACACATTTTCATTTGAATAAAGGTCTGTTTTATTTACTGTTACACACACACTTGTGTAATAGATTATTCACTGCTATCTTTGATATCTGTTTTATTGGTAACAGTTAATTAGAACAGCTTTTTTTCCTTTGTATTCCTGGTTAATTTTTACTGACGCTACATCATGGTACCACACTCTGTACAGGAAAGTCATTTTGTTTTGTAAAGTACACTACTGGACTGTAAACCAACAATCTGGTTAATGGTAGGTTTTTTTTCTCTGTGTTATTATTGTGTGCTAAAAGTGTCCTTTTCCATGCATTATCTGTCCACAAAAAAAAAACTGGATATCATGAATTGGGTAACATCATGATTGTCTGGTCCATGAGAACAGAAAGATTGAAATAGTGATGAAGAGAATGATGATGTTGAGTTCAAATACTTGTGTAAATGTCAGTTTCTTCCCCTCTGTTTACTTCATCTTTAAAATCTTTTGTTTGTTTCAATACATTTTGGTTTCATGAGCTCAGCTGGCCTTTCCAACATGCTGCCTTTTTTGGAAATATTTCTTAAAGGAATTTCTGGCTGAGCTCTTGTGCAAGAATTCCTAAAATAGTTTTGCTTTTTAGGTTATTTAAAAACATATATAGGCACACACACACACACACACACACACACACACACACACACACACACACACACACACATATATATATATATTTATATATATATATAGACATAAACACATTTAGACATACACTATGTCATGGCTTTTGAACGTTTGGACTCTGTCTCACATAATGCTTTCCATTTTTAACACCTTCTAATATGTGCCATATGTGCTGAATATTTTTGTCATCTAGGTTGCAAGCTAGCTGGCTACTAGAGTGTTAGCATGTAAGCTAGTTATGAAGCTGATATAACTCTAAACTTCATAAGAAACACATCATACAAACTGGCGAAGTAAATGGAACATGGATTTCTATCAAAACAGTCACTTGTGCTGCAAGTGGCCTCTTAAAGCAGCTCTAAGCAATAAATGGCAATTCTTTGTCATATTCTAAAGGACTGAAGGAATTCCGGGCCACTGAAAACTATAGCGATATGCTCCAAACCCGCTTTAATTTCAAAATGAATTCCGTATATAATACTTTTAATATATTCAGACATATCAGTGCAAATTCTGCTTCAGTTAAAGTATAGATGTGTCCAAATCTTACCCAATTACTTAAAAATTGTATAAAAATGCACTCAAGTATTAAAAAGTATATCATTTTTAAGTGATTATATTATTTACTGTTATATTTTCATATGAAAAGTAGCTTTTATTATGTAGCTAAACTTTTAGAAAGTGATTTTCATTTAAAAAGCAGCTACACCATGTTTACATTTGCTAGGGTGACCATATTTTGGTTTTCAAAAAAGAGGACACTTTAGCGTGTGAGGGGGGTGTTACTATACAAATGTGTCAACAGTCAGGATGATCTGATCGATGGGTTTTATTGGCCTTAAAGAACATTGTGGACCCTAGGCCTAGATTAAACTGAACATTTTGAACTTTTTCACAAAATCTTTCAGAAGATAAC
>JAQQZX010000011.1:1508783-1526196 GCA_030068355.1 Notoglanidium maculatum | reverse complement strand
TGGTTTTCATTTCTCATTTCATTTCTTTGACCCAAATTTTGGGAAAGCAGCAATAACCCTTTGTCCAGCCTATGACATTATGCATAATAAATCTATTAATATGCACAAAATCACGATGACAATGAATTGTAGGATGACTTACGAGTTATGATAACGCAGTAATTATGAATTATAAGAAGTTCATAAAGAACAAGGAGTTATAAATGCATTATAAATGCAAGATGGTTTATGCATAGACTCGCCATGCAACATACTGACAACCTTGAACACTAATTATGATTATTTCTCGAAATATCCAGAGAGAAAATCAGCAGGAAGACACACTGAGGGCTTTACAGATAAGTGTCGCGTATTTACAACGTAACACGAGTGGCCGCATTGGTTTGGACGAATACATGTACTTGGAAAGTACGCCTATTTGGTTTACTAGGTGTCTCTATTTAGCTATGATCCTTACACATACGTCTGAGACCTCGGATAGAAATGTTTGGATTGTATGCCTGAATGAGAAGAAAAGATGTTCTTCAGTCAGTTCGTGTCGCCGTGTTTCGAACCCCGACATGTCAAAAAGTTTTGTACAAATGGTCATTTGATTGTCAAGATTACCACAAGAAAAGAAAAAAAACCACAAAACATATATAAATATAAAAATATCTGTGAACATAAATTTCCTTCTTTCACACTTATTTGAAAGAATATGGCTGAGCAAACACTGTACATGTGTGCGGATTACTTAAAGGAAAGTAAAATCAAAATAAAATAAACAATTAAAAACAGAAGGAAAAAAAAAAGGCGCAAGGAGGCGGTGGCAGGCTGATTAGACGGGACAGGGCTTTGTGGGTCGCTCAGCCTTCGTGTCAATGTACACTGTCTCTGAAATATTCTGCTGTAATGATGAACGCTGATCCTTGTTTTTTCCGTTTCGTTGACTTTAAATAACATTGACTGCATGGCTATATAGTGAAAATATACATTCCAATGTTTATATAGAGCTATCCTAAAAATACAAATGTGCAAAAGTTGTAAACAAAATGAGATCCTCCGGTGGCAGGGGGGAGGAGTCTGGGGCCTAGCCACGCCCTCAGAGCCTCGTAGGCTCTTCATCGCTGTCGCTGCAGTTCCCACAGCAGTCCTGAGGAAGGAGCAGGACACACGGAAAAGTCAAACACCACACATCTTAGCATATATCCATATGCTACAGAAAACTTCACCATATAAATGATTACAGATTTTTCAATAGAAGGCTTTTGGTCCTGTTCTGCTATCCTGATAATGACGCATATCCCAATATAGTCCATTTTCTGTAAATTCAAAGAATAAATAACGTAGCAGGAATGAAGCAGTTTCAGATGATCAAAATTAAGTATAAAATATACACCTGGGATAAGTGCATATTTTGAGAAGGTTTTTGATAATAATGATGGTAAAATCGTTAGTATTAGCCATCTACAATTAAATAAATGGCTAATCACCAAAACAAAAATGATCCATAATAATCAATAATAATCAGAGTCCTTATTTCACACACACACACCCTATAGTATTATTTTTTTGCTAAACAATGTGTTTACCTGTAATTTAGTTGGTGGGAAAAAGTCAACCTCTAATCCGCAGCTAATAATGAGGTCCGTGCTAAAGCAGCCTTCATCGCCTAGCAGCCAGTCATTTGGAAAAACATCCCAAATAAATTGTCCAAATTATGAGAAAAATTGCCGTTATGAGTGTGAAAGAAGCTAATTCGCTATGGACAGAGTTACGCTTCAACAGTCTAGGCTGTCTGCTAAATTAACTGGTGAGCTGTGTAGTGAGCACGATGGCTGGCTATATCGCTTGCCTTGCAGAAAGAAATGATCTCACTGCATTCGTCCTCAAAAATCAGATAAATCTTTATAAAAATGACTGGCTAAATGAACTGTAAATGTCAAGGAGCTGCTTTTCCATTCTGACATGGTTGAAACCATGGTAGGAACCAAAGTCGATGTTTTCTCCTTGTCTCCTGTGTTAAAGTCAAGTGTATCATTCGCTCCTATTGGTAGTCGCCTCAATCGCATCACGAGTTGAGAGTCGTTAAGTCGGAACCCGCCCACTTTGCCTCGCCAGTCATCGCTACAAGTCAGCAAATTTCATTGACATTCCATCGCTGCTAGCCTCTTCCTATGTGTACGCGCCTTACCCAATCTTTAATCACAATATTTAATCAATTTAATGATTGTTATGTTCGTTATGTGTCAGTGCTAATAAGCAGCCGTGCACACCTGTCTCCCGAAGAGTCTCTGCAACAAGCCCTGTTTGGGCGGAGGAGACGGCTGGCCTCTCCAGTCCAGATCCGGGGGCACGGAGCCATCCAGGTTCAACACGTTCAGTTCTTTGAAACACTCGGACTCTATCATCTGAGAGGAGGCACACAAACACACAAGACCGTATTTGCCATGCCCATTATCAGACTTGTTAATCTGAAGATCTGCCTTGTTGGTATTGGAAACCGCGTTATTATCTAAAACCATAAAAAATGACCATAAACATGGATTTCACTTTGATTTTATGGCCTGCTATTATCATTATAGCTACTGCCAAGATCTGCCCCATTTCTGCCAGAAAATGGAAGTATGATGAATGTCTGGTTCTTTCACAGTGGGTTATTTTTCTGGGTCAAAAAGTGCTTTGTTTGTCTCAGCCCAGAATTTGGTGCAAACAGCAATAAATTAGAGCTCATTACTGAGCGCTGTTCAAGGCTTAGATCCAAAAATACTTAAAGTTACAGTTAAATGTTTTTCTGGTGGAATTTTATTAGCCTAATAATTTCCATTTGCACAGATTTAGGCCTGGACTAAGCTGAAACTGCACTCAGAAATCTGTCTGGTCAACTACCCGCCTCGACTCAGAAGCACATCAGAGCGCTGATTTACCACTGGAACACACTTATATCTAGTAACAATATAGGCAAATTCAACAATTTCCCTTTATTTGATTTTTTTTCAAACAAACACAACATTAATAGGCCTATTTCTGTACTCATTTCAAGCTTGAAATGGTCATTCTATTGGAAGATAATTTAGCTTAATTCAAGTGTTTATTTCTAAGTAGAAGCGAAATTATCTGCCAACAGAATAAGACGGGAAAAAAAACGTGTCTAGAAATAAGCTTATATTTTTAATCAAGGTTTTATTTTTTTATATAATAATCTTAGATAAATGAGAAATACTAGATAATAATTCCTTTATTTTCCACAGTGAGTGTATAAAAACATGTTAAACACATTAATACAACAAAAAGGCTGGTATTAAATTTGGCAGAAAATGTCTCAAGAGCAATCCAGTGAAAATCCTGTGTTTTCTATACATGAACTTTACTGAACAGAACACACACTCGTGCCTACACGTCTGAACAGTTTTCATGTGTGTTATTGTCTATAATCGACTCTTATCTGTGCTTAATGTGCTTAATTACAATCGCAAATGTGTGCTAAGTTAGTTGACTCGTCATAGCTATCAAACATCCACATTTAAACATTGTTTCATTCTGTTTTTTGTGCTACTCAACACAGACAAAATCCTGACTGTATGGACAAGTCCTGCCCTTTGGGGGGAAAAGAAACAGCCAGAGGCCTTGTTGGTAAAGACATAACGGTAAAGAAAAGATTGTTACACCACTGTCTCTGGGATAGCAATGACAATAAAATGTAATAAAAGTCCTAATAATTGAAACATTCCCGTTTTGATTTTTTACAAAATACAGAGGATACGGATTAGCTACATGGATGTCTCTACAAACCGAGTAGCTACAAATGAACCGTAACATAACATAGACCCCAAGCTTTAGCGTAGCTTAGCTAACCATTGAGGTGCTAGCTGCTGAGCTGTGCTGCAGGACGAATCCTAAATCAATTCCGTTAGGCATTATAACTCATTACACAGAATGTAGAAGCCATTCTTGTGCATGTATGTACGGAGCAGAAAGCCATTTGGGATTCTCAGTCCTGACGATCACGGTTACCATAGAAACAGGTGTAAATATGAGTGTCCTTTTTATAGAGAAATAGTTGGAGCAATACATGAAGTACATGGTTTTTTTTGGTTTTTTTTTGCATTATTAAAGCCACACTGCTTTCTATTTATGGTCTCTCTGCAATCAAGTTACGACAGGAGCACGGTCTGGTAAAATTGCCCATGAGTCGCCAAGATGGCCGCCCGAGTGGACAGACTTTAGGCTCTGGGAGCTCTCACCTCATTTTGCCAGGGGATGGGCACACTGCCTGTGGACACTTTGCTGTAGAAGGAGTCATCTTTGGGTTCAAGCTCCACCCCCTTCACAGTGGAGAACTGCTCGATGTCCAGCACGTCCTTACAGTAGATGGCCTGAGGCTGAAGGTGCGAAAAGGAAAAAAAGGACCAGTGTTTGAGCAGAAATATTACTATGGAGGAAAGCATTTTAGCAGATGTCCTAATGTAAGGATAGGAAAGTTCTTTACTACAGGCCATGGTTCATCAGTTTTAACGAAAGGTCAGAATATTGAGGCAAATAACTAAAAACTTCCCCGGTCCGTTTTTGTTTGTTTTTTTTCATACATGACTTTACAGTTTACAGTACAGTCCGTCATAAGGAAGTAGTACATTATGTGCTCACATAAACAGTGAAAACGTGAGTGAGATTGTAACCACAAATGACCCAAGGCTGGTATATATGTAAATAAAAAAAAGAACACGGCCGAGGACTGATCCCTGAGGAACACCTCAAATAACAGTAGCGGTGGAAGCTTGGTGTTTTGCGTAGCAACAAAATTGTGCATGTTAGATAGGATCATAAACAGGCTAATTTGTAACGATCTAAGATTTATGGTATCACAAGCAAACACTTTAGTAATAATAATAATAATAAGTATGGAATTTCTAGAAGTACTAGATGGAATTTCCTAAATAGAAATCCACACTGCTAGCAGAGAGCTGAAAGAACGCTGAAAAGAAAGTTTAAAAAAAGAATAATTATGTTCAAGGAATGCAAGTAGGTTGCTAGGGTAACACAAGCAACACAGAATATACTCAGGGCTACAAAGAGATCTTTTAGGAAATATAAAAGTCGAAATCTGAAAGAATGATGACCTGATGAGCTAAATAACAAACTATTTCATGACTTTGAGATTTAAGGCTCTTATTTAAGAATCCTCTCCATGAAAGACTTACATCGGGAGTGAAAGGGGCATCCAGCATGCCGGCTTCCAGACGTTTGAAGTTGATAGAGCGGAAAATGGGGTGAGCCTTCACCTCCGAGGCACCTCCCTGACAGCCAAGCCTCTCGTTGGGGTCTTTGACCAGGAGCTGCGGGATCAAAGATTGTGAACAGGAACTTTTTAATAACCACCTTTCTATTCAGATTAATCTCATTATGAATCAAAATTCTCATTAGCATGATCAGTTCTACATTTCCTGTATCACTTTTCACTCCAGTCCTAGTCTCTCTCTCTCTCTCTGTGTGACAATTTGAATAAAACTGCACCTAGCTAGCTGATTAGCTGCCAGCTCTGATATTATTTTCAGGCCATAACAATCAGCAACGTGCCAGCATGAGGGCCCGGCAATCACACACTAAAATGCTCTTGAAATACTCCATGTGATTCCTTTCTTAAAACAAGGACTGTGGTAATCAGGGGGAGCGCAGAGTCCTTTACGCTCCGTTTTCTTTTTTTTGAAGTGAAGGTTATTCTTAAAGATTCAGGTTTCTGAGAAAAATCGGGCAATATGTACTCGGTTCCAAATTAAACTGAATCCAAAATATAGGAACTAGAGCTGCTCGATCATGATGAAAATCATAATCATGATTATTTTGACCCTTATTGAGATCCCGGTTATTTTCCACAGTATATTTTCCACAATTACTCTTGACTGTGGAAACATTGTCCACTTGCCATTACGACCGTCAGCGTGTTGTGACTGCTGTGGTGCAGGGAATCTGTTAAGGCGCGTTGATGAAAAAATAGTGCGCCAGTCTGGATTTATTGCAGAAGGTAAAGCGGGGCAGCATTTCAATACGGGATACAAACAATCCATAATCCATAAGAATCCATAATAATAATAATAATAATAATAAAGAATCCATAATCATGATTACAATTCATTTAATTGCACAGCTCTGCCAGGTACCCATAAAAATGTTTCATTTCGGTTGTATTTATGGGTTCCTAAATGTGATAACCCTTTATTATTGCAAACAAAAGGCCTGTCTACGTGACTACGTCACGCATCAACACAACAGAGTGTCCATTTGTTTAGATACGAGCTAGCACGTATGGCTAATGCCACAAAAGTGCAAAAGATTGAGCGCTAGTACTGTTTACTTCATGAATAACGCTTAACAGAATGAAGATATTTTTTCTATATTATATAAACATTTTTTTTTTACTATTCTGGAATGGAAACAGGGTGTCGTTAAGCAGAATCATAATGGGAATCGCTAAAATCCAAACAATACCCAACGCTATGTACACAACCGGTATGATTTTTTGGCCTGTTATAAAAAGTGCTTTATAAATAACATGGAGGTGAGGGTGAGGTGTATAAGGAAGTGTAAGGAACGTCAAGGAGCTGCTGACCATTTGGCAGAGAGACTTGGCGTCCTCTGAGAACTTGCTGGAGTACTCTTCGGCCACCTCTTTGACGAGTCGCTCCACTTCCTCGCGCTTGATTTTCTTTTTACGCTGCTGGAAGGGCGACTGGCCCTCGATCATCTCGTACAGCAGACAGCCCAGAGCCCACCAGTCCGGACTAAACGTGTATCGCTCGTTCTTCACCACTTCTGGGGCTGAAGAGCAGAACAAATCCATATGAAGATCATTAGCAAATCGCACATTTACTAGTGCAACTCTCATCCTCTGATAGGAAAGCCTTCAAGTGCAAGGAGAGACCTGCATTTACTGTCTAAAGCAATTCAGGAAGTGGTGTGTTTATAAAGCCGTTGAACATTAAATTGCCTCCATGACTGTTACTTCCCAACGGATTACTTTGGAATAACTGACTCCGGGTGCAGTCGATGCATTAACGCTTTCATTCGGTTCATTCTGACCTGGGAAGGACCTCGAGCAAATTTCACAAGATCCTGATACCAACATTTGTTTAATTAAAAAATAAATAAATACTGAAGTGATTAAAATATCCTACATAATCCACTTAATTTTGTTGTGCTCGTTTTTTTTTTTTTTAATATCTTGTACTTCTAAATGATATTTTTTCTGACTCTCCTGAACAGTATTTTAAAGCACAGCATTATAGGACAGGAAATGGTGTTTTAGGAACTTTGGATGAGTCTGAGCTCGATTTAGATTTAATGTAATAGTAAAAAACAAGAGTAGGGGAAAAGAATTCTCTTATCAATAGCTTATCTGATAACAAGTTTATTTACACTGCAGCAGATTTGCAGGATGATGATGGGGTGCTATAACTAAAACTAAACATGACTTTATGAACGGAAATTGCATGGTGTGTTTGCAATATTTGCAACAATATCTAGATATAAAGGAAGTTGACCAAGAACTGCCTTACATGCAAAAATACTAACATCTTTTCATGTTGAAAGCATGAGGTGATCAATGTTACACTTAGATATTAATATATTCATTAATACTTCGAGATATTTAGATGTAGGATGCTTTAGTGACCTATTACTCTCTGTTTGCCCTAATTCAAGATGAAGTTTGATTTAATACTTTGCGGAGGGTGTGTCAGGAGACCCAGGGATGGAAGCGTCCTTGCACAATTCTGTTAGTTGTACACGTTGTGCAATTTGGGTTGAATCATGTTCACGTAGAAGCAGCACATTGCTACCAAATGAACGGAAGGAAAAGCAGGCATTTATCTGAAAGGATAAAAACTGTAAAAGTTGTGATTGCGTAAGTATTCACCCCCAGTGTTGTGAAAGTTGGTTTTTTTTTTTTTGGAAAAAAAGAGTCAAATTTGTAGCTTACTAATGAAGAACTTCTTTTAGTAGCTGAGTTCATGGCCTTGAATTTATTGCTCTTTTTTACCCCCAATGGAACAATAGCCTTTTCCTCTAAATTTTATGCAGAACACTTATTTTAAATTCATTCCATGGAGCTTTACCAAACGTTCAAGCATTAGACATCTCTGAGTTAAGAAATAAAAACTCCAGTTCAAGATTTACCTTTTAAAGTAAGCTTGCAATGAGCAATGTTCTTAGATTTCAAAACACTCTTACCCATGTACCCCACAGTGCCTACGCGCCCTTTGATTGTCTGGCCCTCTGGTACATGCACAGCCAGGCCCAGGTCTGAAATGCGAATGTGACCTGAGGGGGAAAAAAAACCAAAACAAGAAAAGAAAGTAAGAAAAAAAAACAGTGAGATGTGTCACTACATGACAAGCTTAATCCTTCATGTTCCAGACACGACATTGCGCTGCAAGCGAGCGTCAAGATTTGTCTGAGTCATATATTTTATTGTATCGATATCCATGTGTCATAAATATTGCATATGTATTTGTGCTCTCTGTATCAGGATCTGTGATTTAGTCTTCATCTGGAGGTGAGATTTTTAAAATACTGTACATCACAGACAGCCCTGTAATATCCACGTCTGGCTGCTCTATCCAAACAAATCCACTGTGACGTAATGAATACGCAAGTACTATCCAGGGAATCATATTCATAGACACCGGTCGCTTCCAGGGAGGTCATTACGCTCCTCTTTTTAGCAACCGTGCATCATTTTAGCAATGTCCCTGCTTGACTTGCTGCTCGCTGAAGCCACAGGGAGGATCAAATGTTGGAAATGAATCTTCGGAGATGTCCCCAGAGACGACCTGACTGCCGCCGTGATGGCCAAGGGCAGGACGCGTGCTGTCAGCTCGGCGCTGGACAGTGCTGTCCGACTATACCGGTTTAGCAAGATCTAGGATGAAATGTACTGTACTCTACTCCCTCTTGTGGTGTGTTCGTGTAACAGATTTACAGGAATTGCACAAATACTAGACGCTACTATTTCTTTAAGACCTAAAAAAAACGATCTGCAGCGATAATAAAAACAATATCTGAAGTTATAGATCTAAAAGGAAAAAGTGCAGCTTTACCATGGTCATCCAGCAGTATGTTTTCCGGTTTCAAATCCCTGAGAAGAAGCAAAAGAAAAAAAAGAGCAAGGTTAAAATATATTTTCCTGGAATGAACGTGTTTGGAGGATGGAAACACGGCTGACCTGTAGACTATCCTCTCTCGGTGCAGGTCCTCCAGGCCGCAACAGATCTCAGCAGCGTAGAACACGGCTCTCTTCTCGTCAAACCCGGCATCCCCCATGTGGTAGATGTGAAACTTCAGATCTCCTCCGTTCATCAGAGTGAGAACCAAGCACAGCGCGTCTTTCGTCTCGTAGGCATACGCCAGACTCACCTTGGTAAAAAAACAACAAAAAAAACCAACAAAACAAAAACAGGACAGTTATCACGAGGGTTCTCTATTTTCTCCGTAATTTGGTCATCCACCAGCCAGCTCTCGAATACATATCGGATAAAAACGTGCTTCATCTGAGACACATTTTTCTAACTGCTGCTTATAATGTATACACTCTGTGAAAAGTGCTCTCCGTCGTCTTCCGCATACACGAGCTTACAGAAGCCTGACGACTGGCTAGGTTTGCTCTGATTGACAAAGGAGAGAGAATATGCCCCTCCCACCCAGACAGCAAGGCTAATTTTGCTCTCTTGGTCTCCCAACCACAGATCGTTATCACAATGCTGAGATCTGAACTTGCGATCTCCTGACAGCTAAGCGTGATAACAAAATCACCCTACAAGGAAGCTAATTTCATTGCTTCTCCAACTCTGGTGTTTTGATGGAGTTTCGTATTCTACCCTATTATACAGAGCTATCTTATATCTGGGGAGCAGTCAGTGTTCCAGTTCACCCCAAAGGTGTTCAGTGGGGTTGAGGTCAGGACTCTGTGCAGGACACTCGGCACACTTCTTCCACTCCAACTTCAACACAACATGTCTTCATGGAGCTGGCTTTATGCACAGGGGCACTGTCCTGATGGAATAGGCTTGGGCCTTGTAGTTCCAGTGAAGGGAAACTGTAACTCGACAGCATAAAGAGACATTCTGTATAATCGTGTGCTTCCAAATTTGTTGTAATAGCTTTAAAAAGAACCACATATGGGTGTGATAATCAGGGGTGCACAAACTTTTGTCCATATAGCACATATATCTTTAAAAAACAAAAAAACTTGTGCTCAAGTTTCGACCCCTTTTGACCCATTACCAGATCTGTTTAGGGAGGTAACTTTATCTGTTATCTTATTCTGTTGTCTGTTCTGGAATTTCTGGAAAAGGACAAAGTGTTAATCGTAAAGAAAGATGTGAATATTTTCCACAATAATGGAAATACTTTCCATGCATTATATAAAGGGTTACATGTTAACGCTAACACTAATACTTAAACTCAAGGACTCTGAAACACTGAAATAAAGTAAGGCCATGTTTTGCCCTCGGTAAGATTTTCATTTTTTTTATCTGAAGTCCTGATGTGTGATGGAAAAAGATAACAAAGTCTCTCACAAACCTCAAGAGAACTGGTTGTGCATTTTTAAGGTCAAAGCCAAAAGTAAATACTTACGACGAACCGACTGTTGACTTTTTCGAGAATCTGCTTCTCGTTCAGGGCCATGGACTCGCCTTTTCTCTTTTTGATGCGTTTCTTTTCCAGCTTCTTGCAGGCGTACATCTTCCCCGTCGCGCGCACCTGGCATGCGCAGACCTGACGCACAAAAGAAGTTAGATGGAAGTGGATGAAGAGTCCATGCTTTGGAAAAATTCTTCTTTTTATGGTCATTAATGTCTCGAGACGTTTTTTTAAACAAAAGCGAGTACAAAAGCGCAGCAACACAGGAAACCACTTAGGGCTAGGCACAGCATGGAAGAAAATATTTCAACAGCGTACCATTTTGACTGCGAGGCAGTAAAATGTACGAGGACACGTCTAATATATATATATATCCATGAATAAAAAAATATTAATATAGCAACAAAGACAATGCTATAGTGATATTGTATTATAGTATGATTATAGTATTGCGTCTACATATACCAGTAGAAATGTTTGAGGTGTATAAAGACTTTTACACGTGCTTTATGCATGATATATACAGTAAGAAGTACATACACATTTCAGACTTGTGTAAATAGAGAAGTGAAACTCACCTCACCAAACCCGCCCTTTCCCAATACCCTGTACTGACGGAATGTGTTTTTTGTAACCGGCTGTCTGTTGAAGAGAAAAAGACAGAAAGTCAACATCACTGGTTATTGTTATCATTGTCACATAACAGCCTTCATAAATATCAAGTGTAAAGATCATGACCATGATTTTCATATCTGCGTTCAATGGGTATGCAAATAAGTTTCATGAACGCTAAAGCAAGGTTTAAGCTCCAAATTTCTTTCTGTGTTTATCCTTTTTTGATTTACATTCATGCTGGATTTCATCAAGCCTCACGTTTTCTCGCTTTTAGGCCGAAGCCTGAAGATTTCTTTTTTTCTAGTGAAACTAATGCAAATAAACAGCAGGGTCCAGGGCTCACATCTGGTTTGCGTAAGCGCCGGTTTTCGGAAATAAACCTCGGCACCCAAAGGAATTATTTAGAGCTTCTCAGGAACATAAGAAGGAATTAATGTCACATCGTTTCCATCGTACGATACGCCCATGAGACAAAATTTGCGACAATAAAAGCAGCCAACCGTCAAGGACAGGAATTAGGTTTTAACTCGATGTTTTTAGCTTTTAAGAAATTAGCGCTAGTGTTCAGGAAGTCTCAGGTAAACGTTAGCTAAAGGAAACTGAGGAGTGTTGTCGTACCTCTCGAGCCATTTCCACTGTAAGAAGCGGTTGAAGAAGATGCTATCGAGGTAGTCTGCGAAAGGGGCCACGCTCAGGTAGTCATGGATCAATCTAGAGCAAACACACACACACACACACAAAGATATAATATTTATTATTGGTATCAACTAACAAGTAAGTGCAAAAAAAAGTTTTTTTTTAATGTCTTGTAACAGAGACTCACTTGGTGCACTCCATGAAAAGCTCTTTACACGCTTCCTGTTCCAAGCGCTCGGCGCATTTAGACACCATCTCCTCCGTCACCTCGGGAACGTGGTCCTCTGACTGCACACACACACACACACACAAACATGTTTGTCTTACTTGTGAGGACCTTCCATTATCATAATCATAAACGTAGCTAATTGACGCTCTGTCTAAATGAAAACAAATCTTAACCTTAACCCAAAGTAAACTTTTTGGCTCTTTTAGTTTTATAAATAAAAGAATTAACAAGTTTTGCTCATGGGGACCAGCCAAATGTCCCCACAACTTTTTTCGATATTTTTTTTTTCCGAAAATTTTCGATATTCTTATTCCCGTGAAGACATTTCGTCCCTCACGCAAAATAAAAAGATTTTCGACCCACCTCAGTGTAATTATGTGCTTTTGTTTAGTGAATTGTTTATATCAAAAGTGTACTGGACTCATAAATAAATACCTTTGGATTTAAATACTTTTCGAGGAGCTCCTGTCCGCACACCTTCCTCTTTTCGTCTGGGGTTACTTCATACTCAGCCTGCAAATGAAATGAGAAGACTGGTGAATTTTACAGAAGCGTAGAAATGTGCTGTGTGCCAGAAACACCTTCAGTTAACAAGCTAACAAGAACATCAAGAACATCGTGAACACCAGGGACTTACAGGGAAGATACGCTTAAAATATTTTTCTTTAAAAAAAAAAAAGTATCCAAATGTTTTTGTGTGTGTGACGCAGACCTGAAACACATTCATACTGCATCTAGGGAATATGACGTTATAATATCGATATCGTGATAATACCGTTGTCGTGATAAATTGTGTGATGATACATGATACAAACAGGGGGCGTGAAGGTGGAGACGTGCTTCCTCCAAGACAAGATATCTTTTCCAGTCGCTGCTCATGCTTGCTCACAGGGCACAGTAACACACTCGGAAGAAAGAGCTAGCCGCCCTCTTCCTCATACCTGATCTCACAGACGCATGTGATTGGCTAGAGATTCTGTAATTGAGTAAGAGAACACCACGACCACACACACAGAGCACGGCCAGTTTTGCCCTTTTGCCTCCTGTCGGGATTCGAACATGTTGTTATCTTTTTCACAATAATTTTTCAACTTTTTTTAACAATCACTGTGTTTGCGTTAACAAAATTGTCCGGTTTTACCTCATTCTATAAAAGACAATATTCCTACTAAGCTGTTCCACTAATTATATTCCACTAATATTCGCGGTTACATGCAAGGCACAGCGCTGCTGACTGTAAACAGGAAAGACGCTGTGTGTCGCAAACTGCTGTGAAAAATCCCTATTGGGACGCATTTTCCGAACGCACAGCATACATGTATACACAGGAATAATTCCGGCATATCCAACAGGTCTTAATCAGAAAATGGTAACTCTGGAATAAGGCCAAATTAGGAATATCCAAACAGAATATGATGTTTACATGACCCGTGTCAAATTACGAATATTTTCTTCATGTGCATGCCTTCGGGCATACCAGTGTAATAGTTTTGTCATATCGTCCCGCCCTACCTCGTCTTCTTCTTTTCGTTGAATTTCCTGCACAAAATGTCAACGTGGCGTCACAACTTCCTCACCCGCTGGCTACAAACAAGAACTCTGTATACACTCGACCACAACAAAAGCAAACTTGTCCTCAAAAACAAATGTACCTTGGTCGAGCTCAACCATATCTGCAAGACATCCAGGCACAGGCTCTGATTCAAGCTCTGACTAGATAAAATCAAATCTGACCCAGAGACGGAAGATCACGCTGAAGAGCTTCATTGATGCACTAAGTTAGAGGGTCATTTCTTTTACATTTGGGAAGCCCCTCGGTGTGAAGACACTGGTTCATCGTTCATAACATGTTTACCACCACACAGCTAACACAGGTCCTTATCGCAAGCCGACAAGCTGGCAGCTACTCTGGAAAGGACTGAATAGCGATGGTGGTGATTTGTGTGTGGGTGGAAGCTAGCGGGCAAAAGATGATATTTACATACAGATGTAGCTCAGAAGAGTCAGATGAGCTTCAGCTCTTGCTTGGGGCTGGGCAGTGTGACAATAACACACTTCGGGCTGTGCTGTTATATGAAAATAATTCACACCAGGGTGTTGTGGTGCAGCCTAACAAAACGACCTACTTAAGTCTGGTACTGGTTCTGCTAAAGTCTTATAACACAGCAATTTTTAATTTATTAAGCAATGACACCTCACACATTTTAACTGTTTATAATTGCATTTATTTTTTTATGGAACATCTGTGAGACAACTGTTTTGGCTTTTATGGAGTTCCTGTTATGGCTGACGATATAGCACTGGATCAAATCGCTGACACTGGAGATTCCAACCATAAATGGTACAAACTTCGCCACATTAGCTCGTTCACATGGATATGCAGGGCAGCCCGCTCCACATAATCCAATACTAATAACAAACAAACTAGGAGGGCACTCTGAGAGCGCAGACCACTGCCAAGGACAATAGTCGACTCTTCTAGGATACAAATTGGCAGCCGTCTGGATATATTTCCAGTGGAGTCATCATATTTCTACATTGGCTATGTTTTGTTACTATCTATATAACTTTACTGCCATCTACTGGATTTTAAGATGTATGGCATTGTTGAGCGCAGACATGAAAATCGTGATGGTAGTTTTTGCGCAATCCAAAACTATATCCTTACCAAAAAGCAAGCAAGGACACTGAACATTTTTTATTCAAAGCCTAATTTATCTATAAATATATAGAGAGTTAAAATAATTCTAACACGACGATATATATAGACTGCTAGTACATAACGCTACTAATATCTACCTAACTAACCACTAGTAGTGCTGACTGACTCAAAGCTGATCTGAGATGATGAGCAGTCCTGACTTGTTTTGCAACATGATACACACAGAGCTTCACTGTTTACGGTTGAAACAACTTTCCTGCAGTTAGCCTTGTGTTTTGTATATGTGTAATGTTGCACTATCACCATGGCGACCATGGGACTTACATGCACGCATGTTCCTTTTTATGGAAAGTTTTTTAATGAGGAATGGAAGGATGTTGATTTGTTTCAGACTGTCGCTTTTAACCAATTCTTTTCATCTGGACTATTAAGGCTTCATGGGAAAATGCTTTGTTTTTTTCCCCATTCCACAATCTAAACCAGAGGTCACGGTCTTACCACAGCATCCAGAAACTTGACGCAGCGCCTCAGCTCCGGTCTGGTGTCGCAGAACTGGCGGAAGAGCGTGCGCCCGATTGGCTGCCTCTCGCACAGGCTGTTGTAGTCTTTTTCTGTGGAAGTGAGACATGATGGGAATCAGTGAGTAAGCATTAAAAGGGAAGCTTTATAACACACATGTGGACACACACACACATTATGATAGTGTGTATAGCATACAGATGCACAAAGCAAATGAGTAAATATCATTGCAGCCAGTCGATGAACACAATAAAAATCGATAGCACTCTCCTCTCTTCCTCCTCTCTCTGCCTGTAAAAGAAACCTCAGGGACACGACCATTACTCGACTCCAAAGGAAAAATAACGGATGTGAGTGGCAGGATCAACATCAACATCCTACCGCAGGCCGTCTCCAAGCTTGGCAGCTCACTGGGTGTAAAATGGACCCAATGTACGGCCTTGAATACTACCACCTGCGTCTCAAAGTTTGTTTTTTTTTTTTTACAGAACGCAGCCGGTATCATCGGAGAACTCGCGAGTACACACTTTGACACCGGAGCTACGCTGGCGGTCCGCTGCAGTAAGAGCGGCGCGCAGGGGATCGGGGGCTGGAGGCGGATTTGCATGCGCTGCTCAGGTGGACGGTGAAAGGTTCCAGGGTTTTCAGAGGCAAATGGGAATGTGTGTGGGCCTACATCAGCTCAAGCGGCCGTGTGTGGGAGGCTGGTATTGATAGCAGCGCTGCATAAATATGTCGAAAGCACTTGAGCCCTTCCTGCTCAGCTAGAACATCTACAGGTGCAATTTTTTTCCGCCGCCGCTTTCATGGCTCACGCACATGGCTCGCGTCAAACATCAGCATGCAAAGCATTTGTTTTCTTCAGCACAGGTTTTTCTATTCTGGACGATTTCTTCGGTGGGAATCTGTTGAAAATGAAAAGTAGATCCAACTTTTAAAAGAAAGGATCATGCAGTGCCAAGTAAGTCTGAATCGTGATGGATTTCGCCTATTAAAAAATACTGTTCAAACATTAATATTTACATTTAAAGACTGTCCTGACATGTTCTGCATCTCCATCTGCTTGTGTGATGATAAAATCAAATCGGCGGCTGCGAGGAAAAAAAAAACCCACCCAATGTCATGAAGACAAATCGGAGGCTCATTAACAGTCGCCGTATACAACAGCCACATTGACTGAAGGCTCTTGGGCCCTTGCGGTGAAGCCGAGGGCCTATTACGGCTGAGCGGGCGGAAATTTAATCTCTTCATATCAGACACTAAAAGGTCAGCAGTTAGTTGTGTTTGTGCCTGGAGGAGATCTGATGGTTCTTAAGAACAACCGAACAATTGTGGCTGTGTGGAAATGAAAGAATGAATGAATAGAAATAATAAATAAATTAACCAGCTTTCACACTTGGTCAAAAATTATTTACACTACAAGTAAAATAAACAGAAGTATAGATATACAGTATAATAAGAAAAATCGAAACTAACAAAAAACACAAATCAAGCCTTTTTAAGGGAACATTTCCTAAATAAATAAATAAATAAATCATTCGATTGGTATCGGCCCGATACTGACCTGGGTATCGGGTCGGTGCCGTCTCTAATCATAGCCCCTGAAGAAAGGTGAGGCAATTCTTGTGACATGAAAAATGTCATATTGGCACATGCTTTTCTGCTTTTTTGTAACTAAATGTGGAAGCTGAAAGTTTCCTGATGTGCTAATCAACATGGAAGCTGCATTCTTGCAAAAGGGCTGAAATTATGCATCACCATAGGATTGGATTAAATAACCAGCATTCACCCCTTAAAGTCTGACCATCTGTGAATTTCTACTTTTGTTACAGCGGCGTAAACCACAACTCGCCACTATTAACACTATTATTAATAAGGTCAACTGAAAACGAATGACAATTGTATTAAAAAACAGCTCCAATGGAAAAACATTGTAAAATATAAAAGTATCCAAAATATTATTGGATTAATTAATTTTTAAAATAAACCTGTACTGAAGGGGTCATTTATTTATGAGACAGTATTTACTGACTCAGACTTACTGACTCACAGTCTAACACACTGACTGACTCATACTTAACGACCAAATGACTCAGATTTACTGACATACAGACTAATTTACTACCTGACTCAGACTT
>JAQQZX010000011.1:1479735-1501868 GCA_030068355.1 Notoglanidium maculatum | reverse complement strand
TGTGGCTGCCTGGAAATACAAAACTGACACCTGTCAGGGCAACATGTCACAACTAGATACTGCAATCACTTACAGGAAGCTCCACAGAGCATAAATAACAAGACATTTAATCAAGTTAATATACCAACAATCTGCTTTTATGACACCCAGTCCCTTAATTATCCAATCAGCCAATCATGTGTCAGCACAATGCATAAAATCATGCAGAAACAGGTCAAGAGCTGTGCACACCAAACATCAGAATGAGTAAAAACATCCAGTTCTGCGAGCAGAAACACCTTACTGATGAATAAGGTCAGAGGAGAATGGAGAGAGTGGCTCGACCTGACAGAAAGGCTACGGAAACCCCTGGAATAACCACTCTCGACATGAGAAGAAAAGCATCTCAACATGCCAAAACCATGAATCAGATGGAGTACAGCATAGTCACGTTCTGGTCCTGTTAGCCAAGAATGGGAATCTGAAGCTTCTCCGGTTACAGGATCATCCAAACTGGACAGATTGGAAAACAACCAAGCGATGTTTTTTTCCAATCTTTGACTGCATTTGCATAATTTTATGCACTCCATTTAGATCATCAGATCTGATCAATCAGATCATCGCTACTTTGTTTCTTCCAACCTGTGGATAAGAATATGCAGGCTGGTTTGAGCTCGCAGGATGGCAATAGTGACCACTCGAATAACCACTCATTACAACCACGCCGAGAAGAAAAGCATCGCGACATGCCAAAACCATGACTACAACAGCAGAAGAAGCATCGGGTTGCGTTCCATCAGCCAAGAACAGGAATCTGAGGCTACACCAAGCATCAAGGCTGGACAGTTAGAAATCCGAGATGCTTTTCTGCTCGCCACGGCTGTAAAGAGTCGTTATTTGAGTTAGCAGGGCCTTCCGGTCCAAAGGTGGAGTAAAGCCTGCTGATGCGAGTCATTTGTGTTCAAAATGTACCACGGTCCATCTGTTGACACAGCCTGAAATAACAGCATGTAAATTTCTAACAAGACATTTATTACAAATCATGAATCATCTTTGTGTTTATGATGTTTATAAAAGCTTCCTTTTACCTATAGTCTGGCGGAGCTCCTCGCACAGGCTAATGTGAGGGAACTGAAGCATCTGTTTCCACTTCTTGCTCTTGCCTTTTCGGTTTCCACCTCCTCCTACAAAGGAGAAGAGCAAAGATCAAATTAGACACAGGAACTATATAGGCTGTAAAAGTCTATTAAATTAGAAATAGAAATCGCATTTCAAACAAATTGCACTGGGGGGTGAAGCTCATATGAATACACTTCAGCCTATGTGCACTTCCTGTTATACTGTATATTACTGTAAGTAGAAAGGATATAGTATAGCACTGACGGCTATTATTAGCAGTGGTGGAGAGGGTCAACCAGCCTCTTAATAATAAAAAAACAACAATAATAATAATAATAATAATAATAATAATAAAGCATCTGTAGTAAGCAAAGTAACAATGTGATGGTGATCCCTGATATGAAAATCGAAAATCATTAGATGCTTAAACGTTATGATCGTGTTATAACAGTACTGATGTTTATATCACCATTAGTTCCTGGTATGGCAAACTGCTTCCATTTACATTTACATTTTACATTTTATGTCATTTGGCAGATGCCCTTATCCAGAGCGACTTACATATATCTCGTTTATACAGCTGAGCAGTTGAGGGTTAAGGGCCTTGCTCAAGGGCCCGTCAGCGATAGCTTGGCAGTGCTGAGATTTGAACTCACGACCTCCCGATCACCAGTCCAATGTCTTGAGCTGAGCTACCACTGCTTCCAATAGGTATTTATTTTAATAGTGTATTTAAGACATAAATAAAAATTTTATTTAATGCAATAAATAATGAAATAAAAACAAATATGATAAAATAAAGAAGTAGAAAATGAATTACAATTTAAAAATGAATTAATTTTAATTAACAGAATTAATTAGTGACTATAAAAGAAAACAATTGATAGCTAAATTCCCTTAACAAGATTAAAAATTAATATTTCTATCTGCTTTTCTACACAAATAATTTAACACACAGATCATCGATGCATTCAGTGCCATTATTTAAATAAATAAATAAATAAAATTTGACTGTAACTCCTAATGTGAATGCATTTTTTCCCCCAATTATATTGCTTGGCATGATTTTGATGTTAATTAATGACAACGTCAAATATCGACACTGGCCTTATATGTGTTTCCTGCAAGACTCAACCGCTTAGATCAAATCAAAATTCAGTTCTATCTATAATTGAATTCACTAGCATGTTAAGTGTAGCTAGCTGTTATTAGGACGCTGAAGAGGAAAATTGCATCAGTCTGAGCGAGGCCGTCTAAGTGATTCAACTGTCTGCACTGACTGCATATAAATAATTCACGTGTTTCCAGGAACACGAACGCAACAGGGCAGAGCGTACGTCACTAATGTTTAGAGAAGAAAAACTTGTCCTGGGAAAACACCCTGCAGACATTTTCCCAAATGCCACTGATTCATGATTCAGGTGAACCAGGTTTCAGGTGATAAACGTGTACGTGAGACCTGGAAGTAAAAACTGTTACAACTGCAGAGTGTTCAGGTAACGGCTGGGCAATATGATGAAAATATTATATCACAATTCTCCAAGGCGTTTCTATGATACAAGATATGTCTTACCATATATAGTCATTAAATGTACAATAATTAAAAATAACAAAACAGTTAAAAGATTTAAATAATGCCTACAAAATATATAAAAAACAAACAAAAACGTCACAACAGGACAAAAATATCATATCACGATAGTTGTTTCTGTGATACACGATATATCACGATACACCTGTTTGATGGTTTATGTTTATTTTAAAAATGATCTTGTGTTTTCTTTTAAAAAAAAACACACTAAACAGGGGAACACATTTTTAAAAATCTGGAAACATTTTAACAAAATTTTAACATCGAATGAGCTGCTTGCAGCCTGTAAATTTAAACTTAAAAAAAGATCTCACGATATTTACAATATCTCAGAAAAGCATTATGTGGCATAATCTGTGACATATTCCAAAATATTAATACCATATCACCCAAACACTTTGTTTGTCATACATGTTTATTTTGCTTTCATACCCGAAAGTGTGAATTCTCACTAATCTCATACACGGTTATATTTTTTTTGGGATTTGGAAACGTCATTCAGGTTGGACTGGAGGCTGAAAGTTGTTTTTAAAAAAATCAGACAGGATTAAAAGATCAAATGACAGTTACTACACCTCTCCTACTCCACCTCTCGAGTATGCATGTTAGTCTTCTTGATAAAAATGATAAAAAGTTGCAGATGCGTGTTTCGTGTATGAGTAATCTTGCACAATCTTGCAAAAAAAAAAAAAACATGACTGTGTTGTGCTACATTTAAGGAAGGCAATAAGTTATAGCAAGTTAATTAGTACTGGACAGCTGATAAAGGAAAAACCATAGTTCTGTATATGTGTATTTGCGAGTACGTCGGGACAGAAGCGGAGGAATACTGGACGGAAGACAGCGCAAGCATAATGTATTCGCAACAATATGACTCTACAACTCTTGATAAAGACCATAAGAAGGGTCACAACGTCTCGAAGGCATGCATCAAGACACACCCTCTCACCCCAACCAATCAGCATTCACCTGAAGCCTGGTTGACGCTCATCTCCATAGATATTACGGATGTTATTCGAATATGGATTCGTTACCTGGATTAAACAGACTAACAAATACAGATACGAATAGTAGGCGTGGTATTTGATTTGAAACTGAAGCAACAATTTCACTTTATTGAAACCTAAAGATTTTAGCCTAAAACATCTGTGTGCTGTGGGCGGAGCCTATGAGGCTCAAATTACTATAAGGCCAATCATCCTGCTAATTATCTATCTTACACAATTTTAAATAAATTACTTATCATCCCTAGTTCACACCTAGGCGCAATTTAGCCTACTCAATACTGGAACGTTTTTGGAAGGTGGGAAGAAACTGGAGCCCTCAGGAGAAAACTACTACTTGCTTTTAGCAAAGCTACAAGCAAGATACCAAAATGTGTTCACAGTTCCTCTCAGGTGTATCGAGTAACAAGATAATATTAAATACTAATGAAATTACTGCAGGAAATTGTGTAGGTGTGTTTCGTATTTTAAGCTCATAGTTAACGTGACGTTATGTTACTATTTGTAGCCCATTCTACATCAACCCACACCAAAGAACCTCCAAACAATGATGTTCTCTTCAATCAAAATCTTTGCAATACCATTCAACCCAGACTACAGAAATGTAATTGTTCTCCCTTGTTGAACCGCTGATGATCTCTACCGATGACAGCATATCGGTCAAACTTGTTTCCTAAAGGCTTTGTAAACGCCTAAGTTGAGATCAAAGTGCTCAATGTAATGCTCATTCCAGCGTTTAACAATGATCATTGCGTTGCGATATGATTTGGGAAACTCAACCCATGATTGGTTTGACAATCATGAGGTTGAGTTGAAGAAATAAAATCCTCGTATGAGCCTAACTGAGCCGGTTTTTTAAGCGTGGTTTTTTTGGGGTTTTTTTTTTTGCATCTTCTGAAGACCCGACTGTGGCAGAAAACTTACTGCCTGTTACTAACACTAGAGACTCTATCCATGAATGTTAAATAAACATAGATTACGTTAGACTAGGTGGTACGTTCACCGTACAAGTCCCTGTGAATTAGCTGTTACTATGGAAACAATGACGTATTAGAATGAGTGTATTAACATAAACTGTTATGTGTCATTTACGATATAGGGAAACTACTGTCAGAGTCGTGCTTTTTGAACAACTCCTTTTAGTGACTCGTTCGTACCGGTTCTCCAGCACAACTGAGTCGTTCTTTTTTCTAATGTAGTTGTTCCACGTCAACCGCAATACGCACAGCGATGGGCTAAGATACTCATAACAAAGTACTCGGACAGCTTGAGTTCTAAAGCACGAGTTCAACGGTTCATGTAGTAGACGAGTCTACGCAAACTCGCGGCTCAGATCGCATTCGATGTTTCATGCAGCAGAGCAGACGATTCTATCCAAAGACTTAAGTCTGGGTCGTTTTTTCGATTCATTGGATACGCCACTCCAGTATCCTATAATGCCTTTTTAGCAGATTCTTCCTTTGACAGTTCAGAAATAAGGACGTAAGAGGCTGAAAGACATGCAGACTTCCTTCTGTGCGACAAAATAGAAACTTTTGTGTAGCTAGCAAATGCAATGTATTGGTTCGCGTTAACCGATTAAAAAATTTATATACGTAACACTTTTCCCAACAATTTAATGACAGCACTGTTTGTTTCAAAGAAAGAAATAAAAACAGCTTTAAGGACATGCATGTGATTGTATGGTGCTAAACTGACATGTTTTGACATGTATGAAAATTTTTTTTAAAGTACCACAAGTGCAAAAGAATCATAACTCAAAAACCTTGAAACAATCCAGTTCAGTTTCTCAACCTGTTCAAAATTATCATTTGAGAAAATTGAATCAAACTGCCCACCAATAGTAGCCACAGTTTATCAATTTAACTGGTCAACTATTGCTCCATTATACTGTTGATAAGGTTACATGGAATTGACTCCACCCACTCACAAAACCGGACATAAACCTTAAGCATCACAACGGATCGAAACCCAGGATCTCTTTTGTGCAAGCTTACAGAGGTTGCTTGAGGGGAAAAAGAGAAATGTTGTTCAATCTCCAGGCAGTTCCCTTTCCTCACTTTTAGAATGACTGGTCCAGGTGCAGGACACGGTGGCCTTGCCGTTAGAAAAAACGCTTGTCAACAAGGCATGTGAGGGGAAAATGGGGTCATGGGCTTTGTCCCAAAGCAAACTAGTACTGTACTAAATAGTATGTCAAAATAGTTTTCCAATTTAGGCCACGTCATGAATAGCAACGTCCAGCTTTCAAGAACTGAGCCTGCTATTTGGTGTGCTTTTTTATGTGCGACTTTTTTTTAGGTTTTACGATGTGGCCATGGAACTAGAATGCATTCAGTCAAAGGTTTTACTTTTACTGATTTTAGTCCAGTTTGTTGTCAAACACTTGTTAAGCACAGACGAAAAGAAAAGACTTGTGACTAAAAACGGATATGCATGGAACAGGGAAGTGGTCATGTATGTCTAAAGGAAAACGGGAGGAAGTGGGCAATCGTGCGATCTGCACATAATCCTTCATTACTTGAATCTTTAATGCAATATTGGTCTTCACAAAAGGATCCAATATGCAAATAACCCCTCTAACCAATCACAAAATGTTTTCATTATGTGCTCTGAGCATCTCAGATGAGTGTTTTGTGGGTGTCTGATGAATCACTGAATTCACATGATACGACAAACAAATATTTTTGGCCAGATTAATAATGGCACACCAATCATGGTTAAATCCAGGATTCCCAGTATCTCATAATGTAACCCTTTGTCATGCAGCTGTAACTTGCATTAGGAGCAAGGTGCAGAGAAAAAAACATCCACATGCAAAATGAAGTGTTAAGAAAATCAGTCGGAAGAACATGCCATGCTGTGTGATGTTTGCAATTCAAAAAATATGGTCAGCATCCGAGATACGCTAATGAGACCAGCAACAAACCATGCGCTTGTGTCATTATGGAACGTATGGACAGTAATGCAAATAACATGGGCTGTTTACACATGCTAAGAAATTGGATTAAAACAGAACAGTGTCTCAACACTGGGTACTCAGAAGGAATGGTAGAGAAGGCCAAACAAGCTCCTTCTGTTATTCATACGACACATGGTGTTGAATATTTCCATGTGAAAATCATTACAAAAATCTTATTATCAGTCGTGAAATTATTTACAAACAAACGAAAAACACCGTGTGGTGATGGGTTCAAATGATGGAGAACATTTGGAGGGATTTCATACATTCCTTACTTTATTTTTTTTGCATAGAACTAGGAAAAGATTAAAGTATATGACCTTGTCAGACATCAAAAATCTCACTGTACAGGAAAAACAACTGACAAAGAAATATAATACTCTAAATAACATGACCTAGCACGATTAAACATGAAGATGAGCACCAAGGTTAATTTGTTAACATTTACAGTTCTGAACGCCGGTTCTGGAGTTTTTTAACTGAAAGATGACTATCCCTTTGCCTCCTCAACTCATGTCTCCATTTTTAGAAACGCAAAATGGCACGCACTAGCAACAATGGTCCAGCTGTTAAATATCAAGAGAAACAACAACAGAAAAGCGTTCGCCCTGTCGTCCAGAGATCACGAGTTTATGATTGACATGTTAACGGGCTAACGACATTTTAGCCTTTGTCCTTGGTAGATGTCTTATGATGGTGAATTAATATTCAAAATACCAAATTAGGGAGAGAATGGGAGAAAACTCCTTTTAAAAAATTGCACCACCCACGCCAGTGGTCATAAATTGGTTGGACTGTGGCCTGTTTGTTGGCTAGAGCAGGGAGATTTGATGATAAAATATCAATATCTAAAATACTGTTTAAATACTGTTTCTGTGATATCGCAGGCATCATTTAAACAAAAAAAGATAGCAGACACAGCTAATTTGGTGTTACAATTCTGTACAAAAGTTTTAAAATTGTACAATTACATTTTTTATCCTTTTCATGATATCAGTTTGTCCCATCTCCCATTTTGTTTATCGACTCTCGTTTTTTAAAATGTGGTCTATTACGGCTTTTGTAGCAGATCCAATGTGCAGTCAATCACAAGCATTTATATAAATTATTTAGCTGAAACTCATCAAAAAAGAAAAGTTTTCGAGGAACTTAGATTTACCCGGTTATTGACTCGGGTCTTAAAAGAGACGCAACAACACGATTTTTTCAAAACCAAAACAGATGGTTTAAACAGACTGTTTATTCTATGCTTCAAGTTCAGAACGATAGTCATGGCGCTGGTCAAAAATGATGACGTGAAAAATCAAGGCCAAAACAAACGCACTTCAACTCGATTTGTCTCATTCACAACCACGAACTAATCGCTAATACTTAGGAATTAAAATGTTGGTCCTCGTAAGCAAGGAATTATTTGTTTTTCCCCACAGATTTAAGTTATGAAACCCTAACCTAAACCTAACCCCTGACCTGTTCAGTTTAAAATGTTACTCATGTTCTTGCGCTATTAGGGGTTAAATTAGAAGATGTGATGAAAGTAGATGAAGGGGGAAAAGACACACACACAATCAGGTCTTACTATCCTTGTGAGGACCTCTTTGTGAGGACCTAACTAGTAATGTAGCAACTTAATACTGCAGTACAACCTAAATCTCCTCACACGGTCAGAACTGTCAGATATTCCTAGCCTTTCAGTGTCCCCATGAAAATATAAAAACATGCCCCCTCTCTATCTGTGTGTCTCTGTCTGTCTGTGTGTGTCTCTCTCTCTCTCTCTCTCTCACACACACACACACACACACACACACACACACTCCTTCTGAAGGCTAAAGCAGGAAGCGATAATGAACTTCTGCTTGCGCCTTTATATCTAGCATTATTACGTTTTGCAAGCTAATATGCTAATATTACAACCTCGTCTTCCGTTTTATTCTTCTGTTCCGGTTTAATTAGCTTAAATGTTTAAATCAGCCAAAATGACTACCACTAAAAACAAACAAACAAACAAAAATCATCTGAAAGTGAAATGTCATGACTTATTTGAGGCCGGAGTAAAACCGATAACTATAAAAAAAAACAAAAAAAAAAACACTAGTAGTAACTGTTAGTGTTAGCATGCTACTAGCATAACCATACAGCAGCACAAACAAAATAACCGCTGTAATTTTATAAATCCAATCATTTAATTTGACATTTCAGACCATGAGAGGAAGAAGCAAAATGTAACAGGGGACATGTCTGACTTATATATTTGTACTGACAACCATAACATCTATCTAAAAACACGGCGCCTGTAAGAACACACACATTCAGGCTTTTTAGATAAACCTATCCTGTCATGGACGTGATTCTGTCTTCACGTCCATGACAGCTTCCAGCCTAAATGAGTGTGTGTATGCGTGTGTGTTATTACATGTATGTATTATGTATTAGCTACATTATAAGATTGTAAGAGAGGCTCAGAAAGGCCGTACATTGTGTCCAATGGACATTTTAGTAAGCTTTAACTCTGACAGCTCGCTGCTCTGTGACTGACAGCGGCCACGACCGAGACCGCATTCGTACTACATACTACAGCACTAACGACAACAACAACAAAAAGAGTACGCATCCTAATGTGTCGACTTGACGTACTATTTAGTGCGCGAGTATGCGGATCTCGAGCTCGAGCTCGAGCTCGGACGTAACCAAGCTTTATCTTTCCTCGTGCATTTTTTCCCCCTTCAAGGTTAGTGCAGCTGTGCGCGTTATAATTTCTCCAAAACAACCCCGAAATGTAATTCTGACACTTCTTAAGTATCGCACAAGAATTAAAAAAAAAAAAAAAAAAAAAAAAAAAAAAAAGGTTTGCAAGCCTTTATGGTTGC
The DNA here is from genome assembly GCA_030068355.1 of Notoglanidium maculatum. Classification (NCBI taxonomy): domain Eukaryota; kingdom Metazoa; phylum Chordata; class Actinopteri; order Siluriformes; family Auchenoglanididae; genus Notoglanidium; species Notoglanidium maculatum. The sequence continues at coordinate 1,492,349 of JAQQZX010000011.1, read as the reverse complement.
AGCTGTTTCCTGCTGTCGCGCGCTTGAGAGGTAGAAGTGTGTAGAAATGGCTGCTCATCATTACCTTCTCGCGCCTTCAGCAGGACGGTGTTGGCCACAATGTTCTCCAGCTCCATGGTGTCTTTTTATTCCTGGGTTGCAGCAGGGCACTGCAGGCCCAACCTCGTCGCCGGGTTGGCACTGAGTGTGTGTGAGAGTGTGTGCGAGTGTGTGTGTCCTCCCTGACTCCGCCCCACGGTGGAACAGTCTAACCCTCTTTGCTCTTTTCTTTTCTTGCTGTTTCTCTTCTTTAAAAAAACAAAAAAAGACGAGTTTTTGGTTGTTGTTGTTATTGTTGTTTTGTTGACAAACTCCTCCTGTACCTCTTCTGGTGCTCATAATCACACAGCTCATATTGAATTCATGTTCCTTAACGAGGTTTCCAGCCTGGAGACGGTGGAGGCGCTGTGTCGGGATCAGTCACAGATACACACGCATGGTGCTGGTGTGGATGGGGATTGATACCTGAACACACTGTTACTGAGTGGTGTTGATGTTGTTTTACGTGAATAACAACGTAAACTATAGATGATATGTAGTACACGGTGGCTGGGGAGGAGAGAGGTGGTGGAGGGAGGGGTGTGAATACTTCTTTTTTTTTTTTTAACACAACAGCGACATCGTGTGGAAGAGAGCTGATATTATACATGGTGATTTCGTATAAATTCCCGTTTTCTTCATGAGGTCGATGTGCAAGACAGAGCGAATATAATAAATTTCACTTAAACGGGGATTTATCAACAGCAACAGTACAATCACTGCTACTCCTAATAACTGCCCTTACTACTCAAACTACTAGTACCATTATCCCTGCTTTTCCTCCTCCTCCCACCACTATTACGTCTTTTACTATTAACATTACTCTTTCTCCTACTACTACTACTACTGTGAGTACTACTCATACTACTACTAATACTATCTCTACTACTATTACCACATCACTACTACTAACACCTGTTATTACAACTTTTACTACTACTTCGACTACCACCATCTCTGCTATAACTACCAATACTACTCCTAGCACTACTTTAACTCCTATGACTTCTGCTACTAAACATACTACTACTCCTACTCCTATCACTACTACTGTTCCTAGTACTGCTCCTCCTACTACTACTAGGTTACTTGTTCAACCTTTCTGCATGGAGTTTGCATGCTCTCCCCGTGCCTGTGTGGGTTTCCTCCGGGTGCTCCGGTTTCCTCCCACCATCCAAAGACACGCAGATTAGGTCAACTGGCTGCTCTAAATTTTCCATAAGTGTAAATGTGAGTGTGAATGGTTGTTTGTTTCTGTGTTAACCTTGCGATAGGTCGGTGACCTGTTCAGAGTGTCTCTCACCTGAAGTCAGCTGGGCTGCAGCTTCCACCATGATTGGCTGCAGTTTCCACCATGACTAGCAGTTGATAAGCGGTATAGAAGATGGATGGATGGATATACTTCTATTATATATAATAACTAAATATTTAACAAAACACTTCAAATATTACAACTCAATGGAGGCCATAAGCTGCCCACACACCAGGACACACAGAAATCACTTTTATTTGATCTTCACTCGACCATTTTTGTTTTGAAATATCATGTGCGAAACCTAACACATTTAATGTATTTTTGTTTAAAATAAACTGATTTGTCTTCTGCGTTTCTCCCTGGGTCTATGCAAAATTTATGCATCACGGTTCCTGAATAAAAAATCTCAAACCTTTGAAGTTTTATTATTATTATTATTATTATTATTATTATTATTAATTCGTTTTTTTTCGTCGTATCTCTTTTTCTCCGGCCGTAGGAGGCGCTCGAACAAATTGCACATTACTTAAAAGGCAAGAAGAAGAAAATGTACCGGTGCCAAATCACTTCATGGAGCACTGCGTAGTGCATAGACGCTATTTTCTTTCAAAGCCAATGTAGGGCACTTGTGAAGGGAGCAGGCAGGTATTTAGTATTCGGGTTGTTTAAAAGGCATTTCCGCTTTCTCAGGAACACGCTCTGAAAGCTGCACGTGCGTTCGTGTTTACTCTTGTTTGTGGAGAAAATCCTGCAGTTATGGGTAAAAAAGCCAAAAAAACATTTAACTACAATGTGGACAGAAAGAAATTACGAAAGAAGATGATGAAAAAGTTCAGGCCGAGGATTGAATGGTAAGAGCGAAATTGTGCGTGTTCGTGTTGGACCCGTTGGCTAAGCTAACTAGCTAACTTAGCGTTTGTTTTGATAACTTGCTAGACAAAAACAACAACCAAACTCCACGTGTGTAATTAATGTCTGTTAAAAATGTCAATGTTTGTTCGGGTTGAAATATGGGCGATATGATAATATCGATATCGTGATCAGTTGTGTCACGATAATGTTCTCAGATATCATGATATCTTTCTTTTAAATTAAATAAAAGTTTAAATAATTTAAACAGATGGGACACGTTTGATGTTAGTTTTGTAGTAAAGCTTTTTGTTTTCTTTTTTATACCCAGAGTAATATTTAATTATATTAATAATTAAATAAAGTATTATTAAAAACACACTGGTTTTTTTTTTTTTTTTAGTGTTTTGCTGGAAGTTTTAAACAAACCTGTACAGTGTAATGCATATCATGTATTATAGAAATGTCAAGTCTTGTAACATACACATCGCTGTAAACGGTTTAATACATTTCCAATATTTTCTTAAAGTGCTCCTGAAATTAAAATGTGTGTGTCGTCTAAATAATTGTATGTTTAGGAAATTGCAAAAGAATAGTTTTGGTGATATTCTTGTCCTGTCTTGGTTTTGTAGTTCTTCGCTTCTGGAAAAAAATGAAAGTCCTTGATGATTCATCCTGTACTACTCGTATGTCCGTCCAATCGAACGCTCTCAATAACGTTAGGTCCCGCCCCTGGGGGCGTGTCTTGCTCTGCATGAGCGCCTCGGTAGTTATGGTTCTTTGGCATGTATTCCCACACACACTAATCCCTTTTCTGTCCATCGCATTGATTCCGGTTGTTGATGCTTTTCCTTCCCGAAACAGGAAGTCGGGTGGCGTCGTTTCCCCGCAAGTCACGAACTACAAGATAATTGCAATTCATTTCAGAAGCGTTTTAAAGACCACAGCAACGTGAATCCAGTTAATATAATTGTTTTTGTTTCTCTAAGTGAGCAGATCCGAAAAGCATGGGACAGCAAGAAAACAGCCAAGCAAAACATGCAGGACATGGGCCTGACGCTCGGAACCAAAGGGGTACTTCCTATCACGAGCAAGGTGAGAGGGTTTTTTGGTTCCTCGTCACATTGTTTTATTGTTTAACATTGCTCTACACCTAATCTGTGTGTTCCTTTAATTGCAGGCCAACGATGAACCCGTGAACCAAGTCATAAAACCCTACGTTGTCAGAGGTGTGATGTTTAATCTTCAGTCCTTAAATGAATTGTGTTATTGTTTATTCGTGATCGTTAGATGGTCAGTGTTTATTTCAGGTGAGGGTGATTAGTGTGTGTGACTAGTCTAGGGCACATCGTGCTTTATGATGGATCATTCCACCATTTTGGTGCGTTAGTTCTGAGTTAAGCAATGATCTATTGATGTCTGATTAACTGAAAAGTGATTTAATCATTATCTGTGTGGATAAATCTTTGATTTGCTGTGAGGTTTTTTTTTTTTTTCTTCTTCAGTCCAAGGAAACGTAAAAGAATATAGTCCTTGGTAATTACACATGCACACACTGCAGATTTGAGTATGTCTGGGATAAAAATGAGGTGTAAATGTGGTCTTGGTTAGTAATGAGCATGTAAAACAATCTCATTGAGATTCTTAAGGCTATAATTAGAAAGGAAAGTCTTCTCATCGCAGCTAAAACGTCAAATAACGTGTCTTGCTTTAGAGCTCACGTGTGACGCGCATTTCTGCCAGCTTCCTCCTCTCAAATCTTTTCTACTGTTCCCTTTCCAGAAATGGAAGAAGAGGCCAGTCTTCCGAGAAAGGACAACACGACGTGCTCCACCGATATAATCGAATTTGTTCAGCATATGATCAGGGAATACGGCGAAGACTACAAGGTGAGGGACGGCCGTGTGTGTTAAACCGAGTAAACCGGCGACGCGTGATCATTGTGTGTTGGACAATCTCGTTACAGGCCATGGCGCGAGATGAGAAGAACTACTATCAAGATACGCCGAAGCAAATCAGGAGGAAAGTGGACTTGTACAAGCGGTGTCACCCCGAGGAGCACGCCGCGTTCCTCGCCTCTCTGCGAACGCAGACGGCGTCCTGAATGAAACGCTCACGTCGAAGATCGATCATAAATGGACAAGATGGACCACATCTTTAGAACTTGTATTCACGGTGTTGTGTATATAATGTATTGTAATGCGATGATTGTTTTTCGAGTGATCCTGTTCTGGTCTAAAATATAATTTTTGGTTGTATCATAAGAGTATTTGTGTATACCCAAAAAAAATGTAAACTTTTATTGAAATATGCTTGACCTGCCTCAATATTCCCAAGTTTTGCACAGATGCTGAAACTTCTATCAGGTGAACCTTCGCTTCGGTTCTCGGCAGACAGGAGTAGAACCCGACGTGTGATTAATGAGCGTGTTCCTAATAAACACACCTGGTTTGTGCTTGATGAACATTCGCAGTATTCTACATACAGCTGAACTTCAGAACAGCAGTTTATTGTTTCAGACAAACACTGGCACCACAGTGGCTTACTTATAAGCTACATATGAGCTTGCTTTTTAATCTGTAATGAGCAGTAATCACTCCACTTCATGCGTTCACAAACTATATTACATCTGCTTACAAAAGTGCTCACTATTTATACCTTCGCAAAGTTTAAATACACACTGTACATAACATTATAAACATGACTTACATGGACAAAATGTGACAAGTCATCTAGCATTCACTGGTTAACCATTAATATAATATCAGTAGGTCAACACTGCAGCGTTTCTATAAATCAGTAGTATCGTCTTTAAGGAAGAGTGAACAGTGACGTGTGTAGCGTGTTTGTACAATCGTGCAACTCATTCAGGATTTAGGTATGACGGTTAGGTAACGATTATTAAGGTGTCTGAGGTATCAACTGGTAAAACACAATTCGTGCAGTGTAGAAGAGAACTAGTTGTAAAACAGACGTGCATTTACGCCGAGGAAGATTCCACAACTGCAATTCCTAGAACAGTTACAGGATGTAGGTAAAGGTTTGTATCTCAAGCCTGGACATGTAACACTCAGCTATGCAGAACTGGAGTGTTGTGTGGTGGCCTGGGAAAAGCCTTCATTTCTACAATAGTATATACACTAGTTCTGATTTATGCAGCTACAAGCTTCCCTGAACTTAAATTGGGCTTTTGTTGTGCATAAAATCCAGTTAACGCAGCATAGAAAAGAGAGAAAATTGCTCCTGAAAGACTTGCTACATAAAGATGCCATGCCTACATCAACAACCTAATCTACTTGCATGGAAACAATATTACTAATAAATCATACAGAATTATGCATTATGGGAAATGTGTTCTCACTTCGATGATCAGCGTCATCTGTCATCACCTGACGTAAAAGAAAAAGCCTATGCAACATTTAAAGACAAGCCTCGGCTCCTGAGTGGTGTGACAGAAAAGCGGTACCACAGGAGATCGCGTGTATCACCGAGTTCGAATCCAGCCTGGAGACAAGGCAGCAAAACTGGATGTGCTCTCAAGGTGGGAGGGGCATACATAGATACATACATACAGTACATAATCCACCTTGTCAATCAGAACAACACTAGCCAAACGTGGGTGTCTGAGCTTGAGCGTGTTATGCGGAAGAGGGCGGATAGCACTTTCCTCTGAGTGTGCTAATTGTCTCGTCATTCGACTGAGCTCTGTTTATGGTAATATTGGTTAGGAAATAATCACGTCCTTCTGTTTTGTTGGCTAAATTTCTTGTTTGTTGTTAATGTCCTTCATTGAGCCGTTTAAACATTAAATTACATTTTGTTACAGCACGTCGACAAACGCGAACAAAGCGTAGCAAGGTTTTAAACAGACTATACTAAACTGGCTCGTTACCCAGGATGATTAGAAGTTAGAAAGCAGACTTTTTCTGAGGTAGGAACATCAGAAACAAAGCCAAGGTCATCCTGTCAGTATTGCTCTGTTTCGGTCATGTGACTTCTCTCATAGCTTCGTATTTGTCAGCATAAGCGAGGAATGGAGATTTTTTTTTTCAGAATTTAGCCACAGAGATATCCGATGGGTTTTCCCAGTCCGCCACACATACCGATTACACAGATTATAATAGTTTATAGTATTGTTTATGGAACAATAAAGTGGCGACGCTTTCACCCCTCATACCTGCCTGACAATCCTGCCGAGAAACTGCAAGAGTTTACAACAAACCCTTTGATTGTATCAAGCTTTTTCATCCTGAGACTTCATCATTATCTGAAAGATCCCTTATACACATCATGCTAGTTTTGATCAGACTCTAGTTTGATGAGCAGATCCTGAAGATTCTGGAGACCGCAGGACTCTTCTGCAGAGCTGAGCTGGAGAAGGAAAAGCTTCCTGTGATCCGGCACTGAGCCCAGAGAGAGAGCGTCACGCAGCTCAGATACGCTAACTGCGTCCAGCTTGTCCTGAAATGACAGGAAACACAACGATCATTTTGGGTTGAGCAGTCAGATATTTATAGTGAGGAGTCGACTCAGAAAGGAGTCCTGGTTCTTACTTTGTCTCTCTCTGGTGGAACGCTTAAAGGTTTTATGTAGAACCTTAGAACTGAGAACTTTCTCTTTCTTTCATAAACGCTTCCTATAGAACACTCTAGAAAGCCAAAGCCATTAAGGATAAGCGCTGCCATTCTCGGGATCTGACTAACTGCATCAATCTTGCTGTGACTGTTGTTCATTAAAGATTTATTTTCATTTCACTTGTTAATTAATTCCTTCTTCGTAGCCTCATAGCCACATTAGCTAGCTAGGTATATTTACGGGCTAGCTACATTGTAGGATGACTGAGAAGTTAAGCTGCCTTCAAGTCCTGGAAATATTGTAATTACGATGTAATAAGCACACAAAAGCCACAGTTTTGGTACAAAAAAAAGGGACCACAACAGTGAAATCATACGACTAAAATGCTAGAATCATGGAGTTATGACAGGAATCTGTATCATTTTCATTTTAGGTGTAATTCGCAGGTGAAGGAGACAGTCATTCTAAAGACCTATGTGCTTAGTACTCTGGATTTCATTTAATATTTAATCCTCCTAAAGTGTACTAAATTCTGGAGTGTTTATTACTGAATACACTCTAATTCATTTTAAGTCATTTATACTTCTTTAGATTACTGTGCTAATAAATATATACACGTGTGCTGAATGACGTTGTCCTGGTCACCTGTTTGTTTCCCAGTATTACTACTGGAAGTCTCGTGTCGATGCTGAGAAGGCGGTGAAGTTCGTCTTTAGCCAGCGGGAGCCGTCTCCTGTCCGAAGAGTCCACCACGTACAACAAAATATGTGCTCTTTTCAGGAAGTCGGCCCAGTACGCACGCAAGTCCTCACCACCTCCAACTGGCAAGAAAAACATGTCTTGTCACATGGTGGATCTTCTTCCTTGACTCAATACACTGAATTATTGACCTGCTTTTCCTAGACACAGCCTAAAGTACACTGTCAACAATGATTTTTCCACCTCTTCTTCATTTAGCAGACTTTCTAGGTTGAGTTGATAAGAAAATAAGCATGGCTGCAGTTAAACAAACATTAAAAAAGAGACAAGCAAAAGATGTAGGATGTGGTCATCGCCGGCAATAAGTGAGACTTGGTAAAGGATTACTTGATTACTAATATAACTGTTATTACGATTAAAGTATTATTAAATATGAATAATAAAATAATAATAAATGAAATATTAAAAGATGCATGTAGGCCTATTTGATGCATACTTTCTAGGAAGTCAAATTCGCAAGCAGGTGTGTGGAGACGGATGAAGTTGAAACCACGTGTTGGGGTGCACTTTCTTTTGCCAGCTGCGCCGTTCAGCTGCTGCAGGACGCTGCTCTTCCCAGCGCCGCCTAACCCGAGGACAAGGACCTGCCTCTGTCTGCGCTCCTCTTCCTCCTAATATGACATTTAAAAGAAAAATGAAAATCATCTAGTCGAGTACGATTCGTTCATTCTTTATCTTGGTCACTAGGCACACACTCACTCACACTCAGGGTCAATTTAGGCAAGCGAATTCACTTATTAGCATGATTTTGACAATTGGAGGAAACCAGAGAACCTGGAGGAAACCCGTGTGGACATATGTGAGCTCAGGATAGAAACCTGAGATCCTGGAGATGTGACGCAGCATCACTACAACTGTACCAACTTAGTCAACTGTACCTGTCTTAGTCAGGTCCCGAGGGTCCCCAGAAAGAGCGCAGCAATGTTGAGGAAGGTTAGCATGAACTTTGTAACCTCTCCACCAATCCAACCACAAGCAAAAGTGTTGTCTTCATGCGCAAGTGATTAGTGTTCTCCTCAGAGTATGTTGAGGCTATGATCTCTACAGTCTAAGCAATAATTCAGGAAAGATTTGATGTCTGGCTTTGATACATATAATAGTGGCACAATAGCAAAGCACAGCAAAAACAGAAAAGCTACTTGAAAAAATACCCTAAAACTTTCTGATCTGCTAGAGCTTGCCAAAAAGTCTGTACAAGTAATTCACATTCACATTCAGAGCTGCTCAGGTGTGGGAGCTATTACACAAAACATTGTTGTGTGGCTACACGGTGCAGATGGTATCAAGATACGTGACTAGTTCGCTAGCTAGCTAAACAACAGGCTGGATTGGAATTGGATAACAAAATGCATGTCAAATAACAAAGAACACAGCAACCACAGATAATAATACAACATACCGACAGAAAGCGATAGCTAAATGCATTCTTAGAACCTGAAAAATTGGCGTGGCCAAACCGCAGTGAGCCAGTGGCGTCGTTACCACGTAGACGTACTAGTTAGTGTATAGTATGCCATTTGGGACACAGCCAACAGATCTGAATCTGAACAGCCTTCAGATTAAAGGCATTTGAACACTTTTGTCCAAATATTTGAGTCTTGAGACTTGATGGATGACTTGGGGGCGGGTCTTATAATCTCAAGTTTGCATTCACATTGAAGATTAACTTTCGAACCCTAGAACAGTTGAGCAATTCCGTACATCACATTTGCGCACATAGGTATGCAAAATGGTAAGCACTAGGATTCTTTGTTCATTTATTGATTTTTTTCCCTTTTGTACCAACACTCAAAGATAAACATTTTATGGAAGACGTTCGCAGTCCAAGTGCTTGTGACACAAAGGTGAACTAATTACAGTTCTCCAGTCCTATGAACTTCTGGTTTTATGCATCAGTAACCATAGCAACCCTGAACGAACGTTGAAACGGGAAGAAGCATAAAAAGCTGAACCAGTTGGCATGGTTTGACTGAAGTGAGCCCAAGACCAACTTTTTCAAGAGGAATCTGTTCTCTGGAATGTTCCCGAGCTTAAAAACACCGTTCACACTTCACCAGTCGTATTAAACTCTGTGCTCAAAGGGGTCTGAGTTCAAAATAAATAAATAAATAACCAGTTTAAATCTTTAATGTGTATCTTGCAAAAATCTCTCATCCAGGATTTTTACCCCATGAGGATTTTTTTTTTTGCTAAGCAGTAATTATAACATAGCTTTATTTCCCATGTGTAACATGTAGAAACTTCTGAAATCCTAAATTAGGTTTGTCAAATTGGGAGGTTTAAAATATCAGTTTCACTAAGTTAGTTAAATGGTTATTACTTTAAATAACAACTTACTACTGAAGTAACTTGAGGAACAAATGTTTTGCAATAGCAAGTGTTTAGGATTTCACTTCCTTTTGCCTGAACTGGAGCCTGAACTGCCTTTCTGTTTTGGTTTTTACTTCTCATTTTTGCTGACTGCAGCTCGTTCTTTAACTCCACCAAAGTGAACCCGCCTGTACCAACTCATCAGCTAATTACCACAGTGATTATGTGCTCAATTTGGTTTTAGACCTGAATTTAACACTCTTAACATCACAAGATATTAAGGTGAGACAGTACAGGTAGCTAGGGTATAAAAAAATAAATAAATATACAATGTATCTTACAATCTATCACTGCCAATTCCTGCAAGTATTTTTGTATTGGAACTTTGTAAATTTTATTTATTTGTGCAAATGAGGCTTTGTCTAATTAAATATAAAAACCCTAGTCTTTTGATGTCTTTGATATTTATTTCACTATCAAGATGCTCTCATGAGACACCATTACATACATTTCTTTATTTTTTAAGTAAGGTATAAAACACAATGGGGCATGCTGTTATAAGATAACAATCTATGACGATGTGGTGTGTAAGGCCCAATGTAAAGCAGCGTTACTGTTACCACCCTGAAATGCATTATTTTCCAAAATATTTGTCTTATATCGCAACAATTTGCAGAGGATTATAATTTTTTGCTTATTAATGAACATGTGCTTTTTAACCATCTATAGTTACATTTAGCGTTGTATAACATCCCCAAAACAAATTAGTTTCCAATATTATAATAACCATTATCTTCCATCAGTCTTCTAGCCTATGAATGTATCTTTCATCATGTTGCCTGTTGTGGAAATCAGTCAAGCGCTTCAACATGACGTCACGCCGACTGACTTCCTGTTTCAGAAGGAAATACATCAATACGTTATATGGCAAATATGTCGAGACTTTGCAGGTGGAACCGACAATTTTGTTCACGCCAAACATTTGTCTTTATGTTTTTAGATATCTCTCCATGTTTTTGTCCACAGGTTTATCTGAAACTTTGAGCTAGGATTAAGCACAACTTCACAAACATGTCACAGTCATACAGGTTCAAATCATAGCTACAGAAAGCTGTTGATTTTTTTTTTAATTTATTTAAATTTAGATGAAACCTGTCATCCTAATATTACTGTTTTTGTTTGTTTGTTTGTTTTTTTAACCAGAGTAAGCTCCGCCCACTTCCCAAACACGTCACATCATACAGAATCATATAATAGCTACAGGAGGCCATGTATTATTTTTTTTTTATTATTATTATTATTATTATTATTATTTAGACTGATCCTGTTAGGCTATTTTACTGTTTATTTGTTACTTGAAACTTTGTTTTTTGATTAGTATTGCATACAAAATGGAAAATAAATAAGGAGGCCATTTCATGGGACGTTAATGACGTCAAAAAGTGAAACTTACCTGTTTTAACACACCTTGTAAGCCATGCCAATTACATGATAAACATTCCGTACAGTGAACATATAATGTATTATTTGAATATATGAGAGCAGAATATTTACACATCTTATTATTATTATGATTATTATTATTATTATGCGGTTTGAGCATTAACCTGTTTAGAAGAAAGGAACACAGACCTCTTTAAAGGTGCAGTAGTCTTCCGGTGTCCACACTCTCCTCTTGTAGAAGAGGTTGATGGCCAAGAACACAGCGGCTCCGAAGGCGGCAGCGGCGGCCATTAGAGCCACGCGCACATGCCGGAGCAGGAACATGTCCGGCGCGCGAGCCAGCGAGCGAGCGAGCGCGAGAGCGAACACCGGCGACAGGGCGCGAGGAGGCGACAATAACAACAGCAACAGCTATTTGCGCTCGCTTGCGGTTGCCGGACCACGTGACCTCCGTGTTTGCGCCTTGTGAGGTGTTTCTGCTCCCGCAAGTGGCCAGAGAGCGGCGTGCTGAGCCCGCAAAAAAAAAGTCATACAAACTCCACGTCCGAGCAATCGCGTGTTTCACGTGTGAAATGATATAATTTCTGTTCACATGATGCCACGTGTGAAAAACACGCGACCACGTGAAATTATGTGATTTTTTTAGACGCGTCTCATATTACTCACACGATGACACGTGGGGGGGGGGGGGACCACACGGTCATGTTAAATGCGTGTGATTTTCAGACATATTCATGAAAAGAATGCAAACACGTGAATTGTACATGATTTTTAGACACTTCGCATGTCCACATCATGACACGTGTACGTGTGAAAACAAACAATACAATTGAAATGAAGCGTTTATTTAGATAATTCGTATTATTCACACGATGCCACGTATGAGCGACACAAGATCACGTGAAATTATGAGATTTATAGACAATTCATGTATTATTCACACAATTTCACATGTGAAAAACATATGAACATGTAAAATGTATGTGATTTTCAGACACTTATTCACACGATGTCACGTGTGAAAGATACATGAACGTGTGAAACGATGTGATTTTTAGACACCTCACATATTATTTACAGGATGTCCCGTGCTTACTTGTGTTCATGTGTACAATTTCATACCTAACATGATGTAATGTACCTTGACATGCCACCCACGTTACCATATATTATTTCAGCGACACGTGAAAATGTGCACCCACAAAATGTATGTTATTTTTAAACTCGTCACATATTTTTCATGTGATGTCCTTTCTTAACTTCATATGTGCAATATCATCGCACAGCACTGAAGGGCGCGTCAGATTCGCAGTAGTACACTAGGTGAAGCCTGGTAAATATCTTC
>JAQQZX010000011.1:1430800-1457809 GCA_030068355.1 Notoglanidium maculatum | reverse complement strand
TAGATAATGGATGGATATTTATTAGGAACTTTACGTGGTCCAAAAAAGCGCTGTTTTCTGGTCATCTCGGATACGAAACTGGAGTGTGCGTATGTACAGGGTTTTACGGTAGCTATTAGTCGCCCGAAGAAAGAAAGTGTTTACGTATTACTTCTGAGGGTAACAGAAGTGCGGTATAAATTAGAGAAACCGACTGCACCGTATATATTCAGCTCTGCTCAGGAGTCATCTACGATTCGCGATCAGATCTAAACGTCCCGCGTGCTCCTGCCTGTCAGGGTCACGACGACTCGCAGCTCCATGCCACTCATCACGCAGTCACAACCATCACGTCCGCCACATGCACCGCGCTCGCCGGATCTCGCTCCGAGGGAGTTCCATGTCGGATGAAAAAGCATGACAGATGGTGCATCAGCGAGTGACTACTCGTGCAACCAAAAGATTATTATTTTTTTTTTTATACTCTCCATACGGACACTCCACATGGAGATTATGCACCAACATGGTACACTTTGGTGTTTGGTGAGATCTATTTGTAATAAAAAATAAAAAAGAAGGCCTGGTGGTTACTGTATAATCTCATTTCCACCTTAGACAAGTGTTGTCAAGCGAGTAAATCGAAACGCATGAGGCATGACTTTTGTAAATAAGCCAAGCTGGCAGTTCCGTTTTAATGAAGGAAGGAAATGTAACTCTGACACACCAGTTTCCCATCACATCAATGTTCAGAGCTTCTCCTTCAACCCTGTAATCTTTTTACCTTCAGAAATCTCTCGCATTTTTGTTTACTCCAGTTCCATTTTCATTCACCGCCAGTCGATGTGCCTTGCAGTATTAAAGCAGCGCTCTCAGGGGATGGGTTTGACTCTTGTTGACTCACCTTTACTCCCCTGCTTTACTCACTCCCTCACTCCCGTGTTGAAGAATGCGGACAGACCTGTTGCTCAGGCGGCACGCGTGACTCGCCACCGAGTCGCTTCTCTTGCCTTCTGCCGCTAAACCGAGTCCGCCCTGACCTCCGCTACAGCCTTCCATAACAATCCAGCTCCTCATCACACACTAAAGGTGTCATTTAGCGATCTGTGAGTCACCGCGGTTTGATTGAGTCAACAGGAGCCCTGTTCAGGAACGTCTGTTTGACTTCGTGTATTAGCTTCTCTCAGAATAATTACGTTCTGTTTAGTTTGAAGATCGCATCGCCCCAAGCACTCATCTGACAGTGTCATGACTGAAACCCAGCTACATATAATCTATATCATATCATATTTGTAAGAAACCGGTGTCTGTTTACCTGGCAAATATTAGTCATCCTGTCTTACTCAGAATTCCGCTTTCGTTCAGAATCGACCACAAGCTGGCGAGCGCTTCGTACGGATACAAGCAGCACGAGGCCCAAGCCATCTTGAAGGAGGTCAGGACAATAAAAGATGCCATCAGCTCCGGGGAAAGAGAAAAGCAGGAGCTCATGCAGGTAAAACGTCGACACTAACCTTCACTGAATCACCAGAATATTGCATAAAGACTATTGGCTTTATTTTGTGCTTCATGTCGCTTTTGTGACTACATCAGTGGTGGCGTGTTTATCTGCGAGAGTGCGTGGCGGAGGTAAGTAGCTCAGGAATGTTAGGGTGAGGTAATTTCTTTACTGTGAGAAGTTATGCACAGGGAGAGGCTGTACACTCAAGGATGCGCTCGCATAGTTTTGTGCAATACCAGAGTGCTGATGTCACACATCTGAATACACGCTGTTAATTTTAAAAGCATGCTCTCTCAAGGGCGCTTTGATTAGCATGATATCACAACGCCTCGTCCTACGGTTACGTCACGCGTTCGGATTAAAATGCATCGTTTTACGGATCACAATTAGGCATGTTTTTTATATCTAGGGGAGGGCCACTGATGCAGAACGCTACGCGACCAAACTCGACAAGTTGCTGAAGTCAGGCGTCTTTTTCCACCAACGCGAGGTCACGTCTTCATGGAAAGTCACGTGTATCCGGACAGGAAAGAAGAAGTCAGATAAGCGCTGGCTTAGGGAAAAAACAGTAGGCCGGTCAGCCTCTCAGAAAAGGATGGAGAAGAACTCCGACATGGCCGATCCGGGTGGAAATAAAATCACCGAGCGCGACTGTAAAATAGGAAATAGGGCTTATGATGTCTCCAATGTGTTCAAAGCTATTACTTATGTAGAAAGTTGCATAAGATATAAAAAAGAAATAATCCAGCCGTTTAAAAATGGACGCTCTCTCAGCAGACCTGGTGCAGAATGTATACAGACGGCTTAGTGACAAAAAATGATGTCACAATCCGTGTGAAAATGACGCAAATCAGACAGCAGGTACAGATCTGGTAACAAGATGCCCTGTTTCCTGATCAAAAAGGTGGAAGTGGATATGTCTTGAATATAGGCAAATTTATTTTGAATTTCCTATAAGATTATTATAAGCAAATAAATAATGCTATTTAGCCTGTTTATACATGCTTTTACCCATTCCAAGCTTTAATGTTTTAGTATTCTGTTGGCAGACCATTATGCTGCTTTTTGTAAATAAATGTTTTAACATGGAAAACAAAGATCTGGCAATGGCACAAGACTCAATGTTTAAAAATGCGTTTAATATTAATAATTGTATTCATTGGCGTGTTGTAATCTTGCGATAGGAAATAGTAGATTAATGTGACCATATTTGTGATATTTTTACTCGCTGTGTAAACTGTGTTTACTTCCAGTAAAGTCACAAATGATATATGACAACTATTTATTTATTTCTAACGAATGACGAGTCGCACTTCCTATCTGTTTATGACCATCCACGAAAAAGTCCTCACTTCTGTTATAGCAGTCGCTCCCTCACCAGCTTCTCTTTTATTTTCTCTCTTTTGAAGTTAAACATAAGAGAGATATAAACAAAATTATAAAACGAAAAACAATCACGGCTTGTCGTGTCACCGAGAAAGCGCAACGCGAAAACTCATCTGTCCCGAAAGCGTTCCTGCAGGAAACCGGAAAAATAAAAAATAGGAACAGCCTCACCTCTGACTTCTTCATTTTTTTTTCTCAACTTACCAACAAAAATCTGTTCACATTGCATATTACATTATATGTAATAATCTGCCATACAAGACCTTGTGAGCAAGTTGTTACTATGGAAACTAACATTTTAGAACAAGCTCATTCATATTCGTTTTGCCAAAAGTCCCCCCCCCCCCCCCATTTACATTGAACTATTATGTCTGATTATAAAATGACGCCGTGTTTGTCTTTTATGAACTGTAATCAGACATGATGCGATAAATGAACGTACTGTAATCCTGGAACAGGCAAAGGAACGTCAGTATGCCGTGCATCTGGAAGACGATTTTGAATAAATTTGAATCACAAACTGAAATATGAACCTAAAGTAACATTTTAGTGAAGCCAGCTAATCACATCTTTCCGAACTGCTGTTCATGCTGCGTCACAATGCGATGTGACGCACTCGGACGAAAGTGTCCTGTCCGTCTGCCCTCTTTTGCATACATGACCACACAGATTAGCCTACGATTGGCCAGTGTAGTTGTGATTGACAGCAGGGAGAGAGTATGCCCCTCCCATGCAGAGCGCGCACCTCATTCTTGCTCACTGACTCCCGGTTACGGATTTCGGTACGGAATCTCTTGGCGGTTGAGCTAATCCCTGTTGTCTCAAATAATCAAGAATTTTAAGAGGTTATAGTGCTATTAGGAATGTACCACTCAGCAAATACGTCTGTTCTAATTCATGATTTTATAAGCAGAGTTACCTTGGTAGAATAGAAAACTAGTCTGTATATCGTGTCTTTCTGTAGATTTGTGGCTGAATGTTTGTGGCAATATCTTCCTCTTAGAAACTGGCTGTGCTGAAAGACGGCTTCCAGTTGGATTACGGCTCTCAGACCGAGCTGTGGGCCAGTAACCCCTCCCTGGCCAACTCGAACCTGTCGCTCCCTCGCCTCTACTCGGACGCAGAGTCCCAGACGGACGTTCCCGCTGAGGTGAGACGGACGAGATCGATGTTTTACCAGGAACAGACACGATCCCGTGTAGCCCTTCAAGACTTTCATTCCTTATAAACAATGGCATGTTTTAACGAGGGTTCATTTTCAGCTGTCAAGGAGAACTCACTCGCTGTTCAGTCTTCCTGGGAATGATTACTTGTGTGATCTGATCATTATATCTTTCCTCTTTTTGTATCAGTCGGGTTCGATCTCCAACAAGCTGGCTGAGAAGGTACGACTGAGCTTGAAATACGAAGAGGCGAAAAGAAGGTATGGGCCATCTGTTTTGTAAGATATTACAAAAAGATGCATATATATATGCATTATACAAGGTTATGACTTTGTTTTGAACTGTGAAAGGGACAGGATGGAGGATGCAGTGGGGGAAAATGTTAATAACAAGCAGAATGTTGCGCAGTGCAACGGAGTCAGAATCAGAAAACCGATCGGATCAGAAACTTTTCCAAGCTAGCAAAAGACAGTTGTGGTTACAGGCAGTTAAGACGGGTAACTCTCCATCTTTGGATCACGTCCAACTAGCTAACAATCACATCAGTGAAGTTGGCGTTCTAACTAAGAATTTAATAGCCTATCTTCCTCATTTATTTTGCTTAAAACAGCACTTTGTAGCTACATCAAGAACCTAGCTAGCTGATGCTTGATATCCAGATTATGTTCTTACTGAAGCGTTGCCTAAGACGGACTTTTAGCTAGTTAACATCTAGCTAACGTATGTCCTTATTGTCGTAATCATTATCGATGTCCTCGATGTTGTAATCACAAAATTCACCCAGCTAGAAGAATCTACTGAAGTGGGAAAAAAGTTTAAACAAATAACACTTCCTGTCTTCCAGTGCCAGTCCATACCAATAACTTTCAGCTAACATCGTGGCGACGGTTTGAGGAAGAACCACATATGGTTCCTATGTGGTTCTTCCTCAGACTGTTGCCACAAAGTTAGAAGCACGCAATTGTATAGAATGTCTTTGTATGGTGTAGCGTTAAAATTTCACTTCACTGGAACTAAAAGGTTAAGCTTGGAGTGACAAAAGCGCGATGGACAGGTGTCCACATACTTTTGACTGTACGAGGATCTTTTTTTGTGTGTGTGTGTTGTTGCTTCTTTCCCTTTTGTGTACACATCCATCTCTGTGCTTGTTTTAGGATCGCAAACATTAAAGTCCAGATAGCCAAGTTGGACAACGAGTCGTGGCCCGGTTTGCTGGACCCCGAGCGAGACCGGCTCATTCTCATCAGCGAGAAAGAGGAGCTGCTGAAGGAACTGCAATACGTCAAACCCTGCAAGAGCGCTCCCAGCGACGCCGAGAAGATCGAAACCGAGAAAAAGCGTCTGGAGAAGGACCTGCAGGCGGCACGCGACAGTCAGAGCAAAGCTCTCACGGAAAGGTGAGGGACGCCCACCCAGGCAAGGGCTGACGAAAAGAAAGGACGGGAAAATTACTCGAGGGTTTTGAGTGAAAAATACTCTGGAGTTTGGAATTGACTAGAATGCTACAGCGAAGTTAGGCAAGGGTTGCATTAAAGCCGGTTATAGGTCCGTAGTTCTCTAGGGCGGTAGAACGGAGCAGCTGTTATGGAAGACTAGACTCATTTGGGATGCCGCTGATGTCGCCTGGGGAAGTAGGGCATTCACTTTTAAAAACAAGGTCAGCTATCGCAATAACACATCTGCAAGGAGAGAAAGAACGAGCTGCCGTTCGTGTCGAATTATAGAACGGAAGCGTTCTGAATCGCAGTTCTCTCCCTGAGGCTTCCTGAGCGTACAAACACCTGCATCTTCAGGTCAGGTTTCTGTGCTGAGAATGCCAGTTAGCCCTCTTTGTTCTTATTTGCTCCTTTCCTTTTTTCTATCTTTCTTTCTCTTCTCGTCTTTTCCTCACTCCTCCTCCTCCTCCTGGACTATTTGAGTAGGCCGCTTGTCCTGTGCACTAGACACCGTATCCCCGTCGAGCTCTCGGCGTCTGCGCTCTTCCTGTAACCCGAGCCGTAGAAGAGATGTAGGTTAAACACAATGGCCGCCTTTTTTCTAGGCCCTCTTGCTCCGCACCATTCCACTGTGACTTCAGCCAAACGTGAAGGAAGGACAGAATACAGACACGGAGAAATAAAAAAAACAAAAAAAAAAAACCTTTGATTAATCGCGTTGTAAATTCTGTTTTCTTATCCGGTCGTGCCGCAGGTTGACGTTACATTGCAAGAGGAACAAGTTGGTGAAGGAGCTGGAGGACGTCGTGAAGCAGGCGTCTTCACTGCACACCCAGCTGAAAAGGTTTATCCCGTTCCACTATGTACAAAAAACTGAATATCCAGAAATGTTAACTGTTAAATATTATGGAAGCTTACTCCTTTTAAATATTAGCTGCATATTTTTTCTTTCATTTAAAAAGATATGGAACAAGGTTTTGTTGCTATGGCTTCTTCTCAGATCACCTCTGATTCATTTTCCTTGTATAAAACAGAGAGGTACCCTGGTGCATGTGGCTAATGAGCCTGCTGTGCTTTAATTAGCTTGTTTTCACACAGAATGCATTTTAAGTTATGGAAAGCAGAGGAGGGAGCTATGAGCCAAAAATAGAGTAATAAACCTACTCTGCTTTCCTAACTGCCGCTTTTGCATTTCTGCTCTAATTTCTTTTTTAGCCTGTCTGCCAGCACGCTGTCCTGTTCGTCAGGAAGCAGCCGAGGGTCTCTGACGTCCAGCCGCGGCTCGTTGGCCGCCTCCAGCCTCGGCTCGCTGTCGTCTCTCAGCTTCACCGACGCCTACTTGGAGCACCAGACGGAACTGAGCGACCCGGATTTCCAGGTCAAGTTGGATTCGCTGCTCCACGAAGGCACCTCGTCTACCTACAGACCTTCCAGCTCCATCCCCACCATCCACGAGAACGAGGTGACGTCAGGGCCGGCCGCCGGCGCCGCAGGCCAGGGTGCAGGCTTACGCGCTCACGCTCTACGTTTATCAGAGACACCCCGCTCCATGAGCTCGCTGTCTCCACGTTCATCACTCTCCTCGCTCTCTCCGCCCTGCTCACCCCTCGTTCCTGACGCCTCGTCGCTGGCCGGAGAGAATTTTTCAGGTTCGGCCTCCCAGCTTGACCTGGAGCTGCAGGCCCGGCTCAGTGAACTCAGCCTGCAGGGGGACAATAAGCAGGATGCCACTAAAGGTACTGGGGAAGAATTTAAACATGTCACCAGCAAGTATAAATAAAGGTCCCCTATGTAGGATTTTTAGGTTATCTATTAGCAGAAATGGAGTATATATATTCCTTGTTATACTTATAGAATTCATAAGTATGTCCTCATTGGTGTATAATTACCTGTAACTACGAATCGTTGTGTTTGCGTAAGTTTAGAGCGAGCCCTTTATATCTACATGGGGGCGGGTCCACCTCTACGGAGCCGCCATGTTGCGCCGCTACAGTAGCCCAGAACGGACAAACCTCTAGGGAGGCCTTCCACGTTGCACGTTTTTACGAGCGGCAGCGTGAAGCCGGAAGAAAGGAAGACGAGGAAGAAGAAAGAAGAGGAATCAGTGTTTGCTGGAGCTGGAGAACAAGTCTGAGAAGCCAAATTTAAAAAAAAATGGAGGATCGTACTTATTACTTAGCATGGAAAAAGCAAGGGAATGGAAGTACTCAGAAGTACACTACGGGCACCTGACGGCCACCGCGCGCTCTAATACACGCTGGGAGAGGGAGGGGTAAGAGAGGGGTGTTCAGGGGCAGAATCCTACATAGTGGACCTTTTAATTATATGCATGTGTAAAGTTACATAGATTTTGTTTCATATTAACGAACTCAAAACATTCTCCATTTACAAATCCAGTCAAGGCGAAGAGAAGGGGGGCGGAGCTTCCAGGTAGTGTTGGTTGATATCCGAGATTTCAAAAAACCTGCGCATATCATTTCTGATTCATATATTGATTCTCACCCTGTTTTATTGGGGAGAATATGCTATTTTTTGAGTCATAGTATACTTTGGTGTTAAATTGCAAAATGTGAAAAGGTTGGCGGGTCTGGTAATGTAATATAATATAATATAATGAACTTAAATGTAACTGGATACATAAAGAGACGACATAAAGAAGTGGTTTGTGATGATTTCACTTTCTTGTATAAGCGAGATTGGCCTCTACGTGAGTGGAACTTCCAGCAGGTTGATTGAGTTACAGATCATCCCTGCTTAACCCACAGAGTGAACTCAGCGCAGCAACTCAACACCGAGCCCGTAATGCATCAGGGACAGCACTGACAGAGTCATATTTCTGTGTGTGTGTGTGTGTGTGTGTGTGTGTGTGTGTGTGTGTGTGTGTGTGTGTGTGCGCAGATCTGGATTCCCAAACAAGGGTCCTGGGTTCCGGATCAAAGCAAGCAGGCGTGACGTCGGCCGTGTCGGACGAATCGGTCGCTGGAGACAGCGGCGTGTATGAGGCGTCAGAGAAAAGGTTTGTGAAAAATCTGAAATGTAGAATCATGGCCACTTTTTTTTTATTTATTATTTTTTTTATTGACAATAGGCTAGTCAGCTCAAGAAGTATTGGCACCCTTGGTAAAGGGTGAATGTGGATAATTATCAGCGTAGAAAAAAAAAAAAAGAGAGAGACTATTCTAAGAAAATAAACAAAACCGCATTTCACAAATTATTGGCACCCCCCATGGCACATCTCTCTTGGACACTGAAATAGCTTTCTTGAACAGATTGAAGGATACAGGGCAAGGAATATGAGATTACTTTTCAATACAGAATATTCATTGCCTCAGAATAAATTGACATAAATTACAGTTTAGATTTCTCACGTATTTACACT
Source organism: Notoglanidium maculatum (assembly GCA_030068355.1). Lineage (NCBI taxonomy): Eukaryota > Metazoa > Chordata > Actinopteri > Siluriformes > Auchenoglanididae > Notoglanidium > Notoglanidium maculatum. Next base: position 1,448,968 of record JAQQZX010000011.1, on the reverse strand, counting down.
AAAGCCGTATTCGGATTGGATTAGTTTATCAGATGAGTAGATACCTGTAATAAATTCTTTATACGTTTCCACGGTGATAAAACTCTCACACCTAGACAGTAATAGAAGGTTCGAGGAGGAGCGAGTTTTAGCGTGTTGTATTTTCTACAAACTCAGTTGTTTGTCCAGGGTTCCATGAACAATTTGAAAATGCAATAAAACAATCAAAAAGTATGAGATTTTTTGCGATTTGTTACAGCCATGTTTACTCATTTTTACCAGTAATCCTTGACCTTTATGATGATCCGAATCAAAATCATAGTGACATCAACGTGGATTTGGATGGATAGATTTTGGCTCTAAAGAAAAGAAAAACCCCCACCATGCTTAATATTCTTGAGGAGAAAACAAGCCCACTTCCTGTTTACTGACCCATTTTCTCTCTCTCTCATGAGTAATTTTTTTAATTAACGCCCCAAAAATAACCCCTTATTAATATATATTCCGTTCGCAGGGGTGGGTAAATCACCCGCTCCGGTTCCTGAGACATGCAGATTATATTTCTTTTAGTGAAATGAAAGTTTTTATTTTAACTAAATGAGCTTTACAGTGTTTTACGCTGATGGTTCTGTGTCCGACATGTGATCTGTCTGACGCTAGAAAGATTTTAACTCGTCGGATTAATTGGGTTGCGCCGATGACGTACAACTTTTTTCCAGGATTAACTTTTGTGCAACATGCAAGTATGTGTTAACACACACCTTACTGCATTTATGATTTGACATAATGTAAATATAATAATAAATTATGTTAGCTAACCTTTTTTAGCCTGGACAGTTAGATGTCTTTTACAGCTGGGAAATACGACTGTATAATATTGATATCGTGATAAATTATGTCACAATAGACTTTACTGAGATACCATGAGAGTACTGATGTCTTTGTATAGATTTATAAATAAAACCCTGAGGAGACATGTAAAAAAAATCCAAATAAGGCTTAGTTCTCGTTCTGTAGTTTCATGCATTAACTCTAAAACTGTTGTTGCTGGTAAAATAACATTTATTCTGACTGAACAGCGAGTTTGCGAGAGTTAAGATCGTCCGTACGTCCCCACAGGCCCGGAGTCGCCGCCGAGCAGCCGCTGTGCGATGAAGACGGGGGATTAGTCAGCTGCGCTCAGATCAGACTGGGCCTGAAGTACGAGGCGAAAGAGAAGCGGTTCGCCGTCTTCGTCATGCAGCTGACCAACTGCAGCACGCTGTCTGTTCCTGCCAGCCGCAACATGTAGGTTTCCTTTCTTTCACACACCCTGCAAACGTTCGGCTTGATATGAAGATAATATTACACGCTTCCTATTGTTCAGTCTTGCTCCGTGTTGTATGGTGGGTAATACCTCGGCTGTAATGGCGAACTGGACAGCAGCTTTCAGATTTTCTGGCGGCAAAAGTGCTTGAATCTTGTCATAACTTGTAAGCCACACATGTAAAGTCAATTATTTATTTAATTGAACTGTAAATTGGATAATAGGTAATAATTTTGCTATCTTACTCTATACTTATGCAACACTTGTGGATCTGAACTAGCTGTCGTCAATCAACTGAAGTGTCACCTCTTAACCAAGCACTTAAAAAAACTTTTTATTATTTATTTATTTATTTATTTATTTATTTTTTTATCAATTTAGTGGTAAGTTTAAGTTAAAATTAAAAATCGGAAAGATTTTTACGACCCGTTACCCTTATTAAGGTGGAATTTTGACCTTTCCGTTTAACACTGAGTAAATAAAAAGATTTCAATGGAAAAGTTAGAATTCAGTGATTTTTATTGAGACCATTAAAAGCTTAAGGTTTTGCATTATTAGGTTTGCCTCATTTTCTGAAGTCACTTCGCGACCTGAGCGCGTGTTAAGTGAAGGATCTTGCGTGAACGCCAGCTCGTCCCTGTCCGCAGGTATGTTCGGTTGGTAGTGCTGCCCTGTCCGGAGGCCACTCGCTGCCTGTTCCGCACTCGCAGCTCACAGGCTCAAGACACGCTGGAGCTCAACGAGGTGTTCGCGGTGCAGCTTTCTCCCACGGCCTTCAGACAGAAGACCCTCCGCATCGACGTCTGCTCCACCACCAAGTCCAGGAGAGAGGAGTGTCTGGTAGGTGTCCTACAGACCACAGCGTTACCCCACTAAGAAACCCGGACTGCTCTCAGCATGAATTCATGCTTTGAGTGTGTATTTAAGTATTTTTGGAGTAGACCTGAAAATACTTTTTGTGTGTGTGCAAAAATGTCAACTTGTGTCGTTTTAGAGCAATTAATTAATTAAATTGTCTTTTTTTTCCTGTATTAAAGGCCGGAGCTCAGATCAGTTTGGCTGATGTGGAGTGTTCGGAGGAGTGGTGTACAAAGTGGTACAACCTCCTCAACTACATGCTCATTACTGACATGAACGGCAAGAACAAAGAGCTGCAGGCTCCCACGCAGTCCGACAAGGTGACACACACACACACACACACACACACACACACACGTGCTTTTGACTCCATTTAAACCCCAATCTCTCTCTAATACCCAACAATATGTATATATTTGTTTACGTCGCATATGATAGACGATAGACTGCTCCTCGGAACTCCAAGCAGCGAACATGAAGACGGCGGAGACGGACTGGTGAGTGAGCTCATTATCGCTAATAAAACTTTGCTGAATTCTCATGGAGAATAAATGAACGTCTCTACAAGCCTCTAGGGGATCCCGCTGAGCAGATAAAAAGGCGAATTAGTCATCTGCAGTCAAATCCGAGCGAGCCTGAAACACAAAGCTAAAGAGAATAATCAGAAAAAGTGTGGCGGGTGCTTGCAAGAGAGGAGCTGATTTTGTGAGGAGTCGGTGGAGAAGCCGTGCTACAGCCACTTCCTGTCTCCCGTCAGGTCACACAACGACACAAGACAGGCTGGTTGTATTTCAGCCCGCATTCACTTTCTCTAATTCCCGTCATTCCTCCGTTTCCTCTCATCCACCACTTTTTTTTTTTTTATTTTTTATATCTGATGAGCTGCACGCATCATTTGCACATTTAACATTGAGCGTGTGATTTTGTTTAATTAATTTAGTAAAGTTTTTGTTTAAAATGCAAGCACACCAGAGAAACAGGATGATCCTGTAATGATTGTGTAAAAAAAATAGAGAGAGAGGAAGCGTACAGTGTAACGTTATCCTGGATTTTGTGATGATAATTTAATATAAATGCATTTACGTGCAAATAATTATTTATACCCTCCCTTCTCTACTAGCTAACTTCTTGCTGCTGCAAATATTATAATTATATTAAAAGACATCAACTTCCCTATAAGACAGCACACATGCAGTAGCCATTTGTTGCCCACATTGTCATGACAACAGCATCCAAAACGAACGCCACATCGATTGCTAGCTCTATTGTAATAACGATGAAACGCAAATACGACACCTTCTACATTAAATATGAGTTTTCTTCCATTGAGGCCAGTAATTTAAGACGTCTGCCTTTTTATTTCATAATCCATACAGTTCGGTTTGGATTCCTGGATGATGATGAGCATTACCTGTTTACTTTCCTGTTTCATATCAGGATACAAACTGCTGGTAGAAGAGAAGTGCTGCGTTAAAAACAAACAGTAAAAAAAAAATAAATAATTGCTTTACGTACTTACGTCTGACACTGATATATCAAATCAGCTGCTTCTCTTCAGTTCTATTTAGTGTGTAATAATTAAATAATTAGTTTACATTCAAAAGTGATAAAACATGGATGATATTGACAATATTACAGAAGTGTTCTAGATTTAATAATGAACATGTCTATTGATTTGATCTTAAATAAATACCACTATGAACTCATTTAAAGCATCTTCCCGAGTTTCCTGGTAGGAGTTACAAGTTGAGGGTGAGCTTTATTATTTTTTTTTCCCTAGTCAGAGGTTGGAAATTCCAGGCCGAACGCAGTATGAGCGAGTTCGCAGTCGGAATTCACAGTATCAGAATGAAAATGTGGTTCATGCTTCTGCATTAATTTTAGTAGATGTGAGAGTAGATTGACGGTAAATTGGGTTTCGGCAGGCAAATGGAGCCTCTAGAGAGCGACGTGTTTGTGGACGGCGTGGGCAGCGACGTTGAAGGGGAGGAGTTTAACTCGGTAGGCTGTCAGTGGGAAGTGGAGGAGGATGAGGAGGAGGACGAGAAGCAAGCGGCACCAGCTAAGCCTCCTTCAGCAGGGCTTCACCCTGAAAAGGTATTTTTTTCTCTTCATTTTTCAGAATGATTCTCTTTAATGACTCATTTCTGCTTAAGTGTCTGTCTGAAGTCAGCCTTTGTGATTGCCACAGGTGAATAAAGAGACGAGCATGGAGGGCCTCCCTCACGCCGCCTCCGTGGTCCGACCCAAAGAGCGCCGGCTTGAGCTGAACCAGCAGCATCCTTTTGTCAGGGGAAACACCATCATTCGCTCCAAGACCTTTTCTCCTGGTCCACAGAGCCAGTACATCTGCAGGGTAAATACACACACCCGCACATAAATACACGCTCGGAACCAAAGATTTCCACTTCCTGTAAGTTTGCGCTCACTCTCCCTTCTTTACCCGCGTCATCAGATCAACCGCAGCGACAGCGACAGCTCCACTTTATCCAAGAAGTCTCCTTTCGTCCGGAACGCCTCGGAGAGACGCAGCGTCCGTATCAAAAAGGTAAATCTCACGCATGCTACGTTCGGAGGAATGTGTTATAAGGCCTGAACATTCCCTCCAAATTGTGAAATACCGCACCGCCGCAGGATTCCCAGCATCACAGCTGCCGTGGTGTTCTTTTAGAGAAGCAAAGTCATTCCGAATAAGATCCGTGTTCTTCAAAACGAGAAGGTCAGTTAAATAGTTAATGCTTAATTTCAGTGTTGAAGCGTAGGCTCCCTCAAAGGACGTGCAGGTTCCACCCCTCCCGCACGGCTTCCCGGGAATTCCGTTCAAGCGCACTTTGATCGGAAAACCGTCCGGTTGGTGTAAACCAGGTGCAGGGCTACCTGTCCGCATACCTGAAAGCAGTCGTACAGAAAAGCATTAACGAGCAGAAGGTTTATTTACAGCGCACACGTCTTCTGCTGACTCGCGTCTCCTCGGCAGTGTTGCACGTGAACACGCTGCAAAGACGTCCAAGGATCTCGGATATATCATGCACTTCCTTTGCGCTTTCTCTCGCCGTGGTTTCTCTTCAGGACTGCGCGAATACGGACATTTTTAAAAACGTCAATTTCTGAATCCATGTAAGAATAATATTAAGCCGGACCTCCAACTCCTCATCACACCGTGCTTATGAATCCGCATATTTGTCTTTTTTTTTTTATTTTTTTTTTTATAAGGACTTTTGACCAGCTGCAATCCTGACCAGGATGAAACAGTTATTTGATGAATAAATAAATGAGCTTTTGGCCCCGTTGCTGTTTTGTTTTTTTGTTTTTTTTCTTGCATTCCTTCTTTTCTACCGCTCAGTACTCATCTCTTAACATTATCCTTGAGTTGTTTGACATTGAGTGCTTTGTTGTCATTTGCACGGAAGTTCTCATTTGTGTGTTATTCAGGTCTGGATTCTTAAAAATGCACTATATTAATCCAAAAGTATGTCGGACTGTAACGTTTAGTGATTTCATGCACAGTCATTTTAAACAGACTGATCTCCGTTTCCCTTTAAAACTTTCTGCCGTTGTCGTGATTGTTGTCATTGTCTGCGTCTCAAAAACATTATTTACTAATCTAGAAGTCCTGAAGATTCACACTCAAAGCAGACTATTTGGTGGGTTTCAGAGGTTTTTAAAATGCAAACACGTACTGTAATAGGAAAAGTGTTAATGTTAGTACTCAATATACTTCATTCATTACGCGTACAACGAGGTTTAACGTCAACGTTGCTATAAAAACAAGTATCTAGTGAGTCAGCATGTTTTTGTGCGTTTTTTTTTTAAATTTCCGACCCCCCCCCAAAAAAAAAAACTCACTCAAGCATGACTATTAAATGTGCAGTGTAGTGTGACAATTACTTCTTTTTCCTTTACTTTCTTATTGTCAGCGTACTCTGTACCAGGATGTTCTGACCTGATGCGTCACACCATGAGATGAGTGGATAGAATTTATGCAAACGTCCCTTTAATAACACCGTGAACACACGTTCTGATAGCAAAATTAATCGGACACAAACTGATTATTCTTCTACTTGTAAAAAAGGATTTGTGAACTCATCGAGTCGTTTGGAATGTCTATTCGGATTGGGTATGGGTTTACGATATTCCAGTTGATCTGTTAACATGAATGTTTTTCTCTCAGCCTCCGATGCAGACGCGGGGTTTGGACGGCGTGATGCACACTCCTCTGGACCTGGAACTGGAGCTGCAGGCGTCTCGGACGCGCCACAGCCGGCTGAACGAGGAGCTGCGTGTGCTGCGGCAGCTGAAGGAGCAGATGGAGAGCGCGAGGCAGCAGGGCCAGCGCAGCCTTCCCGAATGGGTGCAAGAGGACGAGCGCTTCCGATTGCTCCTCACGCGGGCCGAGAAACAGGTCTCTCACGTTCACTTCAGCCTTCACGCTCTACCATGAGGTTACTGTAAAAGAAGCATACAGCGTATTATATAAGGCGTACTAATTAAGATCTTTCCCAAGACAGTTTTCCTGCTGTCTAAAGGTATTGTTCGTAATAAAACATAATTATACAAAGCATTGTTTGGTCAGCGTGCTAACGGGATTATTAATAAAGCAAAGCAATTTCATGGAATTTTAACAATGCCACTATTAAAAGCAACACTTATTGCAGTAATTATAAGCTAAATTAATCACACTTTGTGTTTAGGACAAGTTTGTGAATACACAGGATTCACACATGATCAGGTTAAATATTGAAACGTTGAATGTTATAGAAGTACAGTATTAAAAACTTTGGACATTTAACATTTCCTGCTTTCCTGCTGCGCAGGGTTGCCAGGTCTTCGTATAAGCTGTGCCACAAGGATTAAAAAAAATAAAAAATAAAAAAAAGATCTGAAGCTAAACCGGATTTAAAAAATGTTTTCCTTGTTTTGAGACTATTCCAAAACCTGCCGAATTTCCTAGTACCTAGGAGGGAGTGTGGGCTTGATTTCAATTTGACATAAGCGGTATTTATTTTTGAGTTGAGCGCCTGTTGCAAACAAAATACATGATATTCAACATTTCTGTAAACATAAAACTCAACTGCCGTGAAACGAGTCCATCCACGCTTATGTCGCTGTTGTTTACCGTAGACTCAGGAGGAACAGCTGCAGCAGCAGAGAGTGGAGAAGATGATGCGAGCGGCAGCGAAGGAGGTGCACAAGATCCGAGGACAGAGCCGCAAAGAAGGGCCCGAAGTCCAGTCCTTCAGGTGACACTCGGACGCTGATTTCTGTAGTTCTATCATGTCACATCATAACACTTTCGCATTTTTAACCAGGAAGCCCATTGCATGCTGGGAACTTACTAGCTTAGGTTTCTATTTGAAAACTTGTAGGCTATGTAGCACGGCTTGTATTCTCACCGGACACTTGAATGGTCTCCCTGCTTATTCCTGGTGTTCTCCATTCATCCAGTCATGTTGCAGCAGCAGCAGCAGAGCACTTGCAGGTTCCTGTTAATGTTCACATGAAAGTGAGGAAAAATTCTTTGCTCCTGATCGTGGCGTGGTTGTCCGTGCTGTCACTGTCAGACATTCCATTGTTTCAGAAACGCCTGATTCATTGGGATTTTCACACGCAAAATCTGTAGTGGTTTATAAAACAAAAAAGACACGGCAGTTTCTTTACCGGTTCGAGCTGACCGGTAACGCAAATAACTACTCTTCAGCCCCCGACTTTATTTGCCTCCAGATAGCAGTTGGTTTTGCAGCAAAAGTATTAAAATGGGGAGGACAGCGGGAAAGAAGAAAAAAATACAGGAGAAACCCGGAAAAAAACAGGCGGGTCGACTGGTGTGCATGTCACCTGTAAAGATGCAGCACGGATATGTAAGTGTAAATGCAGCGTCCTTATTTAAACATGCTCTTTACACCCATGGTGAGCAGAAAAGTATGTCCAAATGCTGGAACCACGTGATGGACGATTGACAAGAGCAGAAGACTACACTGGGTTCTGTACACTGGGTTCTGCTCCTCTCAGTCAGGAGCTGGAGTCTGAGGTTACAATGGGCACAGACCTGGACAGCTGAAGACTGGATGAAGAGCAAATTTTTTTCCTGTCCTCAAAAGTCCAATTTTGGTAAATCACGCCACGATTGGCAAGGGTTGGATAAGTGCACACATGAGTGCGTGTGCGTGGATCCCCATCAGTACTAACACCCATGCTCTGTCTCTATCTCTCTCTCTGTCTGTCTCTCTCTCTGTCTGTCTCTCTCTCTGTCTGTCTCTCTCTCTGTCTGTCTCTTTCTGTCTGTCTCTGTCTCTCGCTCTGGCTCTCGCTCTCTGTGTCTCTCTGTCTCTCGCTCTGGCTCGCTCTCTCGCTCTGTCTCTCTGTCTCTCGCTCTGGCTCGCTCTCTCTGTCTGTCTCTCTGTCTCTCGCTCTGGCTCGCTCTCTCGCTCTGTCTGTCTCTCGCTCTGGCTCGCTCTCTCTGTCTGTCTCTCTGTCTCTCGCTCTGGCTCGCTCTCTCTCTCTGTCTCTCTCTCGCTCTGGCTCGCTCTCTCTGTCTGTCTCTCTGTCTCTCGCTCTGGCTCGCTCTCTCTCTCTGTCTGTCTCTCGCTCTGGCTCGCTCTCTCTGTCTGTCTCTCTCTCTCTCGCTCTGGCTCGCTCTCTCTCTCTCTGTCTGTCTCTCGCTCTGGCTTGCTCTCTCTGTCTGTCTCTCTCTCTCTCTCTCTCTCTCGCTCTGCAGAGAGAAGATGGCCTTCTTCACGCGAGTAAAGATAAGCGTTCCTGACCTACCAGCTGATGATGTATAGACCACAAGCAAGAGTCTTAACTGCTGTTTCACTGAAGAAGAACCTGACCTCTGGTGGTATTATGAAGAATTATTATTGCAGAAAATTTAAGTGTATGTTGAGTAGGAAATATGTCAGTTTTAAAACACTGGGTTTTTAGCTCTCAGTTGAAAATCTGTAGATTATTATTATTTTTTTTTTTCTTTTCTTTTCTTTTTTTTTTTTTTTTTATAAACAAATTGTACCAACAACCACATTTTTTTTTGTTCGTAGCAATATTATTTTCTTTTACTACTAATAATTGTATATTGGTATATGTGCTAGGTTTTTTTTTTTTTTTTTTTTTTGTGATAGTCGATCATTCCAAGACACCAGTGTGTTGTTTTTAAATAACACAAGTTGAGGGGTAAAAAAGGAAGGGAAACAGTCGGTTTGCTGTAACTCAGTTATGTGAATACAGATCCTTAAGGTACTTTTATGATTGATAGCACAAGGTTTTGGAAATCACTGTGTCAATGTCTGTTGGTTAGGGTAAATTAGGTAAACAAAAAGCATAAACAGATACGCCAGTGACGTCTCGCTACGAGCAGGGACGTGTTTAGTCACGCTTGCTTTCAACAAGATAAGGACTGGCGCTTTCTTTTTAAACGTTTAACACTATGTACAAGAAAAAAATAGCTAAAGCTAGCATCAAAAGTTCAAACTAACAGTAGCCAAAGTTGGTTTTAATGCTTAGTTAGCTCAGTGATAGCTAGCTGTAACTCATGATCAGCGTCACTACGACTGCATGCTGGTTCTGAGTGTTTTTGTTTGTTTGTTTTTAGAAGTCTAAAACGTTTTTGTCCACAAGGCACAGCACACAACGCAGCGTCCGTAATCCCAGCAATTATATTTAATCTGCACTTAGTCGTCCCACAGCCTCTCAGGTAGAATTTGGCTAGTTCATGCACTTTAATAGTTAATCAGAGAGTGAGGAAAGCAATCACGGCACGTTGTAACTATCAAGCACAAAAGAAAAGAAAAGGAGGCCTGATGCATGCTCTCTTTGACCTCGAAAAGAAAACCGGGAGAGTCGTTCCGATGACTTACTGTAATAGAAATTGTTTCGTTTTATTTTTGAAGTCCCTGATTTTTTTTTTTCCTTCTTCTTTTTTTTTCTTTAAGACCGTTTGCTTTAAAACACTCGTCTAATCCGTCTTCTTCTGCACCTCATCCAAAGCTGTAGATCACGCTTCAGCTCTGCTCTCTGTCCTGCAGAAGTATAAAGTAGACTCGTTATCTAATATTTCTTATTATGCGATTATCATAAATCACATATAAGATCATTCAGTCTGTTTTTCCACATTTGAAGCTTGTAATTTTCTTCCTCTTGGCATTTCCGCCATGGCATTTAAATCGTCCCAGGAATAAATGTTTGCCAGTAGAACGAGCTTGAAATGAGTAAAATGTCCAGCAATAGGTTTAAACATCATATATTTGGCTTTTCGTTATCTTCTAAAAGGAAATGCTAGATACGTTTGAGCATATATTTAAGATATTCTCGCTTGCCAAGATGCTTTTTATGCTAATATGCTTGCGTTTAATGTTTTTTGACACTAGCAGACCATGAATGTTTTCATCAACCTGGTGTCTTTCCGACTCCTAAAGACCAAGATGCTTGTTTACAGCACTTTGATCATCTCTGCTTACGCTGCAATCCATTGCACTCGGAAAAATGTTCGGCTCCAGGCTCGGAAAAACACGGATGCTCATGTTTGTATGTCTGATCTCTGAATTTGGTACAGATTAATAAGATCTATGAATTATTTTTGCACTATAGGCAAAGATCTGTCACCTTACTGTGTTAGTAAAATCAACAGAATTACGTTACAGATCTAGACACAAAAGCTGCATGTTAAGTAAAAAAAATTCTTTCAAGTAGAAAACCATGTGACGTAAAGTTGTTGCTCTGCCATATTGTTGTTGGACTTGGAGTTCCCAACACGGAATTCCGAGTTCTGCACTTTTCCGTGTCGTAGATTTATTATTTTTTTTTCTCTCTCTCTCTAAGTTCCTAGTACAACGGATCGCAGCTTTAGGACGGTTTACGATGCCTACGCTGCATTCGACCCTCTTTAGAAGCTGGAAATTAGAAATCGGAATTACGTCATTTTCGACGTTCGTCCGAGCTACAAAGAGGGAATAACAATTGTCACTTGCTAACCTCATGTGGGAATTGTGAGATAAGGGGGCGTTTTCTTTGCATTTTTCCCAGTCAACTGTCCGAGTTATGAACGCAACGTATGAAAACTTAAACCACCGTAGGGCTGAAGTGTCATCGTCAAAACCACTAAAACATCTCGTACGTGCATTTCATAGATTTCCACCTTTTCACGTCTGATGCGTCTTGAACAAAACAGACCCCCCAAAAAAACCTTACAACGATGATGCATGATGATCGTCCAGCGCTCAGAACTGGACGGTTTCGAATTTAGCGCTAAACAACGTGCCTTGATCCCAACAAACTCGGAACTTACTACTTACTAACGTGAACCGGTTCCTCCTCGCTACCGCGTTCTTCCATCGCTTCGCACCTTGAGATACACAACGAACCAGCAGCGATTTTCTCGTCAGCACGTTTCTGTTCCAGATAACCGCAACCTCGACATTCCGCAGGTCTCGCACGGAGACCGCACAGCTAATTGATTTTTAAAAGCTTTAAATATAACCAAATATCTCATAGCTGCATCACTTACTCTCCACTCTGTTACGCATTTCATCCCATGACTCTGTTTCACGGAACACTTTCTGAAGGATCCGTTACGTTCCATTCTTCACCCTTTCCTGTTCCGTTCGATTTTCTTCATGATTAGATGGAGCTCTTGCGCATTGAGGCGGCTCAGCTCGTGGATTGATGTGGTACAAAAACCTATGAAAGAAAAAGCATAAAACTGGAGTCTTTATTATTTTTTCCCCCCCTTTAAACACCTGTATGTTTTGGTTGAAGACTGGAATCTGAATGTGTAAAAAAAAAAAAAAAAAAAAAAAAGGCAAACGTTTTCCTTTAAACAGCGTGCACTGTATGTAGCTGGATGTGAATTGTTACATGGAAACACTACGATGGCTCTGTTTCTTTCCTACTAAACTGGAAGTCTCGCTTATAGAAGTGCCGGTCTGAAGGAGCGCAACGCTACGCAGGACGTAATCAAAACATCGGTTGTGATTTACTTCGGTGCTCTTTTACCGTTCAGACCCGAGGCTCTGACACGACGCGCTTGTCTAACATTCTGATTGTTGTAATCGTTGAAATCATGACGAAAACGTAGAACTTTATTTTTTAGAGAGGAAAAAAAAGAAAATCACTGTCGGCCACTGATGCTGGTGGAATGATTTATCAAAGTAGGCTTACAATAGGATTCCTGTTTTGATGCATTTGATGATTTTTTTTTTTTGTTTGTTTGTTTGTTTTGTTTTTTAATCCAGCAACGATGGAAAAACAACCGGGTCTTTCCACTAAAGGCGAGGCGATTTTGAGAAACGCAGCATGTATTTATTGCACTTTTGTGATTTGGGTGTGCTGTTTGTTTGTTTTTTTTTTTTTGTTTTGTTTTGTTCTTTTTCCTTTTCCTTGTGAGACTTATGAAAGCTGTGAATTTTTCCCATCGACACTGTACTGTCAAAGAAAGATTGTAAATATGTCACCAGCACAAGAACATGTTTTGTAGTTTCACAACAAATATAAAAAAGGTTCTTTGCCCTACATCTCAGAAGTCTGTCTGTCTTTCTTGATTTTATTTTACTGATTTATTGTTCAGTATACTGTAAATGTGGTTCATTTTATACCAGTTGAATACTCAAATCTGATTGGTCAGAAGGTGTGGGTCAGTTGTAATGATGAGTTTTAATATGTTATTGTTTCTATAGTAACAGCTATAGAAATGCACCATAATGGGACGTTCAACAGAAACGTATACCCACTATCTACTTTATTAGGAGCACCTGTACACCTGCTCGTTTATGCAGTTATCTAATCAGCCAATCATGCGGCAGGAGCAGAATGCATAAAATCATGTAGCTACAGGTGACGAGCTTCAGTTAATGTTCACATCAATCATCTGGTTGGTGAAAAAGTGTGATCTCTCTGACTTTAACCATGGTATAGTTGGTGTCATGTGGGCTGATATTAAAAAGTATTCCAGAAACTGCTGATAACTTCAGATTTTCACAAACTACAGTTTACAGCATATGATATGGAAAAACAAAAAACACTTTGTGAGTGGACGTTCTGCAGGCCATGTAGAGGTCAGGGGAGAATAACCAGGCTGGTCTGAGCTGACAGGAAGTCTATAGTAACTCAAATGAACACTTTATAACCACGGTGAGCAGAAAAGCATCTCCGAATGGACAGAACCTCAAAACGTAAGGTGGTGGGCTACAACAGCAGAAGACCACATCAGGTTCCAGTCCTATCAGCCATTAACAGGACTCTGATACTATCATGGGAGCAGACTCACAGAAACTGGATAAAGACCAATGTTGTAAATAGTGCTTATTTGAGTTACTATAGACTTCCTGTCAGTTTGAACCTATTTAGCCATTTTCCTCTCTCATTAACAAGGCATTTCCACACACACACAACTGTCGCTCACTCACTGGCCCACCTGGTGCCAACAACTGTGCCACGGTTAAAGTGACCGAGATCACGCCTTTTCCTGATCCTGATGTTTGATGTGAATATTAAGTGAAGGTCTTCACCTGTATCTGTATCATTTGATGCATTGGGCTGCTGCTACATCACTGGCTGATTAGATAACTGTCCAGGTGTTCCTATTAAAGTGGACGGTAAGTATGTGTGTTGATCTATTTACACACACACACGATTTTCTTGAGTCAAGTACCAATATTCCAAAACTGTTCAACTATTTTCCTCTGTATATTAATACTCTAATAATACCATTTGTTAATATAGTATATGAAAGAAAGTTTATTGGTTCATAATTGTTTACATAAAAAAATGCATTTATTTAATTGAGTGTATTTTTCTTTGCATTAAATATGATCTTTTTAAATAATTACCTAGCTCAAAACGCAAACCATCAAGATTCTTTAATATAAGTATATGAACAAATTCATTACATGTATTAAATTAAAGAATATTTATTAGTTTCTGCTTTTTAAAAATAATATTTTACTTATTTATTTATTTGCCCTCGTTAAAGACGAAGATTCGCCTTCTTTTGAATCGTTAGCGTTAGCTGTGCTGTGTGGGATTTTGGTTTTCCCACAATCCTCCATTCCCGGAAGTGAGCGCGGAGCTTTTATTGAACCAGCCGCTGCAGAGCGTTTATTAAGCATCACTACAGCAGGACTCCTGCCAGGTAACAAACACTGGTCCTTATTCTTTAACGTGAATTTTTAACAACTCCATGCTAATCTGGTGATTGTATATATATGACTTTGTGTTTAGCTAGCTAGCTAGCTGCTCAGCTTTAAGCGGACGGGTTGAGTTAGCGGGCTGGTTAGCGTTAGCGTTAGCATTAACTGCTCGTGAATGAGGCAGAATCTCAAATGGCTTCCTAGTTTCTCCTTAAGTACACTGTATCGGGTATGAACTAAAAGCACGTGCGCACTATGTAGTGCACTCCGTGGAGTAAATTTGGGATTTAACCAGGGAACTGAAAACAGGCCGAGCGCTCGTGCAGTATCACGAAAAGGGAGCTATTGTCACATTATACTTTTATTTTGTTATTTATTCTGGTAAAACTACCCAAACGTACAAACCTGAATGATTTATAGCACGTGAACGTGTTTATTTAGTAACCAACTTAAACTAGCTAGGTTTGTTGGGGTCAGAAACCTCAGGAGCTTGTTTGGTTTCCACCATACTTCTTCTGGACTTTTGGTACCACATGAGTGTTAGTTTGCTCCTTTGGTTGGTCATCTTGTCTAACTCCAGTGCCCTTGATTGCAGAGTTCCCCCTTTACCTGCTGCTTGCTTGTCACCTGTGTGAAGTTCCTGTGCTTTGGTCTTTCTCCTGAAACAAGATGCCAGCTGCACTTGCAGATACGAGTCAGATCATCTGCGAGGTCTGGGCCAGCAACGTGGACGAGGAGATGAGGAAAATCCGCCAGATCATTCAGAATTACAACTACATTGCTATGGTATATTTATTTATGTCCTACGGTGTAGCGATATTGTTTGTAGTATCATATCGTCTGATACAAGGCTCACGATTCAACATGTCTGCGTATCGACAAACATTCAATCTAGGCGACACTTTATCGAAAATTCCCAAATGAAATTAAACCAAATCAGCAAAAAAAAAAACCCATATATATATATATACTGTATATACTGTGATGAATAGTGATTTCCTGCATGGCACTGAATTAACATCTCACGCACAAGACTGTCGTTATACCGAGTATCGAAATTCAGTATAACTGCACGATTGCAAGCACAATGTCACTTCTATGCGACAGAAATGTATACAGAGTAAGTGACGTCTCGGACACGATATAGGCGAACGCTTTGTTTGTTTTGCTCTGCTGTTTTTGGCAGAAATGGACCCAGAAGAAGGTACGCTCATTTCACAGTACGTCATCTAGCCAGCTCACGTCGGTGTCGGAGAAATCGGCGTCCTTTCTTTCATCTTTCATATTTTAAGCCAAAAACTTACATTCCTGATAAGTATTGTTTTTGCCGTGTCTGCTGCTGATGTCGCTGACTCTGCAGTCGTGACCGTTTCAAACCAGGAAGTGTCGTATAATAAACATTTCAATTTTAGCTCACACTCCCTCTGGAAAAAGTCCTTTGTGTATTGTTACACGCTAATGCTTGAAGTCTTGGATCGTTTTCTCTTGTATTGCAAGGCGACTTGCTTTTAACGGAAATTGTTAAACGTTAGATCAGATATAAGACCCAACTTTTTATAAACAATAAAATAATAATAATAATTTGTGCCCCAGGACACAGAGTTCCCCGGCGTGGTGGTTCGACCCATCGGGGAATTTCGCAGCACTGTCGACTATCAGTATCAGCTCCTGCGCTGCAACGTGGACTTGCTGAAAATCATTCAGCTCGGTCTGACCTTCATGAACGAAGACGGCAAAAATCCACCCGGGACCAGAACCTGGCAGTTCAACTTTAAATTCAATTTAACGTAAGTTGTGTGCGTTCTGATCAGGCGGTGACGGTGTGCTGCGGCTCCGTCAGGTGATCAACGATTGTTTGTTTGTTTGTTTACTCCTGTTGCTGATATTCTGCTCAATTTTACACACATTTCTTTTCTTGTTCCATCGTTAAATTAAGCCAAATTCCAAGAACCTTTCTGTTCACTGTTAAAGCCTGAACAAGATAGGATTTTTAAGACCAATAATGTTTCCGATATTTGAGAATTTATAAATCCGGTAATGATGCATCAGCCGATTATAGTAATTTTTTTTCAGAGACGTATAACATGAACAAAGATATTCCCTAACATTTGTTAAGATTACATGGCCTGATGCAGTTTAAAAGTAAACCTATTTTATTGTCATAAATAATACTTTGAGCAAAAGTACAACAAAAATATAGAACAGCTTTGATAAATAAAAAATTTATAAAAATACATGAAAAAAGACCAGATCCGTTATAAACTGCCAACAGTACTTCTAATGAACATTAAAGGAAATTGTGTGTGTGTGTGTGTGTGTGTTCACGCGTGCGTGCACTTGCCTTATGAGCATAAATAAAAATAAATAAATAAATAAATAAATCAATCAAGCGCAAATATATAATCCTTGAGAAAAATATCCTTTGTGCTTCTCTGATCGGCTCTGCAGTGCGCCCTCTGGTGGACAAACTACGCAATGACGACTCTCCTGACATGGTTGAAAACCCCATAATCTGTCTCTTACTTTTTTATTTGTTATTTATTGTCCTTTATAAATGCCGATACGGATCTACCTGCAATTAGCTCATATTGGCACGCCGATTTACCACGACAGATGCAACAGAAGTGTTGGAAACGAATGGAACTGCAAATGGGGAACCATACAGGTAGCAGTAGCGTCGCTATAGCGCAATACATTGTTCTCCTCTAGGCGTTCCTGTTTTGTACAGTTGTTGAATCGCAAACAAAGCCACGCTTACTATAAAATATACGGGACATTTAAAATGTCTTGACGGTTTTTTTCTCTTTTTACAGAGAGGACATGTACTCGCAGGACTCCATAGACCTTCTGCAGAACTCGGGCCTTCAGTTCAAGAAGCATGAGGAAGAAGGGATCGATACGCTGTACTTCGCAGAGCTCCTCATGACCTCGGGTTTGGTGCTGTGTGAAAACGTGCGGTGGCTCTCCTTTCACAGGTAACGGGGGGGGGGAAACTTCCAAATCAAACCAGCATTCAGACACTGAGGTCCAGGGGTGGAGCTGGATCTGATGCAGCTCGGAAACGCGCTCCATGCCCTGGAGTTTCGGCTCCACCCGGGTACGAGGAGCTGGATCGGGTCTGACTCCACCCCTTTCTTGCTCTGCAGCAAATCCTGCAGGTCTTCTGTGTTACCTAGCGTTTGAGAACGGTTCATTAATATCTTCTGGCGTGTTCCCGGCAGCGGGTACGACTTCGGCTACCTGGTGAAGCTCCTCACAGACGCTCGCCTACCGGAAGAGGAGCACGAATTCTTTCAGATCCTGAACCTCTTCTTTCCTGCCATCTATGATGTGAAGTATCTCATGAAGAGCTGCAAAAATCTGAAGGTAAAGCGGAAAAGTGCTGCGTCATGTCGTGATGGAAGCCGGGAAAGTTTCCATTCTGCTGTATTAAAAATGTTTTCATGTTTTATTTATTTTCCAGTTAAACATGAGCAATAATTGGAGAAGTGTTGAGTGAGGTGGTTTTTTTTTTTTTTTTTTTTTTTTTTTTTTAATAAAAAAAAAAAAATAACCGTAAGTGGTGCTCACGGGGTTTGAACGCGTCTTTCTCGACTCAAGTTGCTTGTTAAAAAGATCGGTGACAAGCCTCGGTGATTGTTAATTAAATTAAATAAAAAGAAATAATGCGCAGGGTGTCAGTCGGGAATCCGCGTTCTCGCTGTCGCTATAGAGACGGCCTAATTACACAGAAGCTGATGTTCAGCGCGACACGCTTGATGGACTTTTTCACTCCTTTCTTCATTTAAGATAATTCCTCTACTTGTCTGTGATCAGGCGCTGTTTGGGTCTCTGTAATGTGTGTGTGTGTGTGTGTGTGTGTGTGTGTGTGTGTGTGTGTGTGTGTGTGTGTGTGTGTGTGTGTGTGTG
>JAQQZX010000011.1:1409202-1429488 GCA_030068355.1 Notoglanidium maculatum | reverse complement strand
TGTGTGTGTGTGTGTGTGTGTGTGTGTGTGTGTGTGTGTGTGTGTGTGTGTGTGTGTGTGTGTGTGTGTGTGTTAGGGTGGACTTCAGGAAGTCGCAGACCAGCTGGAGCTGAAAAGGATCGGGAGACAGCACCAGGCCGGCTCGGACTCGCTGCTGACCGGCCTGGCCTTCTTCAGGATGAAAGAGGTAACGCTCGCCGATCAGAAACATCATCAGCTTCAGCACATACACTCAGCGTCCACTTTATTAGGAACACCTGTGATCCAATCAGCCAATCATTGTTTCTGCAGCTCAGCACATAAACTCATACAGACTCGCTCAATCAAGAACCTCAATTAACCCTTAGAACCCGACGAACACGGACTGCATCCACATTCACATCCCTCCCTCTTGGTCGAATTACTCACAAAGTGTTCATCCCGACGAAACGGACCGCGTGTCGCACGTCAGATCCGACTCCTGCAGCGTAATTCCGTAATCTTATCCAGTGAGCAGCAGGTATGAGAGTGGGAATGTGTTGTTCATGAATATCAAGAGCTACAGTAACTCCAATAGCCACTCTTTACATCCACGGCGAGCAGAAAAGCGTCTCCGCACGTCACACCTCGACGCATATGAGCTACAAGAGCGTAAATCGGAGATCGGAAAACATCATTTGGCTGGTAGAACTTGGATTATTTATCACCTTTCCTATATAACATGCAGTTCAACATGCTTCACCGTTATAAAGAGTTAATTAAAAGGACTTTCTGTAAGAACAGTGAAGATTAAAGTGGTGGGAAAAATGAAAGGGGAAGAAAAATGATGAGAGAATTTTAAGATAAATTAATGGATAAACTATACAACTTGGACAATTAATTTAAAGTTTTAAGATTTATTGTAAATATCTTGAATTTAATTAGTAATTTCCTTTGTTGTATATTTTATTGCATATTTTTAAACATTTCTCTCTTTTTTTTTTTTTTTTTTTTTAAATCATCATTCTTTTTTTATTCATTAATTTTAGCCTTTGAGTTGTAAAATTCACTAATAGAGAATAACATTTTTTTAATAAACTAACAAATTTAACAAGTTACTTCAAAGTTAAATTAAATATATTTTTAAAAATCTTTATTTAACAAGGTTTAATGACCTCCCCACTGTATTTATTTAAAAAGAACAATCACCTTTTATTCATTCATTTTAGCCTTTGATTTGTAAAATTAGTAATAATGTTTAGTCAGTTATTAAAGGCATTTTAATATTTTAAGATGCATTTTAAATCTCTATTTAACTTGATTTTTAATTACCTGAATTAAAATTACCTGTGTTTTATTGTTCTTAACATTTTATTCATTTAGCTTTGTCCTTCGATTTGTAAAATGAACGAATAATACATTGAAATAAATAATTAAATCATTTAAATGATTCATTTGCGAGTCAATTGAAAGTTAAATATTTTAAGATGTCTTTAACTTAAGCGTTTAATTTAATTTGTGAAATAATGAAGGAAAAAACAAACAAACAATAAATTGGATTTATTTAAAAAATAATTTAATAAAAACTAAATTTTGCATTTGAAACGGTAATTAAATGTTTATATATAAAACACACACACACACCCCTTTCTGTTTATTTGAGCGTGTCCCAACGGTTCCGTTTTGTTCGCAGTTATTCTTTGAAGACAACATAGATGACGCTAAGTACTGCGGCCGGCTCTACGGCCTGGGCTCGGGTTCCTCTCAGACTCAGAACGGCATCTCCAACTCGTCGCAGGAAGAAACCAACAACAAGCACTGACCTCGGACGCCGCCATGCACTTGTTTTTAATCCCTCAGAGCAGAGCAGAAACTGGGTCTTTGTTTTTCCCTCCATCCCTCAAACACATTCACTTCGGAACGGTGGAGAAAACGACCAATCCTCTAAAAATCCAGTTCTGCTCTTAGACACCTGGTCATTTCGTCAAAGAACCTCCCCAAAACAAATATCCCGTTACAGCGGCGATTTCCAAGCGCATCATTCCTCCTGGACATTTTATTCGTTTGTTTTACAGCATTAAACAACTGGAAGAAAATATTTTTTAAGCACAGGACTAGCACCTCGCATCTCGCAGCGAACAAGATTCACAGCATTTTTAATATGCTCCACCAGCAGTTCGGCACAATCTTGTTTGAGATTGCTTTTCTTAAAAAAACAAAAAACAAAAACAAGGCTCGAAGAGATCCGGTAACGCAGGAAACATCTGTTCAGTGTCGTAATATTTTAAATTATGCTGCGGAGTGTTGTGTATTAAAATGTAGAACTTTCACAGGAGGCAATCTTTTAGCATTTTTCCTACGAAAAAAAAAAAAAGTGTTTTAAATCTGGACATCTTTGTTACGGAATAAGGTGCAGGGATTCACTGGTTCTGTGCAGAACGTCTTTTAATTTGTCCGCCATGAAACAGATTGTTTGTGGTACGTCTTGTTTTTATTCCATCCGATGTTTGAAACTCTTGTATATTAAAAATGTTTTCTATCACCATGTTACTTTTTTTTTTTAAATCACGTCCATTGCAAAGCAGCAGCAACGCCAGGACCGGCCGATGTCTGAGACTTCTACCGCTAAATCTGGTCAATATTCATTCAAACTAAATATTTGGTGAATTTTATAGAATATAGAAACTTTTACTTTGGACATATTTATATTTTGCAGCGTAAAAATATCTGGGCCTTCAGGTGAAACCCAGCGGCAACTTTGGAATGGAAAAATAAAGTCTAAAAATAAAATTCAAATCTTAAAAAAAGAAATCCAAATTAAATCTAAAAAAAAAAAATCAAAACTAAATCTTAAATTCCAACTAAACCTAATAAATCAGAATCGAATCAAAAAATCTTTTTTTTTTTTTTTTTTTTTTAAATAAGACTCAAAAGTAGGTCTAAAAAGAATCGAACTAAAAAAAAATCAAATAGGTTTAAAGCATTAAACCTAAAAATCCAAACTAAATTGGAGCTACAGTAAAAATGTGATAATGTAAAACTAAATTTTAAAAAGGAATCAAAGGTAAACCTACAAAAAAAAAAAAAGAAATATAAACCCTCAAAATTGTCAGCAAAGAACTAAATGTAAAAAAAAAAAAAGCCCAGAATTAAATCTTAAATAAATAAAATCTAAACTAAATTTCTAAATTGGAACTAAATCTAAAAATGAGAATGAAATATAAAAACCCCAGACACCGTCGTATAGTGTTTCCACTTTCAGAGCATCTGATTGAGTCCTGCTCGAGGTCTGGTGCTCGTTTTCCACCCAGATTTCCCCGTGCGGATTAATAAAGTCCATCCATCGCAATATAATGGCTAGCTACTTAGTCAGGCATGTAATTGTGCATCGCGATATAAATTTATGAAGCTTCTCATTGATGTCTGTAATTGCATTATTCAGACAGCAGAGGGAGCAATAATATAGCAGGACTACGCGTCACATCACCTCACAGCTGGAATGCCTCAAAAACAGAGCTAAAGAGAGCTTTTGTACAGATTCAACAAGAAATCATAGTATTTGGTTTTATTTAAGCTTTTTTTTTTGTTATTTGTGTTAACTTAAATATTCCTTAGATTAAAAATGAAAAAGTTTTAGTTAATAGGCTACTATGATTTACTCGCCAACCTTTACAGATGTTTGTAAATAATTAGTGCTGGTTATTTAAAAAAAAAAAAAAATGAAACAAAAGTAAATATTTAACAAAAGGAACATTTGATGGAAAACTATAAAAAAAATTTCCTTATTTTCTATTTCTAAAAAAAAAGGATCGTGGCAAAATTGAATTCTGAACCCAATATCGAATCGTGACATGCCTAAACAGAAGTGAGTGAATCCTGGTGAGGGGACGACCCATAAGCCTCATCCTCTACTGATCAGCTGTCATGAGGCAGGTGAAACATGCTACTTAAAAATTACTTTAAGTCAATATTGTGTTTTTTATTTTTCTTTGTTTGGTGGATGGAACAACACACGTGATCTGGACGTCTTGAATTCATTGTGCGTTAATTAATATTTCCCCATCTTCCACCCTGCATCTATAACAAACACACCAAGTCGAGGGAAAACGGTTTATTTAGCTCCACACAATATATAATATATGACCATGTGTGTGAGATTAATTTTACACTTGAAACAAAGAAAAAATACAAATGCTTATTTTATTAAAGAGAAAACAATCAAGTGCGGTTTTGGATTTCTCAAGTGAATCTCTGCCGAGCTTTGCACAGCGAGCCCGTGGACGCGTATGCGAGCAGAAAAGCCGAAGCCCTCTCACGGAACCGACGTGGAATCCCGCCGAAGTGCCGATCCGTGTACAAGAGGACGAGACAACATTCAAGCACGTTGGGGAAGGCGTAGTTCTGAAACGCAGCAAAAACAAGAAACGTGTAAAGAAAGTGATTCTCACCGTTCAGTGCACTCGTTCTGAGAAGGTGCCGAATCTACCGAATAGGCTTTTATTGTTTTAATGCAAGAGCGAACAGGAACGCGTTTCGTTTCATATCATTAAATGAAACTATAAATTGTTAACAATCGTGACATATTGTTCGTTAATAAAGTAAAAATTGAAATTGTCGGCAAACTGACGCGGTATAACCGTGCGGTTGGTCCTTTGTGTGTTGCTCCCTACCTGACGCCACATTTATTGTACCTAGCATAGATTGTTCTAGAACCATTGCTGTCGAGCACTTGAGGGAACGTGGCGCCGAGTGCTGGTGTGGTTGGTGGACATCATAAAACATCACACTCCAAAATCTCTCTATCGTCTTAGCAATTTTCTATTATTATTATTGTTGTTCTTAGTAATCTTGTTTCCTGCCCGGTTTATCGTTTCATGCGGATATTCTCCACACTGTTACCCGAATAAGACGAACAGCACACGCCTACTACTGAATGACTTACTTTCACATGGTCGGGAATAGCAGCGAGCTTTTTCTGATGCTCGGCGACCTGAGCAACCAGGACAGGAAAAGACTCGGCAGCCGCAGAAGATCTGAGAGAAACACAAATGAACAGACATCAGCGTATAACCTGTGCTGTAGCAGTTAATCAAGCTCTTTTTGAGGATGCTTAAAATAAAATAAAATCCATTCACCACCTGGTCTGTATAATAAAACTGAAGAACTATACGTGTAGTTTGTCCACCAGAGGGCACACTCACAACAATCAGCTGACATAAACAGAGTCGAGTAGAGCAGAGGCAGGTCAAACAGATGAAGGTGTTTTAACTGAATTTTTTTTGTATAGTTCCTACATAAACAAATAAATAAAATATCCTCAAGTATTTCGTAATTATATTAACATTTTACTAAATTAGCTTACAATATATTATATGTCATAACTAATAAATGTGCACGTTTCCAGATTGTGTATATAGGTCTAATTAAAGTCATTCTGTTGAAATGATGTTTTTATGTACATTTAGACCTGCCTGACTATTTTTCTACTATTCTCAGTATTTTAATTCATTTCTATTTGCATAAAGACATGTGTGAGGTTTTTTTCTTGACGGCTGTGTATCGATCGTTAATATCGGTTAGCGGAAAACACAGACATCGTTTATGGTAACAGTAAAGCTAAAAATCCCTCATCGGTCGGGTCCTTGGTTAACAGTTGTAGAACAAACACCTTTCCACATTCCGAATGAAATGATTAAATGAACGCTAGAAAAAGGGGGAAATGGCATTTTATTTGATAAAACAAGTAGAACTCGATGCCAGTGACGTGGACAGGGACGTAGACCTGGAACTGTTTATGGGGGGAAGAAAGCATCAGCCAAATGTAAATATTAATGTCCTGAAGATACGCAAACCTTTGCACTTCATCCCAAGCCTGGAGATACAGATGTTTTGGAGAAATAGAAGCCTTGTAAGCAAGTAGATGGTGCATCAGATCAGACCCCCCTCTGCTCATGAATGGTACGTGCCAGCCAGCCAGATTCGGTGAAGAATATACGAGTGATTAAATGTTTTAAAATCAAGCCACAAGTTTCATACAAACCTAGCTAGAGTCACAATCATGAACACCTTTACCTCGTCTCTGGATCTCGCGATCCTTCCGTGGTGTTTTGCTCCTCCATGAGCTCGCCGGTCTCCACCTGAAGATGGCTGTGGTGTTGGATCATCATGGCCACTCTGCTCTGGATGGCTTCTAAAGCGGTCTGTGTGGACTGAAGGGCAGCGTGAGGCTCCGAGAGAAGAACATTCCACAAGTCCTCACCAGGAGATCCTTCAGAGCTCAGAACACCTTCAGTGTCTCGGGGTTCACTCTGGTGAGCGGCGTCTCCGTTCTCTACTGGCGTTTGGTGGCCGTTAGAGTGTAAACTGCACCTCCACCAGTTTTTATACATGAGCTGGTAACAGACAAGAGCTTCCAGACTTTGAGAAGCAGCCGAGCTTCTTTCGTCACTCTGCATCTTTGGTTTATAGGCCACTACTGAATCTATACCTGCAGTGGGGAAAAAAATGCTTTAAAACCACAAAACCCCATAATCCTCAACTCGAGCTGATGTCGGTGTGAATCTCTTACCTCCAGGGAGGAAAAGCTGGCACATCTCAGCCATCAGAGGAAAATTACTGGCCTTGAAGACTCGAGTCAGAGCTCGCAGAAGCTCCTCTACCAGCGAGCCCCAATCACCCAGCAGCTCACTGAGCGCAGAAAGCGCTACGTCCAAGGCCACGTGAGACAACAGCTGCAGAACGGAAGCACGTCACACGTATCAACGTGCATGCATCAATACTTTAATGCTTCTGTAGTAACAGGGACTTACACAGCGAACACTCTGCATAACCTTAATGAGGAAAAAGCTCGGAGATATGGGTGCACAAACTTTTGCACTCCAAAGTACCTGTTTTACAGGTGCGCTGGCCGTAACAGGCGGGTTCTCCACGGCTCCCAGCTGTTGATGGAGCGCTCTGAGCCGGTCCAGATCTGCAGAGTCGAGCCCAAACACGCTCCTCCACACACACTGTACCGCACAGAGGAAGCGCTCGGCGCTGGGCTTGGACCAGGCGTGACAGGACAGCGAGGTCCACGACACCAACCCGGTGTGTGACAGTCTCCGAGTGAGGAGCTCACACACGCAGAACACAAGCCTGTAACCCTAAACGGAGATGATCAGAGATTTTAGGAATCTTCCAAATTGGCAAAAAAAAAAAAAAACATTGAGTAATGAGTTCTCTTAAACCCGAACCATAAGAGCTTGAACAACTCGTTCTATTTACAAACCAACAAATCAAACAGACCAATAAGGTGTCTTGTGTGCTGAGGATCTCTTGCGCTGCCAGCCAATCCTGAGCATTCACAAGGTCTTTGGCACATCTCAGGGCGAGCGAGTGGCACAGGTCTCTCTCGCCGGCCAGCTTTGCCAGGTTGGCGGCCGTCTTCAGTGACATCACGTCCCCTTTCTTAGCGATGACCTTGGCTGCGTCAAAACTGGAGTCTGCGGCGAGATAGCTGTAGAAACACAAGCAGAATTCAACACATTCAACTTTTATCCCATTACACCATTACACCTCTGTTTCAAATTTTAAGTCATGATTCCTCAAGGAACCCTCTAGTGGTAAAAAACGTGTAACTGCAGGATACTCTGTTCTGCCAGGTGCAAATTTAGCTGATCTCGATTCTCAAGTTTTTATCTACAAGCACAGGGAAACAAGACGCTAGACAGCTCTGGTGGTTCCCAACTAACACGTCTCACGTGTGTTCATATCACTCATGCGAAAATATGTTACATTTCCAAGTACTGCAGTGGAAAAGACAACAATATTAAAGGATTTTAACACTATTGTGGTTTTTTTTTTAATGAAATTAGGGCAATTATATACCTAAAGAAGTGCCGAATAAACCATTCTGCAAACTTTATCATCTATGAGGTGGCAAGCCATGGAACAAGCCAAGCTACTGGGCTTTTTAAAGGGAAACTAATATGCTAATATGTTGATTTGGAGGTGTTACTTCAGGCAAACGAGTATGGTTTTGAACAAGATCTTGTTCTACACACGTTTTGACAAACGAGATGACTCTTCAACCCTGCTGATTTTAGCTCACCATTTAGCAGCGGTAGTGTAATGGCCGTCCTTCTCCAGCACGGCACTCCAGCTCATATAGAGATCCTTCAGCACGGGGTCCTCGGGCTGCAGTCTGGCTTTGGCGAGGGCGATGGCCTCCCTGTCGATTAACCCCAAACTTTACCTTTCACGTTCTTTTTAAAACACTGTTAAACACACTCAAATAGCAGGTTTAAAAAGCTGACTCCACCTGTAGAACTGGTGAGATTTCAGGAGGCTGATGGCTTCGTAGAGTTTGTGAATGGACACGAGGTGCGAGGCGGCCTTGAGGAACTGCTCCTGCATGCACAGCTGCTTCACGTACGCCTCTACTGTCCTGACCCACACCTGATATCCAGCTAGAATGACCAGAAAAGGAATAATTACATCCTGCAACACACCACACTTCAACTCCAGCAAGACAAGTCAAGCATGAAAACTGACCCTGTATATTGGTTACACAATACATAATTGTACTGTACTGCTATTAAGAAGTCTATAAAATACAGTCCTTGTACAGACAGGAACAGAGTTGCACAAACTGGATTTGGAAAAGAATGTATTGTATTATATGAAGTGATTTTTGATAAGTGGTGAAACATTACGGGATGGATATCGGTATCGGCTGATGCTTAAAGTTTCAGTATCAGTACTGAAAGCGGTATCGTACATTAAGCTCTAGCATTAATACGACGGTACGATCCCGTGACAGGACAACAGTCCACAACGATAAAGAAAAATATTTTGAAGAGTCGAAGCCGACGCAACGTAACCAGTGTTAGAAGGAAAGAAGGAACACTTACCCACAGGAGCTAAGCTCAGTAAGTGGTCAGTCAGCTGTCCTTTCTCCGTGGCCAGCTGCAGAGCTCCAATCAGGTCTCCTTTCCACAGCCTCAGATACATCATCGAGTCGAAATGTCCTGCTTCCACGTGACTATCCTCTGCACAAACCAGAATTTTAAAAAGGTGCAAACTCTGATCATCTCTCAAACATTTCTTGACAGTAACAGAAAAACGCTGTGGAGCTCTTGAATCTGATTGGACACGGTGATTTGGAAGGCGTATATACCAACAGCTCATTCACAGGGACGTGCGTCTCGGACGCTACACGTAATCTAAGGCTAATAACAAACAGATGAAAAACGCATGTTGCTCTTTAACCAGGAAATCTGTATAATCACAGATGTGATGAAAGATTCTGTCAGGAGACGTTTAGTGACAGTAATGAAGGAGTCCCCAGCGGTCGGTTTACGCTTTGCGGTTTCTCGCTAATGAGACAAGCTGAGGAAATAAAGAGAAGCTGGCGAGGGAAAGACCATTTATAGCTGCTGTAATGCAAGTTTTGTGGACGTTCCACACTGCCAAATGTAATTATAAATGGATAAAAAGTATGACATTTCATACGGCTAATCAATGCAGCTTTATTATAGATTTATTTAGTGTGTTCCTTTCTTTTCTTCTAAACCTGTCTTGTGTCATTTTTATTTTTATTTTATTTATACATTTTGTAAGTTTTATTCGTTATATATATATATAAAATGAATAAAACTTACAAAATGTATAAATTATGTACAAGAAATGAGCAATGACAAAGGCATTCTATTCTATTCAAAAAAATTTCACTTGTGTAATTAGCAAATTACTGTGCCATATAACAAGTTAGGGTGTGTTGTTTTTGGAAAATAATCAACTTCGCTGAGTTCCAGTGACTCTGCTTCTTGTTGTGCCACATCGCACCACTGCATCATTCTCCTCTAAAGTTGTCTCTACTTTTATTTCTTACCTTCCTCCTGGAACATCCTGTAGAGGGCGTGTCTGTCTGCGAATAAGCCAAGCTGGATGTGTTCTCCAGTTCCTGGTACACAGTTCTCTGTCTGACCTGGAAAAGGAGGCAGTGGGAGATTGCAAACTATCTGTGGGGTCACCAAATTTCTTTATCATGAACATCACAAAACGTATTCCCTTGTAGAACTATAAATGTTTGTTATTTTGATCACTTCCACCCCTATTGTACTTGCTGACCCTGCGCGTGTCTGACGCCGGCCAGCGTAAGGCAGTCCTGCTGAAGCTCCTCTTTGGCTCGGTGGTCCATGGAGGTGCTCAGAGGCAGGATGGACCGCGGCTTCCGCTTCTTCATGCACAGATCTAGGAGAAGAAAGACGAATCACTTTTATCATCATCTACATTTCCAGTGTTCCTCAATCCAGAGTGTTTTCACAGAATAGATCAGGGTCTAAGACTACAATCAGGCTAGAACCCTGTAAAAGTGGAGACAGAACTTGTTAGCACAGCTACAAAAACGATACAAGTCAGGGTTTTTTCTTTTCATTTAGGTAAAGAGGCAGGTCTTTAATCTTCATATGAAGACTGGTGAAGTTCATTCCACCTCCTGAGTGCTACAACACCTTGTCGATCTTCTTTGTCCCTTGATTAGGCTACGGGATCGATGCTCTTTCCATGCACCAATAATCAGGACATTTTACCAATGATTAATAGATTTTTATCAGTAATTCTGAACATGTTCAGTATACTATTAAATCCACACAGTGTCATATCATGAAGATCCACTAGATGGAGCCTTATTACATGAGTCAGGAGTGATGGAAATCGGTACTATCTACAGGATGTGATGTACATCTCTTCCCCCGTGGCCTCCCTAAACGTATTACACCATGCAATAAAATTAAACGCTAATGTAATAGAATAATATGTGAAACAGCAAATGACCCATTTCAATGTCATTTTAAACCATCGATCTCTCAGAGACGCACCGAGATAAAAACGTACCAATCAATAATCTATTTAAATATGTTTGATGGCATCACTAAGCCTGATTGATGGTGGAGCGAGTCAAATCGTACTCGACCAAGGGTTAAGAACTCACATTTTGCCCCGCCCACATCGGCATTGTTGTAGAAATAGAAAGGCCATGAACATTAACAGTTAACAATAACTGCCATGTAAAAGGAAGGACGTTATGAAAGAAAGAACCATTTCAGACATTTGACCTTGCCATGACCTTGACTCAATGTAGATCAATTCCAAAATCTAATCAGTTCATCCGCTGGTTACAATGATGAATCCATACAAATCTAATAAACATCCAAACTACTCGTTATTGAGCTACAGCTTGGACACAAAGATGGACAGAACCGAGTCCTGGAGGCATAAAAAGAGCTAACTATGTAACTGGATGCACTAGTTGACCTAGGCAATACCATTAATTAAGGTGATTATTTTAAAATGTAATATATCGGTTTTTGAAAAAATGAAAAGATATAATGCTTAGAAAGACATCTGGGAAGAGCTCACACAGGCGTACACGCTAAGAACATGCGTGTCGCTATTCTCTCGCAGCTCTTGGTTTTGGGCTCCATAAAATTTCCTTTTTCAGAATATTTATGAAGTTTCTACACAGAATTTCAGGATTTGGACTCACTGAATCACTCTAAAGACCAAATCCTGAGTCCATTTCAGACTTCTAAAGCACCATAGGACACAAGCGTTCATTTTAACCAGCACAACAGATCTGGTGTGAATCCTACACATTACAGGTCTAGTGTGAGAGCGTTGAGTAGTAGATATTACAGACCGTCTTGAGATTACTTGTCCTGAGTTTGTTGAGCCGAATGAAATAATCGAGCTGCAGCTGGCTGTGTTTGGCCCAAAGGCTTAAAATGGACATCACTTATTCACCTTAGAAAATAAAACTGGTCTGGAGAGAAAGGTCAAGAACACACTAAAATGCAGTGCAATACAGTTGCTAATCTGTGTTTTAGACTCAAGCAGGGGTCAGAGAGTTGGCTGACATTTAAACAAGGCGTCGTCTTTACAATCTAGTGTTCAATCAAGCTTCTTTATGTTGCAGAGTAACATTGACGTCATCGTTTGCACATCGGAAATAACTCGACAATAAACCCTACTAACTAACCCTATCCCTGATAGCCACCATTTAGAGTGATGTCATATGCAAACATTTAGGCAGAAAACAATTTACAATTCCATTTGATTCACGATACTGGGCTCATGATTAAACTTTCCCCTGATATTTAAAAAAAATAAATAAATAATTAAATGAAGAAAATTTTATTACAAAAAATGTAACATTTATTTTCCTATTCTTTATCAACTTAAACATTCCTTTTGTTAAATTAAAAAAAATATTGATGTTTGTTTCATTTTCTTAATAACCAAGAAAAATTATTTACAAACATTTGTAAAGGTGAGAGTAATATATAAAGGCCTATTAGCTCAAATATTCCTATTATTAAAATATTTTCTTATTAACCATTTCTGAACATTTGTGAAGGCCAATATCAGCTTAAACATAAAACAACTCGTTCCATTTGCTTCTCTTTTCTTTCACTTTCAGCAGTCTGTAAAAAGATCCAGATGTCAGATTTCTTGTTCTGTTCTTGTTCTTTTTGCTAAATCAATCGCACAAAAGCTCTTTCCCATTCAGGTCTGGTTTGTGTGTGTTTTCGCGGCATTAAAGCGGTGTTACTTCTACTTTTGGTGATGTCAAGTGCATTCCCTCTATTGTACGGTATTACGCCCTCTGCTGTCTAAATAATGCAATTATGGCTAGGACAATCTAAGAGATTATGTAGCCTGGTGATAATCTGTGTTCATTGTTTATTTCTATGACTCAAATAGTCATAAATTTGTACCCTGATTTATCGTTGCATGATATTTAAATATACATAGTTACATGCCTACAAATATTAGTGAATCCAAAGGCGTTCATACATTCAAATGAACGAGAAGAAAAGCCATGCCTGTTCATTAAATGCCTCCCTGACCACCTCAGATTATCAGATATCTATTTGCCAAAAATGAGAATAAATACAAAGTTCCTGTCACATGTCACAACTTGAAAACACAGTACTGAAATTACATAACAGTGGGTTTTGTACAATTAACACCTCTGGAATGTCAATATCTCTGTAACTAATTCACTGTGTAAAGTTTAGGCAATCGATCTTGAAAACCTCCATTCCTTTTGCGAAACAGTAGAGACCTGAAATTGTGCACTTTTTCTATTAACAATTATATCTTCCCCCTGGATTATTTATTAGCCAAATCGGAGAAGGTCAGGTGGGAAGTTTTTTCTTAAAGTTGATGAATTGAAACTGAACCACGCGTTAGAGATCATGACTCATGACTACATGATGGATTTCGCAACTGCCATATTAAAGTATGCGGAGTTGCGTTGAAAAAAAAAAAAAAACCAGACCTGATTTGTCTTTCTTCTTCTCATCCTTCTCATCTTTCTTCGCAGTTTTCTCGCCATTTACGTGCACTTTCTCCGTGACTCCGGTCTCCTGAGACACACCTGAACTCAAAATAACAAGATCTTTAGACACTTTTACATCCTGGAAAAAAACCCCCACGTCCATCAGAGTGAGATGATGAGGAGACGACTGCAACGTTACCAGTGACGGCGGAGATGACATGTTCTCGTTCCTCATCTTCTCCTTCATCTTCCGTCTGTCCTTCATCCATTCCACTCCCGGGTCCTCCTCCGGCTTCCTCTCCCATCAGCGATTCGTTCTCCTCCGTCTTTACGCCACGCTTTTCCACTACCTTCTTTTTCTTCTTGGCTTTCTTCACTGGTGCTTTCTTTTTCTCCATTTCCACTCGTCTCCTACCTGTTCGAAGAAGCATTCCTTCATTCCTTACATCACAGACTGATAAATTAGCCACTACACGCTTGCATAATCTGACACGTAGCATTAAGATAAAATTACATCAAAGTACGGATCGTTAATTCGATTTATACGCACTCTTGGGAGGTTTAACATGCTCCTGTTTGGACACGGCCCACTCCTGCACCGAGAAGTCATCAGCGCCGGTCCAGATCAGGTCAGGGTTGACGGGTGACCACTGCACGCACAGCACGCGTCCGTTATGACCTCTGTAGTTGCACACTGGCTCCTGCTTCAGCACATCCCACACCTGCAGCAGAGCAGAAATCACACACATGGAAAAGAGGACAATTTACACATGAATTAAATGTACATGAATATGTACATCCTTTTTTGCATAGTCTGTTTCAGAGAGAGAGAGAGAGAGAGAGAGAGAGAGAGAGAGAGAGAGAGAGAGAGAGAGAGCGCACAAGGCTGAGAGTGAATGAGTGAGTTTGTGTGTTTGTGAGAGAGAGAGAGAGAGAGAGAAAGAAGGAGTGGGGAGAGAGAGAGAGACAGAGAGAGAGCGCAAGGCTGAGAGTGAATGACTGAGTTTGTGGAGAGAAAGAAGGAGTGGGGAGAGAGAGAGAGAGAGAGATGGCGTGAAGGAGAAGGCGAGAGGGAGGAAGAGAATTTACTGATAAGCAAATGCATATAGTGACTTCTGTATGCATATTAAATTAAAGTTTCCTGCTCTACAAGACTCGGTTTTAGTCCCACTGCTCTTTTCTGTTTACAGCCAGACGCTGTTGGCAACATAAATGTTGGACTGATCATCAAATCACCTAGAGGACGCTTTATTCATAAATAATAGACTTGCCTGAGCGGTACCGTCGTAGCAGGCTGTGACCAGGTGAGCGTCGTGGTGAGGGCTCCACGCCAAGCCCGTGATCTTGTTGGTGTGACCAGACAAAGTGCGGAAGGCTTCGGTCACCAAGACCGGGCTCTCGGACGGGTTCTCTTTAGCAAAACAACCAGACGATCACAAAAAATATCAAATCATCATCTTTTCAAAACATTGCCTAAAATACCTACGTGTTTATGATTCTGGTCACATTTCTGTTGAAACTTAAAACTTCAGCAAAACATTACTAAACCTTTATCATTTGAAAAATGTATTTTAGCGGCTAAAATATTTTTCATGTCAGTTTTTTTACTACCTTTTATTATTTGCTATTTTTTTTTTTATATTAGTCATAAAATTTATCATTAGTGAACAATAATATACAGTAGTATTTTTAATACTATAATTATATACAATTAACTACAATTAATAAAATAATTAATTGTTTCTTCTTTCTGTCACGGCTATTATTTTATCTTCTGACAATCTTTTAATTAATGATTCCATATGTATTTCTGTTTCTCACTTGTACACGC
Organism: Notoglanidium maculatum; assembly: GCA_030068355.1. Classification (NCBI taxonomy): domain Eukaryota; kingdom Metazoa; phylum Chordata; class Actinopteri; order Siluriformes; family Auchenoglanididae; genus Notoglanidium; species Notoglanidium maculatum. The sequence goes on along the minus strand of JAQQZX010000011.1, from coordinate 1,414,375 downwards.
TATAAACACACTTTTGAAAACGTAAAGACGTTCTACGCAGGAGACACGGACACGTGACGCTCACCGATAGCGCAGCGCAGGTCGTGGACGTAGACGAGGGCGTTGCTGGAGCCGGAGGCGAGCAGGCAGTGCAGCTCAGGCTGGGTGGAGTGCTGATGGTGCCAGCGCAGCGTGTTGATGATTTTATGGTGCTGCTGTACGGTGCACAGGAGCGTCAGACTCGGAGCTTTGTACACTTCTATAGAACTGCCAACAAAAACAGCAGCAGCTTTGGGTTTGGGTGGAATAAATCCACCAACGCATTCTAAAAGTGTGAATTATTCGATACGCAACTTAACCATGAAGGTCACGAGAACGTGAAAGAAGCAAGGACGTAGAGAGCGCGCTACAGCTTCACATTATTCAAAAGCAAGATTTCTGAAATTTCCCCTACATAAGATTAGTTACATATACATTTGGCTTTAATTAATATTATTTGAACAACTAATAGATTGTGATTATTAACTCGCAGGACACTAATCAGGCAGCGCTTAAAGTCGCCCCCTGCTGTCTGTTCAGTGAATTACAAATTCTAGACCCCTACGGAACACGGGCCCCGGAGCAAGCTGCGCAAGCTCACGCAAAAGCGCCACGTGGAAACCACTCACCCGTCTTCATTTCCAACAGCCAAGACTTTCCCATCTGGTTTCCAGCTCAGGTCTGTGTGAGGAGAGAGTTTGTGCTGCACACGACAGAGAAACACGCAAACACAATCACAGCGTCATCATACGCAGAAAAACATTACTAAACATTTATCATTTGAAAAATGTATTTTAGCGGCTAAAATATTTTTCATGTCAGTTTTTTTTATTATTTGCTATTTTTTTTAATATTAGTTATAAAATTTATCATTTGTAAACATAATGTAGTATTTTTAATACTATAATTATATATAATTAACTACAATTAATAAAATAATTAATTGTTTCTTCTTTCTTTCACTGCTATTATTTTATTTTCTGACAATCTTTTAATTACGCAGAAAAAAATCAAACACCCTGAACTGTGCCGTTTCTTTTTAAAATGTTTTCAAAACCTTTCAAAATTTTGTCGCTACACTCAGCTATAATTATATAACTAGTCACTAAACCACCTCGGCTTTTCTGCGTCCGAACCGCTTACTTTGACGTTGTTGGAGTCGCGGATGAGTTTGTCGATGTCGCTGGCCTCGTCCGAGAGCTTCCAGGGGTCGTGCTGAAAGATGACGCCCTCTCCTGCACAGCTGTACAGCGCGTACTCGGGTTTATCTCCTGTACCTGAGAACGCACATACGAGCGATCAACCTTTCCATTCGTCTGTTATTATTAGGCTGCGAAAACCACTGGTAGAAACAAGAAAAAAAATGAAAAGGAAAAAAACCAAAAACAACCGTTAACTAGTTCGGCGCAAATTAAGAGTAACGAGGGGAGAAAAACACGCCGGTCTCAGGAATCTCGATTTCAACCCTTATTCACGTAGCCGAGGATGCAAAACACTCGGGTTTGAGTTCATTTCGCAGTCAACCTTTAAATATCATTTGTGCTGCTTTTGGATACAAGACCTGGGATTAGGTGCGTCCTGTTCCTTTATGCACCTGACAAAACTTTCTAGCAGTTATTTTTGTTCCCTTCTTACAGCTATCCAAGCCTATTCAGATCCTGAATAGGCTCGAGTGTTGATTGAATTTTATCGATTCCCAAAAGTTTAAGATCACAAAACTATCATCCTTTAACCGAACATTCACACCGCTGTGACGTTAGCCATGCATGCTAGCTCGCATCTAAACAAATGGACACGCTGTTGTGTTCAAGCAGAACCGAAATTCATTATTTAAAGGCACCTGGTACTTTTTGATTTAGTTCTAATAGGACACCGAGTCGCAGTTCCCAACCCAAGCCTTGAATCAGTTTCAGACAAAGAAATTGATTTTTTTTTTTTTTTTTTTAACAGCTACTCATGAAACCCTGTCAGTGTTGACGAGCAAAAGAAAAGAGACAGAAAACATCGGCGTGAAATACGGCGCATTGTGCTGAGCTGAACGAACGTGTTCAAACCATTCGCCATCACTAATTAAAAGCACAGATCCAAAACAAGCTTCCTGTATAAACAATGACGCGGCAGTGCGTTTGATGATTTCAGAAATCCAAATTTGCAGCTTCTGTGAAAAGTTTGAGTCGTCGATAAGAAGATGAACGCAAACGTATCTTCTGTATCCCTTCATGCACACACATTTCAATTTCTGACTGGATAAACAATCCCCTGATGTGCGAGTGAAAATGCCGAATTAATACCAAGCGGGCAGACAGTAAACAAATTAGCATACACAAACCCCATCATCGCTTTGGCCACCGCATCAGCGTCTCTCTTGCTCTCGCTCGCTCTCAAAACAAAAGCAATTATCTCCGCCGTCCTCCGGCCCGATGATAGATAAAGCGATAAGCGGTACGCGGCCGCAGCAGAGCTGCAAATGAAGTCTCTGCTCCTCGATTTCCCAGCAAAATGCCCGTAAGGGAATCGGGTTGTACATAATCTCTCTCAATTATGGCGTGTGCAGGAACGATGCTCCCGGCGACGCTGCTTGGTGACGGATGGTTCTTGGCGTCGTTGCTATTTCAATATTTGCCAGCTCGGGAAGGGTTTATGGATGAACTCATTCACATGCTAAAAAGAGACTCACCGAATGACAGAGGCGGTACTGGAGGACCCCAGTCCAGAGAGTAGACGGTTCTACGGTGGTACGTGCTGGAGATCTGTGGAGGCCTAGACACACACACAGTCAAAACCTCATCACAAGAACTTCTAGAAAATTTGTACATGCATGTACGCTTTCTGTGTCATCAAGTCTCCTGATTTCAGTTCACATTGAAGTCGATCCAAAAAGAGTCGATTCACTAAACACAGCCACTGAAAACTAAGAGTCGGCTTCACACCTTTGGAGTCTATTCCACACACTGAAAATGATTCCCCTCGTTCACACACACACACACACACACACACACACACACACACAAGAAAATGAATTCAGCATCGGAGAGTTTCAGCGAGAGAAACTGGCAGCTGATATTTATTTTAGCTTAATTTTGAATTTGTCTGTTCCAAATTTGAACAAATCATGGCTTGAAATACACACAGCTGCAAAAAGTGCACACGACCATGCACATGTGCACACAACATGTCCCGAGTCTCACGTCACCGCTCTGGTCTGGAGTGAAATCAGAGCTAATCTTACACTCACCAAGTCATTATCATGTCCTCTGGGGAAAACATGCTACAGGACCCAAGTGTGTGTGCTCTTACTTGTTGGAATAAGCTTCGATGATGCCTACTTTCCCATCGTCTGTGCCGAAAGCTAAGGATCCCTCCTTCACCGGATGCCACGCCAGCTGCCAAAGAACACAAATGAGCACACAATCAATTTTCAAGCAAATGTACTATTTTTTTCTCTTTATTTGGATCTTTGCTGGGGTGAGATTCAACTCTAATACACAAATCTTCCAAAAGTATGGGGTTATAAAATTTTCATCAAAACCTTAATTACAAATATCAAAAAATTCAATTATGAAAGCCCGGTAGGCATTTTTTTTTTCTCCTCTCACAATTAATCAATCAGGGAATCAGTGAAGAATAGGACTAACGGGATAATCAGGATGGATAAAACCGTACCAATTCCCATCCCTATTCCTGATTGGCTCGAGCGCAAGCTGACAAAATACTGAAAATAAATTCAGAGATCCGTTCAGCTGTGCCCAAAATTCTACTTTGCGCTCAAGTTGTTTCTGAGAGTATAATTTGCAATGAAACATTTTATAAATTAAAAAAAAAAAATGAATACAACATTTTCAGTAATGCTCTCCAACAGATGGATTCAGACGCGGCACATCGTGTCATTAAAGATTCATCATCCAGGCCAATGATCTTCGCTAACTACACGAGTTGTTAGCTTCTCTTCAAATACAAACACATCTTGGCTGTATTTTTATCTTTGTAGCTCTTCCACTCATCAATTTGATTAAGGCAGATTGAACAGAATGCCACGTTCGCTGAAGGTGCCGTGTTTTTACGATTAAACACGTCACCCTTTCGTCAGTCCATCACCATGAGCGTGCGCTTTGAAGACATGCGATACGAGTTTTCAGAACCCATGACCTTCTGTGACTTACAGCGGTGACTTTGGACTTGATCCCCTGCCAGAACGTCTTGGTGTCGTACGGGTTCTGGATGGACAGCGTGTTCCAGACGCGGATCATGTTGTCCCCGACGCCCAGCGCCAGGCGGCCCGTGGCCACCGCAGAGAAGCTGAGAGAGTAAACGAAGCCTCCCATGGTGGGTAAAGTCCAGCAGCACTCCAGAGTGCCCAGATCCCAACACTTAACCTGGACACAGCAGAAAGACACAACCAGGCTGACGATCACATCGTAATTCATTCCATTAACAGTTTCCAGGTGAAGTCTGAATGATATAAGCTTTAGTATTAGTGCCTCGAGTTTCAATGTGTCGAGACGCTTTTCAGCTCACGTTTGTAAAGCGTGGTTATTTGACGTACTACCGTGACCTTACGGTCAGCTCGAGCCAGTTCTTCTCTGACCTCTCCCATCAACAGTGTGTTTCTGAAAACTAATCGGATTTTTTTCTTGCACCAACACTGTTGTGAACATCCCAGGAGAGCAGCGATTCCTGAAATACTCAAACCGTCCCGTCTACTACGGTCCAGGTCCAGGTGCGAACCTTAACTGAAGCTCTTGCATGATTCAGAGCTAGAAGTGAAGGATATTCTGACTCGTGTATTCGCCAATAAGAAAACAGAACATTTAACAGCGTAACAGCACCTGAACGGGCAAAGTCTGGAGCCAAATGATGGAAAAGGTGATTTGGATGAAGTGAGTGAGGTGAAATGATAACGGTTTGTACGACAGAGGGTTATTAGGGCCATTGCAGGTAAACAAACAAACAAAAAACAAAATTCGTTTTACATTGGTAATATTCTGAGAAAAAAATCTTCTGAGATTAAAGTCAAACTCATTTAATCTCACTCACACACACTCACACACACTCACACACACTCACACACACTCACACACACTCACACACACACACACACTCACACACACTCACACACACTCACACACACTCACACACACTCACACACACTCACACA
>JAQQZX010000011.1:1393998-1407608 GCA_030068355.1 Notoglanidium maculatum | reverse complement strand
ACACACACACACACACACACACACACACACACACACACACACACTCACACACACTCACACACACACACACACACACACACACACACTGTAAAAATGACTGGGATTTGAATTGAATGGTTTGTGTGAGTTTCCTCAGTTATAATGAATCGAGGTTACATTAAAACACATTATAAACCCATTTCTCCTCCAACGTTATTGTACACGCGAGGATTCTCCAGCTAATGGCCCATAACGTTACGGATAGCGAATAGGGAATCTCACGTCTCTGTCCATGGATGTGCTGATGAGAAGCTGTCTGTCCGCCACACACACGGAGCTCATGTTGAAGACGATGCGGCTGTGGTTCTGACCGTCTGATGAGCTGCCCAGTAGAGTCCACTTCTGTTTGCCTGATTTGGTGAGGTCCCAAACCACCAGCTCTCCACTGAACACACACACACACACACACACACACGGCAAACTAAGAGTCATTCATTCATTAATTAGGCAACTTGAGCTCAGACAATAAGCGAGCTTACTTATTCAGAGAGAACGTGAGGCTCAAGTAAGACGCACGTTCTTACAGATATCACTCTTAAGCAAACCTCATTCGTCTGTATCTTCTTAATCTTACTTTGATGATTGTAAGTCAAATTCGCAAAATGGCGGAGATCACGATAAACATCCTAGTTAAAGGTGCACTATGTAGGATTTAGGGGGATCTATTGTTAGAAATGTAATATAGTATTCATAAGTAGGTCCTCATTAGTGTATAATTAGCTGTAACTCTGAACAGTTGCGTTTTGGTGAGTTTAGAGCGAGGCCATTTATATCTACACAGGGAGCGGGTCCACCTCTACGGAGCCGCCATGTTGCGCCGCTACAGTAGCCCAGAACGGACAAACCTCTAGAGAGCGCCTCCACTTTTCACGTTTTTATACACACTGAAGCTTTATGGTCTGCGAACGTTGCAAATTCAGCTGAATGAAGTTCATAGAAAATGAACTAAAAATCAAAAAGTCCTGACCCAAAGCAGCTGGAGACGACTTGAGAAGGTCTTCCTTTAGGCCAGTGCACCGTGAGCCAGAGTCGCTCCTTCACCCCGGGGTCGACTCCCGCGCCTCGCCTCTTCAAAAACGGCAGCTTCAGGGTCATAACACCTGGAACACAGGTACTGCGTTGATACGACGGGACAGCGCGATAAAGCAACCCGAAACACGTTTATATACCGTAGGATCCGCTCTAAAACTGCCAGTACAAAATATATAAATAATTATATTGTTATAAGTAGCAAACTCATAGCTTATTAGTAATAAACAGATTAATTAAAAATGTTTATATTTAAAAATGTAAAAAAGAAAAAGAAAACTTGATCTATAACCTATTTAACATTGAAAAATAAGGGGGAAAATTTTAAAAATATATTTAAATTATATTAAATGAAATAAACAAATATATAAAATATAATTTATTAGATATTAAAGTTTTAATCATAATTAAATATTATACAACTTTTAACACCACATCAGCTGCTAAAAGCCTGTTTACAATTATAAAAAAAAAAATTGTGACATAATTGACCACAGTATCTGCATTATATCGCCGTCTCTTCCAGCCTTACAGAGATTTTTCCGCAGAAATCACGGATTTCCTATGACGTTTTAGCAACATGCAGCATTTTAGCCTAACTAAAGAACTACATAACACCAACCTCATCTCTCTTAGCTTAGCTGTTCATGACACCAAAATAACTTCACCCTTCAACTTCAACTTCAGACCATTAGTGTAATTTAATAATTCATTATCCTGACTTCTGTTTTTCTAAAAACTGGTCACTTTGTTCATTATTTTAGAAGAATTTTTATTATAAATACATTCAAATCTTTTTTTTTTACCATTTTCCCCTCATGGTATTTCGACACGAGCACAATCGTTTCAATTTTTAATAAACGTGATCTTTTGAAAAAGAACCACATGGCACTCTTAATAAAAAAAAAAAAAAAATCTAAAGAATCCGGATATGTATTTAAAAGTGCGTTAGTGGGGAAAAAAAAAAGTTAGTGGGGCGTGTCTGTAAAATGACTGACAGGAAGCCAAACCCAATACAAAGAAAGAAAGTGTGTTTTTTTTTAAACAATGGCTTAAACTTTTATTTTTTTATAATCTCTTCAGAATTTTCCAGATGACTTGTACTGGTGATAAATGAAAAACCTTGACTTTTGCACCTGTAAAGAATTTACGCATGAAAAGCTTAATCAGTTTAATCACACAGCGATATAGTTTTCATTTCCTTTACGTCCGACAGATTGAACTCACTTTTGCCTCTTGCTGTGCTCCAAATTCTAACGGTCTGATCCCGACTCCCCGAAGCGAGGAGACCGCCCCGCTCGATGTCTGCTAGCCCGCTGGACACGTCTGCAGAGGAGGACAACAGACATGGCAGAACTTCACACATCTGACTGAAAAGCTCAAATCATCCATTTGTCAAAGTTTTGTAAAGACACGATACCGGCGTTGTCCTCGGGTCGACTGTACAGCGCGTCCTCTTGGGGGTCGGGACACCAGGCGAGGGCGTGGATCTCCTCTTCATGACCTCGCAGACGATGCATCACCTCTCCTTTCTTGCTGATGTCTATCAGTATGATCATTCCATCCTTGTACCTTAGAGAGCAGACAGATGAGTGTCAGAAGCTCACGGGACAAAGAGACGCCACGTTGGTTACCATGGAAACCAAATAAGTCCATTAGAAAACATGACCGGGATTAAAAAAACAAAAACAAACAAACAAAAAAAAGAAACACACCCACACACACCTCTGGATGAAATCTTACCCAATGGCGACGTAGTTCTCGGTGTGTGGAGAGCAGGACAGGCAGAAGATGGTTCTGGGTTCGGGGAAGAAGCTGCGAGTGTCTCCTCTGCCGAGCCAGTGACACACCACAATCCCTTTCTCATCTCCAGACACCAGTAAGCCTTTCTGCATCGGAGACCAGTGAAGGGCCGAGATGGTGTTCTACACACACACACACACACACACACACACACACACACACACACACACAATTCCAGCACCTTGAGTTATAAGTGAGATGTTACTCAGTGTATAAAATGCCACCCTACTTCCTACTCCATACAAACAGCGTAGTGCTTTTTTCCTGCTATGCATAATGCCTTACTTGTGCCTACAGTACCAAGAGAGACTCTCTGATCTCTAAAATAGCCCCTTTCCACCAATGTGAACTAGGACTGAGTTGGTTCAAATTGCAAGCCTTCTAAGAACCAGTTTGCTTTTCCACGGGTTAGAGAGCCAGGTCATTACATCACTGTATATGTCTGTATTTTCCCTGTAATGCGAGCGCGTTCACGTCCGGACTGAAGCTCTGGTTTTTCTTCTTCTTCAGGTCAGGCAGACGAGATGCTACACAAACTCGGTTTTTTTATTTTATTTTGAAATTCACAAAGTTTCAGTTGGTCTCGGTAACGATAACCCCGCCCCCAGATGTAAGCGGTTCATGGTTCTAGACCAGCAAAGTGTTGGTGCCGTCCTGGAACCAGTTTTCCTGGTTCTTTAGCTGTTGGATCATGAAGAACTGGTTTCAAGTTAGGAACCAGCTCTTCAAACTGCAAACTTGGTGGAAAGACAAAATTTTCAAATGGACCTGTGTTTAAAAACTGATAAGAAAAAGATGAAAAGAACTTGAGCTATACACAAGTGCATGATGAGTCAAAACTTTCTGTACTAAAAAAGTTCCGTACTAGTCCTACCTGGTGGACATTATGTTCCTCCAACACCACCTTCTGCTCAACATCCCAGATTTTTATTGTTTTATCATCTGAACTGCTGGCGCAGATGTTTTCTTGACCATCATGTCTGCAAAATGAGAAGCCTGAAACTCTTTCAGTGTGACCCCTGAGCTCACCTGTGGAGAAGAAATGACAATCAGACTACACGCATGGAACCAGGCATGAACTTTGCCAAAGCCCAGAGTCAGAGGAGCTTCATACCGAGCACCGCTGCTGAGGATGCGCTGACTTTCAGCAGGTAAACTGTGTTTTTAGCTCCGAAGCCCAGCACACCGTGGCTATTCACGTCGCTGCAGCGCGAGCAGTACCAGTTAGGCGACGCAGGAAGAAACCTCTTGTACATCCCGACGATTCTGAAGACAAATCGATTTAAAAAAAGTTCAACACCGAGCTCTTCCAGTTACCGGGCAGCAACTACACCTTTCATTCGCCCATGCTGCTTCCTTGTTTGCACACCCGTTTTCTGTAAAAACCCGCCTCCTAACCTAGGATTGGCTAAAACATCCTATTCGCGATAGTTCCGTTAACAGTATCCAATCATGGTGCGAGAATACACCACCGACCAATCAGAGTGAGGCATCAGAATGCGGGTGGGAACAAAATGTTTCGCATTGCATTTCCATCAATAATGCCGTCTATCTAGGTGAGGTGTCGCAAAAGAGTATACGGCTTATAATGTATATACAAATATAATCAACATTTCATGTTCACCGGTATGAAAGATCAAACAAACTGCACTCATATAACTGGATATATAAAAGTTTGATAAACATTTTAAAGTAGTATGTTTGTCCAAATAGATATAGGCTAACTGTAGCCAAATAGTGGCTAACGAAAGCAGGGGTCTTTGCGACACTGCTGGAAAAGGTTCTATTTTAGTTCTAACATGGCGGCCTCCTCTGTGACAACGAGTGGTAAAAATGAACTAGTATTATATATTTGTTTTAAACGATTTGCGTTAGATTGCGTTGTTTTATGATTAAAATGTTTTTCTCTTCATAGGTGCTGCGCTACTCGGTCGTTTATGTGGACAAATTTCTTCAAGGTGTGTAAATGAACTAAATCAGCTCATTTAGATCTAAGTTGTTCAGGCATCAAGGGCAAAGATGTAACTGTTTTTAATAGACAGCAAAGCTGTTATTATTAAATATAGATATCTTGTTTGTTTAGGATTTTTTAAATATCGCCTTAAAATTTGTTTTATATCGCCTTTTTATAAAGGCGTAAGAAATAATAATAAAAAAAGGAGTCAAGTCATTTTCAAGATTGAAGAGATTTATCTGTTACACAACTACATAACTGTACAACAGCAGTGAAATGACATGGCAACAAATCCATCAACTGTGCAAATAGCAAAGATAAAGCTGTATATCAGAATAAAAATGAGGGCGAAATAAAGCTACATACGAGGAAAAGTAACAGAATATCAAAATAATAATAATAATGCATGTCAGATATACAGGGAAATAAACAATTTGCAAATGTATGAACAGTTTGCATTGTAAAGATGAAGTGTGCAAATAGGTGCAGGATTTGTGTTCTGTAGATTTATAAGTGTTTGAGGTCTTTATGATGGCCATGATGGAGCGGAGACGCTTGCCAACGCACCAGCGTGTGGTTTGGTTGTGGTGAATGTCCTTAAGGACCCGGTTTGCCCCGGACCTGCCCCGGACCTGCCCCGCCTGGTGTAGAGATGTCTTAGAGGCGGGGCCGAGTGCTATCCTGGTAACGCGTTCAGTGCACCGGATCACTCTGTGAAGAGCTTTCTTAAACTAATTCAAATGTATTTGTATGGATCGTCATTCCAGATGAATAATCACACAAATTTCAGTTCCCTGGAGAAAAACATAAGAATACATTCTTGCATAAATGCATGTAAGAAAAAAAAAAAAGAAATGCATTAGAGAACTTGAAGGAATTTTCTTTTCTGTGTAATGATGGCTGTGTGTTTTTGCGCTCCAGGTTTCTCACGCCGTTCTCCCAGACGTCCTGTCTGCACACTAGTGCGGCGTTAAACACCAAGAACTGGGAGAGGAAAAATCGCATCTTGTATCCGCCTCAGGAGAAGGATGAGCCGCGCAGACCGGCCGTCAGTGACGCCTTCTCTTCCATGTTTTCAATATTGGTTATAAAGTGATCATTTATTCATTTATTTTTAATCTTACCACTGTTTGTGGATTAATTTTCCAGGAGATCCATCATTGCAAACGTCAAATTAAGTACAGCAAAGACAAGATGTGGTACCTGGCTAAGTTGGTAAGAGGCACTGAACACAGCAGGACATCTGAAATTGACCTTTTCTTACATACATTTAGCTTGGCATTCATTCATTCATGGACGTGACCGATGCTTTTATCCAAAGCCTTACTGATGAGCCGGAACAGGGTTTGTGTGTCCAGGTGTTAAAGGAGCAGTTTGTAATGTTTAGAGCTAGTCCTTCTTTTGTTTTTATTTTTTTATTTCTTTTGTATCATCAATTGTACTGAACAGTTTACATCTGGAAGTACTACTTAAAATCTCACCTCTGCCGAGGGCGTCGCCTTGCTCTCGGGGGCGTCGCCTTCACTAGTAACGCCGTTATTTTTGATCATGGTGAAGAGATCATGCTTTAACACGCCCACTTTGTTGTTCATCAGCTAACGATGAGTTTCCTTCCCTGTGACAGATCCGAGGCATGACCATCGACCAGGCCCTGGCTCAGCTCGAGTTTAACGATAAGAAAGGAGCCAAAGTCATAAAAGAGGTAACTCTGGAATCTTTTAACCAAGTCTTTATACCAGCAGGTCACGGGATTAAAAAATGTGATGTTTTGCACAACAGGTGCTTCTGGAAGCTCAGGAAATGGCCGTGAAGAACCACAACGTTGAATATAAATCCAATTTGTATGTGGGTAAGTGTTCATATCCCAAAGAATCCTGTTTATTTATAGATAAACTCTGCTTAAGCGAGCACGGGGAAATCTCCCGAATTTCAACATGGAGATTCAGATCTACGAGAAGCCGGCTTGTGCGATAGAATGATTTTAATCGTTTCTATACGATATTACGCTGCCAGTGACGTTTACTCCGGTCAGATAACATGATACGAGTCCAGAGCTGCCGGTGTTTAACATTTTAACATCGGCGTACGCTAGTGCGAGCTAGCGCTTACAAATATGCCACAGCTTTTCCTCCTAAAAAAAACGCAGGAAATAAACAAATCGACATATGAATCTGGAATGATTTGCCCAGGTGTTGAACTCTTCAGTTTTAAGTGAGGCTCCTTGGAGCCCCGCCCCTTTTCCTCCCGGTCATCCACGTCTCAAGTTCGTTAACATGAAATAAAATCTATGAGTGTATGTTTGACTTGGCCTTCAACCTTCAACCAGGAAATGGTTAACATCAGGTACAGAGTTATCATTTTTCTTACAGATGGCACTGAAAAATAGTCAGACCTGTAAAAGCGTTACGTCCGAAATGTGCTGTCATGATTTCTTTTTCTGACTGCGCATCATCCGTGAGCTTTCCGCGATTGTCTCTGCCTGGTAAGCAGTTCCCGACTTCACCGCTCGTGATATGATTACACCTTCTCTTCTGTCCTTCAACCTGAAATGCTGGAAATGACGATTGGCTTCTTTTCACGTCTAAAATGATTGAAATCATGAACAGATAGCACACGTGCCTATTTCTGTTCACACCAACACTGCCGGTTATTTCAAATCATTTGATCATGTTTATTTATTTATTTATCTATCAGATATTTTAGAGAACTAGCGTGACCCTTAGATGAGCTTGTCCTCGTAACTTGTAGAAACCCAGCATTCGCAGCAGCAGCAGCGCTAACGTTTATCTCCTGTTCTCAACAGCCGAGTCTTTCGCAGGTAAAGGCCAGTACCTCAAACGTATCCGCTACCACGGCCGAGGCATGTTCGGCATCATGGACAAAGTGTACTGTCATTACTTTGTGAAGCTTGTGGAGGGCACGCCTCCCGCGGTGGAGCAGAGCACGCCGTTTGACCAGGCCAAGGAGTACGTAGAAGAGCTGAAGAACCGGACCGTCATCTACTCTCTCTAACGTCATAATAATCCTACAAGAACTCTTGTCTTTATGTAAATAGTACCTGAATAAAATTTTTTAATTTGTCTATGAGTTATTTTTTGTCATTTTTTTTTGTGATTTTTGTGTGTGTGTGTGTGTGTGTGTGTGTGTGTGTGTGTGTGTGTGTGTCAGTAAAGCAGAACATCCTGCAGAACCTTCTGCATGGTCTTCCTGGAACCGAGCGCCGCTGCTCTGCATGACATTTTCCACTCATGACATTTTAGTCCATGACATTCTTCATTAGCCGGATGATGAGCATGGCCTCTGCCTTTTTCCTCACCCATTTCATGGCACTTTTTTCCCGGTTTTATATTGCCATGTGCCCTTTTGCTTGAACTCCATTAGACTCGTTCCACTCGCAAACATGGACAGCACAGAAGCTGATTTCTAAAACTGGGTTCTGTTTTCAACGAATTTTCCATTAAAAAAAAAAAGAAATGTTAAATGATGCACCAAAAGACTGGCTTTTTTGAAAAGGGCGAATTTATTAAGTGGAGCTAATTGGGATAATAACCTTATTTCATGAGATAATGGCAGTGACCGGAACATTCCGACTTGTCATTTTGAACGGGATATTAATACATCTGAGGGGGAAAAGTCCCAGCACCAATCACGCAACGGAGATTTGCTTTTATATTTCAGCTACGTTTCCAAGAAAGTTTAAAACCAGCATTAGAGTTATTTCTGAATTTTATGATAGATTAATTTTTTAAATCTGTACAGAAACCAGGGATGTTTCTACATGTCTGGGGTTTCTACAGACGTCCTAACCCTTTTTATTTGTCCCGTTTTCTCATTATTATTCACTGTTATTCTGTTATTTTTCTCATTATCACGACATTACGAAACATACTTTTTTCCTGATAACGACATGATTTGCCCGTAATCCTGCTGATCTGCATCTCTTTGTCATCATTCGGTATCCATGGAGACGCCCTGGGCTTCATAGCTGGTCAGTGATGTAGTTCATGACAGAATCAAGGTCACTAAAGCTGTAGTCTTGCTAACTGCCTTTTGAAATGACCCACACTGACGTGAATGCTGTCTGTAACGAGGGCAAGCGTGATGCTGTTTCAGCCTTGAAACTGAGTCAGGCCTCGATTGAACTGAAATGTGGCGCACTGATTAATATACTCCTGCTTTTCTGACACTGATGCACAGAATGAAGCTCAATGACTCGGTAATGCTTTCGGGAAGTTTTGCTGTCTTGAGATCTCGAGAAAATGACGTCATTATGGGAGAACTGGGTTCCGTTATGTTGCGATAATGACAAATAACTCGTTATCATGAGAAAACAACGCTTGTCATGTGGTGATAGTGACATAAATAACCTGAGATCAGGAGAAAACTGGTTGAATAAAACGCAAATCCATGACCTTTCAGGGCTTCCGTAGGTTTCTACGCGATTCCGAATTGATCACGGAAATCCTACGATACGATGCAATTCCATTTCTGATGTATTTGCCGATCATTAATTAAGTAATCATTAGCTAATTAGCATTAATTCCTGAACGATGATGGTGTGAGAAGGACTATTATAAAAATAGCTGGTTAAATTATTTACACATCAGTTTAACAAATACGGATTACATTTCACACACCAGCCGTTGGTCCTTTTCCAATAAAAACCGAATCTTCGATCATTACGCCCCTAATGGAAGTTTTCACGACTATGCTAGAACGGTTAAAGACCGCCGCACCCCAAATATTTTCGTCATAAAGACCGCCCGCGAGCCGATTTCAGTTTTCAGCGAACCAAATCACGTTGCTGAATCCTGGCAGCCTCAGACGAGCCCTCTGAGCTACTTCACAAAGTTTCATTATTCCCTTCATTAGCTAAATTAGGACGAGTCTGGCGGTGAAACTCGGCCTGCTGTGTCTAAAAGCGCATGAGGAGAGGAATTTTTGTTAGAATGTTAAGGCAGCTTAAGAGGTGAAAACTCTTTCACATTCCACATTCCACAATACACACCTCGTTTGCATAAATACCGGTTAAAAAACTCAAAATAACCTCAAATCCCAGTCACCTCTGTTTATTAAAAGGGAGGCGGCCTTTAAACCGTGGCTTTGTGGAGACTTTCTAATTTCTTGACAGTTCCACGCTCTGAGTGTAACGCCGGCCATCTCCCAGGGGGAGGAGCTCTTCATCATGGTGTATATCGTTTTCTCAAATAAAATGCCATCTCCTGGCCCCGATTTCAGCGCCGAAGCTGCAGGAGATCGCAGAACCCAGCTATGACAACATGAGCAACTGTTTGCTCTCTTTACACGACTCGGGGAACTTCGAAACCTCTCGACGCGTCACGTGACTCGAGCAGCCGCAGTTGTGTCGCGATGGATTTCGATAAATTTCTATTTAAATGTAGTTAAAAGACCGACTAGAATCCATTTCTGTAAAGAGTCACAAGCTCCCCATTTACACTAGTTTAGACAAAGATGCTTCTCCAAAAAGCTGAAGTCTTCTTAAATATAAACAAATTCAAACAGCTCAACTCAACGGCTCTAACGTTTGGCCAATTTAAAACAAGCTATAAAATGTAAGCAGATCATTTTAACCAGGAAGTTGTTCCGCCTCTACGGGTTTACCTCTAGCTGCTCGTGTACAGCATGTGTTATATTATATGGAGTCATATTTGTTTGTCGTATGATGTCGTCAATAAGGCTGTAGCATTCAAGCGGTGTTTGATCGCTATTAACGTGAGCCAAGAAATCATTCCCAGCACCGTAACACCACCACCACCAGGTTTTAGACGTGCGGCTGAGAGCAAAACTCAATATAGTGCATTCTGGGATGCTTTTCTGCTCAGCACAGTTGCAAAGAGTGGCTGCTTGAGTTATGCTTGGATATTTTCATCTTTCACGAAGCTCACCGTGCCAGATTAGGCAATTATATCATAGTGCTGTAAACTCTTGCCACGTCTTCGTCACGAGACTGGCAGCACTACGTGCTCGATCCTGACCAATCACCATTCACGTCCATTCACGTCCTCGCTGTGGAGGAGGGTCAAGAAATTGTCAATCATAGCTACAGAAGGAATGTCAAGGAACACGTCGTAGGAGTTGTCAGAGAAAATACAAAAACTTCTGACGTGCCAGACTTTTCGTCAGGGCGTTGTGGGGCGTCCCAGAAGCCACATCGCTGTTCTTCCATTATGTCACACCACAAGGCCCGTTCATCGGTCCCGACGTTCCCCGGCATTTTCGATGTCAATGATAATTCAAAAAACAAACTGCAACAATCTGGTGAAATTCGAGGCCATAGATCTTAAATTCTAACATGAAATTGAAGATATTTTATCTATATTTTAAACTCTTTTAACCGATCAATTCCATTTTTGTATGGCTATTCCGTATGTAATGGACCGACAACCGGCCTCGGACTCTCACACACGGCCACAAAGGAATAAAAAGACGAGGCATATTTTGTTTAAAGCTTTGACGTATGAGACGTGAATGAAGAAAATGTCCGAGATGGTTTCGAAGGGATCATTAACAGTGAAATTTGCTGCATAGAGAGCTGGCAGGTAGCGACCACGTGCCATCAGAACAAAAACAAAAATGCACTGGATTCTGGGAAGGGTGAAATGGGGTCTTTAATGATGTCCTCATTACGTCCTACAAAAGAAGAAAGTTCCTGTTATCACTTACGTCATAGCATGATATACAGTACGTCTCTTTTTTTTTGCTTATGAAGTTCATATGCCAAAAAAAACCACAACAATAACAAAACGCTTAAACAGAAACCTGAAGTGAAGCTCCTGGATGATAAACTTGACACTGACACTGGAGACTCCTTCCATAAATGTTAGGGAATGTTAGTCTCGTAAAACTATTATATATTTTTCTTTGTTGAACACTGTTGTTTTTACACTAGATGCTGTGGAATGAAATAATAAATTAAAAGATAAAAGAATAACACTCCAGGCTGTACAGTTTATGACAGTATTGCGCTTGGCTGATGTGCCGTACACGTCTTTGTGGACAATCTGTTACTATAGCAACGGATTAGAACGTATTACATTTACCTGTCATTATTGCATTACAGCGGGTCAGGAGCTAATGTACTGTCAGAGCCGTGCAGTTACAGAAAATTAATCCACACCTTCTGATTTGAGAATTCAACCACGCTGCGGTAGACAAATCAATCACGTTCACCTCCTAACGAAATCCAGTCCAGACTCCTTTTGGCCCTGAATCAGAAGCTCGGTTGCCCTTGAGAGCGAAACACAAGCACACTTTTGTTGTTCGTTTATTGCTCCCTTTTACTCAGTCCTGCCTCTGAGAAATAATTCCAACCTCTCCACATAAGCTGCAAATAAAATGATTTGAGGAGAAGTGACAGACAGAAGAAGACCAGAGGCAGTGCAGAAAGAATGTGTTTGTGATCCAATTACTGTCAGTATTCCCACTTTCTTTTCAAATCTGACAGAATAAAATAAAAGGATGATACGGAGAAAGGGATGCGAGCTGTTGCTGTAGTTTGACTGTAAAGACAGCAGAATAAGAACGGCGGAAATGTCTGACAATTAGAACCAGTTCATTAAGTTGACCAGTTTTTAAAAAAAATTTTTTATTTTACTTTTTCAGGCAAAACTGGTTACTAATTTACTCTGAAATAACACACAGTAGTCTATAAGTATATAAAACAATATGGGGTTGAAAACGTATAGTTATTTTTTTTTTAAATAATAAAAGTAAAGTAAAGAACGAGCTGTAATTGAATCAGTCAGCTTTTTTTTTGGGGGGGGGGGGAGAGCAGGAGTATAAATCATTACAGCAGTCAGTGAGATCAACGTCGAGAGACACTGCTCCTTTCACACCTGTAGGTGTCACTGTTGCTATTTTGCAAAGCCTATTAAATTCTGGAGCGAGACGAAACACCAATTTGTAGTGGCACACATTCAAGCTGCTTTAAGGCAGGACTGTTTTACAGTTTGTGAATTGTGAGCTAGGACTCATGGTCTCTCTGCCTTTGGGATGATTTGGACTCCTCATGTTGTTAAGCCAGTTTCTCCTCTTTCATAGTTGACTTTTTAATCTGCCAACATCGGTCTGCCTACACTGACTTGTCTCTGTTGAAAACAAAACAAAACAACTAAAAGAACCCCCCCCTCAATTCAGAATCCCTACTTGGAAGGTTTCCTCAACCCTTGAGTTCAGCATGTGACGTCAAATCAGCATGGCTGCTCCAAATTCCGACTTCCAACTTCCAAATTTATATTAGTCTCCTCACTAGCCACAATTTTTCCCTGGAGTAGTAACAGATTACAGAGTGCGATCAGGCCACGGATATCCTAAAGCAGGGGTGTCAAACAGAAGGCCTGTTACCTGGACCCGTCCCTATAAATGTTGTAATCCGGCACACTCACAAAAAAACTTGTTCTAAATAAATCATTTAATTAAATTGAAAGATTTTATCCAAGTGCTAATCTTCTAGGGACAAAATAAAGCATTAAAGGTGCACTATGTAGAATACATGTACTTACATTCACACTCTCTTGCCTTTTCTGTGCTAAATAATAAGTACGATCCTCCATTTTGCACAATTTGGTTCTCAAACTTGTTCTCCAGCTCCAGCAAACACTGATTCTTCTTCTTTCTTCTTCCTCGTCTTCCTTCCTTCTTCTTCGTCGTCTTTCCGGTGCTTCCTTCCGGATTCACGCTGCCGCTTCTAAAAACGTGAAACGTGGAAGGCGCTCTCTAGAGGTTTGTCCGTTCTGGGCTACTGTAGCGGCGCAACATGGCGGCT
>JAQQZX010000011.1:1356490-1385034 GCA_030068355.1 Notoglanidium maculatum | reverse complement strand
CACCGGAAGGACGACAAAGAAGAAGAAAGGAAGACGAGGAAGAAGAAAGAAGAGGAATCAGTGTTTGCTGGAGCTGGGTTAGGGTTAGGGTTAACCCTAACCCTAACCCTAAGTTTGAGAAGCCAAATGTTTAAAAATGGAGGATCGTACTTATTATTTAGCACAGAAAAAGCAAGAGAGTGTGAATGTAAGTACCTGGAAGTACGCTACGGAAACATGACGGCCACCGCATGCTCTAATACACGCTGGGAGAGGGAGGGGTAAGAGAGGGGGGGTCAGGGGGCAGAATTACACACAGTGGGGCTTTAAGGTATAACTAATTAATGAAAACCAATTTCATTACAACATTCTGCACCATGCAAATGTATCGATGGTATACAGTAACGTATTATGAACATTACATACAATGAAACATGTTAATAATCCATAAAGGACAATAAAGGTAGCTAAAAGTTGTAATGGATTTGCTTAAATAATTATAACATTGTGCATAAAACTTTATAAAAGCTTTGTAACATCTACCTTATATATCTTAACGTGATTCTTCTTTATATACCTTTAAAATAAGAGCTATAGAAAAAGTTTTCAGTCTTGTATGTGAAAATGTTTCTCACTTTCAAAGCTAAAACCCAGAGTGGTTAGCTCTGGCTTCAGATCTTTAGAAGAAGAAAAAAAAGTTCCTTTGATCCCCTGGTCAGAAAATAGATCAGGTAAAGGTAAGAGAGGCCACAAGTCCAGGCCTCAGAACTCTGAAGAAGCTCGAGTGCAGTAGTGTGAGTCTCTGCTGAGAGACAAGAAGCTGTCACAAGCTATTTAAGCTGTAAAAAAGGCCGGCTCGAGCTTTAATCTGCTTTGGGGTCTCACCAGCTCATGGTGACTTCCAGCTACAGAGAAAGCAATCATCCAAAATGTCCATCAAATGCATTTGTTGTTCCTCTCGCATCTCCTGAGCAATATAAGGGCAGCCGTCCGATTGCGGCCAGTCACACTCGATTAAATATTGACTATGAAAGTGGCTTCACAGTTCTGCCAGGGGGTTTTAGTCAATGGATGAAAGACCTCATAAATACAGACAGAAATATTACAGCACAGAGGCCATGTGTTCAAGAGCACAAAGCGCTATTAATGCAGTAGGACAATTGTGCACGATGTTACTTTCACACAACTTAATGTGCATAGCTTCTACTGGAGAGGAAATTGCAACTGAACTGAACTGAACTGTGAGATCACTGATTCATTTTCAAACAATAGAAAGCATAGATTATGTACGCAAACGATCACAGATGTGAAGATATACAGTCACGGGTGGAAAACACTTGAATAATTGCACTCCCTTACTATACTATAATTTTGCCATTATTGTATTATACTGTATTATTTTGCCATATTTATACTGTATGTAAGTATTATTGAAATTGAAATACTTGAACTTGAACATTTCCAAGAATGTTACTCCTTAAAGGTCCACTATGGAGGATTTTCAGGGTATCTATTAGCAGAAATGGAGTATATGTTCCATAATATACTCAGGAAATTCATAAGTATGTCCTCATTAGTGTATAATTATCTGTAACTATGAATTGTTGTGTTTAAGTAAGTTTAGAACGAACCCTTTATATCTACATAGGGAGCGGGTCCACCTCTGCGGAGACGCCATGTTGCGCCGCTACAGTAACCCAGTACGGACAAACCTCTAGAGAGCGCCTTCCATGTGAATCCGGAAGGAAGCACCGGAAGGACGACAAAGGAGAAGAAAGGAAGACGAGGAAGAAGAAAGAAGAGGAATCAGAGTTTGCTGGAGCTGGAGAACAAGTCTGAGAATCAAATTTTGAAAAATGGAGGATCGTACTTATTATTTAGCACGGAAAAAGGCTGAGAGAGTGTGAATGTAAGTATTTGGAAGTACGCTAAGGCCCTTGACGGCCACCGTACGCTTGGAGGGGGGTCCAGGGGGCTGAATCACACAGTGGAGCTTTAGAATTTTATTCTAAACTAATCTCAAATCTCAAAAGTTTCTTCTTCTCTCCTCAAGTCAGTGACTGTACGCTGTTCATCAATCAAACGGGCTTAGTTCGGCATCCAATCAAGTTCATTCATGTAAACAGTCGAGTCGCACCAAGTCATCATCTGCTCTGATCTTCTCATGCTCCACTGTATAGTTAGCGCTGTAGCGATCCCTGTGCGTCTGAAAACTGTTAATCCACCGGACTGCGGTGTGGAAGTTGAGGACAGCACCCTGGCTCTAGCTCAGTAAAACGTTACGGTGAGGTAAACAACGACTCTCATAAAACGAGGCGTCTCCTTTAGTACACTAGAAAACATGAACTCTAAAAGCATGTTGAGGTAAAGTTAGCTAATTAGCTTATTTAAGAAATTAGCGTGTCTTCTTTGCTAGTGCCTGGTTAGGCTGGCATTGATTCTAGTTGCTAACATCAACTGGCTAGTCAGCAAGTCAAATATTAGTGGTAAATGGTAATACTGATTATTTACAGAATATTTTTTTCTTGTTAGTTAATTAGCTTAGCATAGTTGCTTTAAAATGAAATAAGTTTATAAACTATAAACTAACTTTATAAAACTATAACGTTTTATAAGCGTCAAGCGCATTGATATAAACCTGTGATTTGCCTCGTAGCCGAAGCACTTTGATAATCCATGATTATACGAAAGAAAGATTTTGGCAAGGATATGGATTTTTACTTATATTTTTGGTGAGATTATGTTTTCCCCAGCTGAACCCTTGTGCTGAGACGTCCTTTCCCTCCGCCAGCAGAAATAATAAAAAAAAAATTTCACTTTGCATTTCACAGATTCAAGGTTACAGTGCCATTTGCGTCTGTTGTTTCATAAATCAGCGGATAATGTAATTGCCTGAGATCAAACTATGAAGACTATTAATTCGCTGCACTCCTCTAGAGGCACTTAAGGTGGCATTATGAACACTTGAAAAACATTATCTCAGTCAGTTGACTGGCTGCAGCTCCCATTTCAGCAGCAAGGGGGATAAGTAACGAACCGTGCTCTCTGCAGCCGGCTTCTTATCTCTTTCACTGTCTAAAAAACATTTGATTAATGCAGCTCTGTCATTTTTGCTTGAATGATGCCTGAATCTCATGAGCCTTAATCTCACGGAGCTTTTGCATTTGTTTTCACCGCTAAGACTGAGTGATGACGTTGTGTGGTTTTTGTTTTGAAATATAATTTGTGTGACTTCATGCAGTGATGCGTTTTATTTTTCTCTGCTTTTTTAGGAGCGGTTTATTTCATAAAATCTACACGTAACCCAAATTTCTGTAAAACCATGAAACTTAAAGAAAGCAAGGCGAATGAAAAAACAAACAGTAAATCATTATAAATGCCTCCATTTTCTTTCCTTTCCCCCTCGGTTGGAGATGTTGTCATCATTGTTATTGTCCTTATACCTTCTATGCTTTATCGTTATTTTTGTCTTTACTTTTTGCTCCCATGCTATTTGCTTATGTCACATCACTCAAAACTACACTTTTTAACATCAAGCATCGTGCTTTTAGTTACCGTACCCTAGGTGTACGTAAATACGATTATAAACACGAAACTGTAGGCCTTTGACATCAGATTTTAGCTCAGGATTAGCATGGATAGCATGACTGTAAGCAAACAGCTCATAAAGACATGATTTCCATGATTTTACGCAGCATGTGTCATTGCTACAACTCTTCACCCACTACCTGATGAAGACCAAACCTTGACCAAGCACTTTTCACACCATCATTTTTATCAATTAGCCCATCAAGTGCTATGCTGTTAGCCTCCAGAAGGTTAATGTGCCCTTGGTTGGTACTTTGTCTCGCATCCTGTATCCTCTGCAGTTAAACCTTTACTTCTTGTTGTCAGTGCATGCTTAGTCATTTCCTTTCCTGCGCTTTTCCCCCACCATCAGCCTCCTTCAGAAATTCCCCTGCGATTCAGTGAAGTGACAGCATTCTGTGAACAGATGGAGAGGAAGAGGATCAGACTGGCTCTTGGAGAAGATTAGCGTTCTCCCCACCTTCTCCCCGGCTCTCTGAGCTCATTTTTGTCAGGGAATGAACATAAAAGACCGCAATCCATACTTTTTTCTAGCTGGAAACATGATTATGAATCCCAGTAGCATTTTTCAGGATGTGGGACATTTTAATTATGCTAATGCACATTATGTGTATTAGGGATGTGACTGCGTATGAATACATTATTGGTATTAATGAACAGATAATGTGCTCTAAAGAGATACAAATACAGATATGAGTCAGAGGTGCACCAGAAACCTGTTTGAAACTAGAGGTGTGCATCCGGCCTGGTATTTGACTTTCATTCACGCGAGTGATCAGATATGAAAATCTAATTAACATGAATGTGACTTGTTGCTCAGTGGATTCACAGCCTTCATTATTTCAACCTTAGTAACTGCCTGTTTATATTTTGGGAAATACAACCACTGAACAACTACAGATAGTGTCATTATGTTACACCCCTCATGCCTCTTCTGATGATGCTCCCATGCAGAAAAAAACATTATGCAGAATGCCAACACAAAAATGCGTATAAGATCAACAGACGGATGATTACAGTGCAACTTGGACCAATCAAAGGCAGTCCGCTGCCCCATAAATTCAATCCCAAACACAAATAATGCTAGCTAAATACATTAGCAGCAAGCTACGTTGATTGTTTAACATCTCTGACAATCACCCGTTAAATCATATTAGCATAGCTGCTGAGAGTTGTCTGCAAAGGTTAGCCTTCTAATGCTAACCATGGACGGTCAGAACAGCTGCCATCAGTAGCCCTTTTTACACAATACTGCTGTAAAGAATTCGTCTTGATATGCTGGCTTTGGTTGTTTACACTGAACCGAACAAAGCCGACATAATGCCACCCAGGTGTGTTTTTTACATAGTGAGCCGGGATGCATGACATATGAGCGTGACGTTTCAGAATGGTGTGTAGGCGTCTAGTGTATATGTAACATAGTACGGGTCGGAAATACGAATACCACGAGAACACTGCTGTTGCTTTCAAAACAATGACGGCAGGTGAATTGAGCGTTGAGGTGCTTTTGCTAGCGGTGAACATTCATACGGTTCTTCAAACGTAAGAAAAGTTGCTGAGGATCATGTTTGTGAGATCAGAAATAGGTTGGAAGAGAAATTGAAAAGAAGTGGGACGCGAAATGAGGCAGAAAGGTGCGCGGACCTTAGATGCTGTAGATGGTGATGTCTGAATTTGCGCTGGTCTCGGAAAGAAGAATGTCAACGCCAAAAAGTTACAACCTCGTCCCGTCATGCCAGCATACCCCTTTTACACAGATATCAATTCCGGCTCTGTTACTATCACTTGTTCCAGCTCAGAGGCAGAACGAAATGACCCGTCATTCTGCATTCGGACATTTCAGACAGAATGGCGAGGCGGAAAAAAGGCACCACATTCCCACCTGGACCAGGCTGTGTTTTTTCAATAGCTACCTTCCTGTTAGAAGTATATTTTAAGAGTATTTCAGGCATACGCATTAGTAACAAGAATGCGTAATCTTGTTGGCAGAGGCAGAGGTAGAAGAGGTGTGCTCGTTGATGGAGAAATCACAACCTGATTCCCACGTGCAGAACGTGGCAAACTCTGTCCAAACAGTAACCTGGAGCTCAGAATCAACTCATCAATTCACTGCAGTCCTTTAGAGGCACTCCTCATGCTTCTAATACTAATTTATCAGTAAAGTGCCAACACTTCCTGCTGGGCCAATGTCCCGATCTGTATGTGAAAGAATTTACTGCATTTATTAAAACGGTTGCATCCAGGTTGGTGAAAAAAATCCTAAACACTAAATCCTAATACTAATGTAGTGTTATAAATTATGTGCACAGTTATCCACTTTAAGGCTCGGTGATCTCACAGGATGATTTGTTGTAACACCCTGCGTTTATTTCAGATATATTTCATCCGAAGCCGGGTCTTCATCAGCCCTTGTCACATTCACATAAGAACATGATACCCATGCATTCAAATGCCTTCATAAACATTAAATTCCATTTCACCTTTTGGCCACTTTAATCCAGAGACCCTGACGGACCTCACGGCTGCAGAAACCACTTGGCCGATCATACGCACGATGACCTAATGAGCCCAGCCACTCGCATGGCGAGGAGGAACGTGGGAGTAAGTCATTCCAAAAAGAAATCTCCAGAAAAACCGTCTGATGAGACAGTCTTTTTAGTATGAGTTTTTGTTATTCTCTTTTGGTGATGAATTGGTTAAATAAAAGTTTGTCGAGACCTTTAAAGCTTTTGCACTCGGTTCGTCCTAATCTTAAAGAGAGCCAACTTTTTATTGCCAGCGGCAAAGACTTTTCATTGATATACGGATGCCACACTTGCCCCTGGCAATGACGGGCATGATCTCCATGAGCAAAACAGTCCCTTGCCAAAACAAAGGTGCCTCCCTCCAAACGTCAAGCATAAATTTAATTTAAACCCTGCTCAATCACACACACACACCTCTCTCTTCTGCTTAGCATTTTCATTATTTTAACAGCAAACTGCTTTGTTGTTTTTTTTTTTTTTTCCTGATCACTCCAACAGGCTTGAAGTGGAAGTGAAGTGATGGTCTGGAGGTGATTCAGCTAGGACGCTCTTCACTGGATGTAATTTCCTTTCCTGGAAATCTGTGTGTGCCGCCTCTCTCGGCTGGTTTATTTGCATATTTCTGTCATGATGCAGAGCTGGCGTCTTGCTACATGTTTCAGTCACATCACCTTTTTCTCATAGTCACCGTATTTATCATCTTAATTTATGACTATCAGCAAAAAATTCTGAAACATCAGAGAAATGATGCCTATGAGAATTTTAACGTTTGGTTTTGACCCAGAGATGACCAACCAAATATCCCACAGTGCATGTTTTTTGAAAACAGATATGCCATAAAAGCATACTGTACCTTCACTTTGCAAAAAAAAAAGAAAATGTTTACGCATCAGGCAGTTACAGATGGTGCAAAAGCAGCAGCTTTAATAGAAAAAAGCAAAGGAAAAAAAGGAGAAGCGGAGATTTTGAAAATTTGTTGCTTCTGCTTGTTGATGTAATAAAAACGGAAAACGTTAGAGGCTAATTAGCTAGCTAGCTAGCATCTACAAGTCTGTTTATTTTGCATATAAATAGCTAGTTTCTAGAGTTAGCTAGTATCAATTATCCTGTTAATTTTTTTTATTTGTTTTCCCTCATCCAAGAAAAGCATTAACTCTGTTTATTTTGCATATAAATAGCTAATATCTAGCGTTAGCTAGTGTCAAGGGTCAGTATCTAAAGCAAGCTAGTGTCTAGTCACCTGGCATGTAGAGCTATTGTCTAATTAGCTAGTATCTTGTGCTAGCTAGTGTATAGAGTTAGCTATTTTGTAGAGCTAGCTAATATCTAGAGTTAGCTGATATGGAGTATCATGTTCAGTTGTATTTATGGTATTACTTATTAAACTGTTTTTCCCTCATCCAAGATAATAAGTATCCAATTGGTAGTGTTAGCTAGTATCTACAGTTATCTAGTAATAAGAGTTAGCTAGTATCTAGAGTTAGCTAATACCTGGAGATACTGCTGCTAGTGTCTAGAGTTAGCTAGTATCTCTAGCTGTTTATTTTGCAAAGAAAATAATATGATTGGTGTGAGTAAGATGCCACTTGTGACAAAATCTGGTGAAAAACATTTTCTAAAAATATCAGTTTAGCGCTAAATAATTTTTTCCGTAATAAAATGTTTGCTTTATTTTAAAACTCTGGACGGCTATAAATGAACAGCAGATTTCTGTCATTTCTTTTTCTCGTGTGAGTTTCACGTTTGTGTTACACCTTGCGATACGATCAACTACAATCATGACATTGTGCCATAT
Organism: Notoglanidium maculatum; assembly: GCA_030068355.1. Lineage (NCBI taxonomy): Eukaryota > Metazoa > Chordata > Actinopteri > Siluriformes > Auchenoglanididae > Notoglanidium > Notoglanidium maculatum. Next base: position 1,377,147 of record JAQQZX010000011.1, on the reverse strand, counting down.
ACGAATATAAAGTGTGAGGCTTTGTAGCAGGTGGAGCTATGGTTAATAATATTATCGATATTATAATAATATCGTTGTAATGATTTAATCCTGCAGGATCCTGGAGTTAACTTTCTGCTTTCGTTGAATAGAGTCCCAGGAAAGATGCACCAGTAGATGATGTAAACCAAAGTAATTCAATTTAAAAAGCAGCATGATTTAAATACTGGTTAAATTGAAGTGCTTTAGTACGTGAAACTGTTCGATACAGATGAGTGCAAATGCTTCAGAAATGATTTTGTTTTATAACTGAACAAGCAAGGTTTCTTATATTGTGCACCATCATCGTTTTTGTCCCTAGCACTTTTCCAGACGGTCCTCTTATTATTAATCTGACAGTGAAACTGTAGTCTTATTATTATTATTATTTTATTTTATTTTTTTTTACCTTTCCATATACTCAAGTTACATGCAAATATGCCCAGACATCAGTGCTTAATTTGTAAAACATGACGTATGGGAGCACAAAGTGAATTTATGGGGAAGGAAAAGGTCCTGGAACATATAACGTAGACACAACATTAAATGAACAGAGTTCCAAGCACTTCACATAATACAGTAGTGCTGAGTGATGTATAGCTCTATGGCTAATAGCGTTAGCATGATGACCTCGGTGCAGCGAGGGACTGCGAGAGGACTGGTGGAGTTGATTGCACACATCCAATGTGCTCAGCTTCACAATATACATTAAGCTCAGACCAAACATTTTCCTCAGAAGTACACTATGCCCTTTAAACAACATAACATCATTATAACAAAACAAATATCAATATCAATATCAATGATCTTTGTAGCATGAATAATTATCCAAATTATTAGCATCTTGTTCCGCTCCATGATAACAGACATACACTATCATTACTACTTCCCAATTGATCATGAACCAATTGAATTTTTAGAGAGGAGGTGACATATAAAGAATCATCCGTCCTTAAAATGATCGCGTCCCGGCATGATCCGGCACAAATTAAAGTCGCAGGAAAATAAACAAGGCCTCAGTCTTCTGCACAGGAGGACGCCACATATCTCCACTCCACTTGCCAACGTCGTGAAGGCCGTGCGGCTCCGTAGCGGTCATAAAACCCCAGACACCACTTAGATATTCATCAGAGGCCACGAGCACAGGCAAGATGAAACAGCGTAATTTGAGCTGCTCATCTGTTTGAAGTGAAAACAAAAGAGTCTCTCAGAGCTCAGTGACACAAGATTGTTTCTCTTGTCATAACCAGGCAGCTATTATTCCACCGGGAGCTCAGGGAGGCTTCGGGAAGAATAAATAAGATCAGATTGCTTAGCTTTATTGAAATGGACTGTGGTGGACAGTCACTGAAGATACAGACGCCAGTTTGTCAGCAGCGTGTTCACTTGTGGAAACTGAGGCTAGTTTTCTTTTTAAAGGTTTGAGGTTTTCTCTTCACAAACAAAACCAAATGCTCTATAATCAAATGTTACTCAACCACATGTACTATCACACTGGCTACATTCTTAGAATTAAAGGTCGTACAATTACATACATTTGACAAAAATGAAGGCGAGTAACATGTTGACGTAATATATAGAGGCAAATCTGTTCACTATACAGGAACTATTTCTCATTGTTTCCTTGCTTTATAAAGCTCAACGACATATGGGATAGTTTAAAATCTATAAAATAATTACAATTCTTTAAACTTCACGCATTTGAAACACTAATAACCTCTTAATTAGCAACCGAAGGTAAAAAAGTCGCTATTTGACAGATATAAGCCGATGCGCCGTTGCCTTTCTCGATGTAACACAATCGTAATGCAGCGTGCTCACTGCCACATTTAGCACCAGAGTTCTTATTGCACCTAGTGGTCAAAAATAGGAACTGCAATAAGCGCTAACAAATAAATAAAGGGGAGGACTCAGGCTGCCCTGTACTTGGTCTATGAACATTTTTTTCAGCAGAGGAGGAACAGTGGACAGAACAGTTAATGACAGGGTTCCATTTTTATGGTAACTTGGATTAGTTTAAAAATACTCACCAGCAAGAAAGAGCTTGCAAATTAAATCTAAAACATGTCTGCAAACAAAGGCATCAAAAGTCTATGATGTACAAAAACATTTCTATTGTAAGATATATTGCAAAGCCTGGGAGAGGGAAAGGGGGATTATAGAGTGGATAATATCCGTACATCAGAAATGCGTGCGCACCACGGTGACCTTTTTCTCACATAGTGGCTGACCAAAGGAAGAAAATGTATCTCACCTTTATAATGCCCGATATTTTTATTGGCTAATCTGGGCTGGATGTTGAGATGGAGTTGAGCTGGAAATTTTGCTGAAAACTGGCAACCCTGGTTAACCAGATTAGCTCTTCTCTTCTTCACCTGCTGTATCAAACACATTTCAACAAAAATACATATGAAATGGTTATGCAGGATGACTATGTTGTCAACTCGTTAATAGGGTTGATCTAACAATTCACTAGGTAGTAGCTTATAGCATACGTCAAGTGTGATTGCATTGTTTGAAGTTATTAATGTCATCCTGCATCATCTGTAAAATCTGTAGTCAGGAGCCGCTGCTAGACATGACCGCGCCAGACTGAACTGCCTCATTTAATTTAATATTAAAATTGCTGATCGTCACACAAAGTGTTTGTTTTTTTGTCCACAGCAAGAGTTCATGGTCATACTACGGGATTTTAACATCTCTCGCTCTTCGGGACATAAATGTGTCCCAACATGGCGGACTCATTCAAAGATGTCATGACAACCGGAGAGCAGAAGAGGCTGTAAAGTTGATTTCTTGCTCAGTCTGTGACCTCTGCGCAGCTATGCATAAATACAGAGGGTTTGGGGGTGACTGAGATTCAATTAATCACACTCTAACAGCAGCTTTGCAGCTATCGCTTGGGAAAATATACAGAAAAAAACCCAGCAGATGACAACCTTGGGTTTCGAGATTGCCAGGGTGTAAATCCTGCAGGGTGATCATGGAGGTACTCACAGTCACAGCTCAGTCACTTCCTGTTCAGTCACCTCGAGATATAAAAACAGGGGTCAGGGGAACCAAAGAGGCTCTGTTTGTTCTGAGTTTGCACCCTTTTTTTTTTTAAATGAATATGTTTATCAAGGCATCCATGACATATTTTTCAAAAATCAATAGCTGCTTCTTCATTACTTTATTCCATTTATATGCAAAGTATTATCACCATCCATATAAAGTATTGTATAAAATAAATTTCACACAAAATTCTTAAAATCTTCTAGTCAAACATTTGGAGAAACTCTTCACCTTTCCTAACAGAAAAACCTTTCTTCAGATAATAATATTAGTATAATAACACCTCAAGGAAGAATCTCTAAAATTATTGCAATCAAACAGTGGCTCAATTCTTTAAATTGCTCACTCTGTACAGAAACACAGAATAAATATGCAACACAGGCAATGTGGCTAATCAATATTCACATTCCGCTTACGCGCTGACAAAAGAGAGCGGACTCGCTGTGGTGAGCAAACAACTTTCAGCCATAAACATTTCACTTATGCTTAATAAGAGTTATAAAAACAGTGAGTGCAAGGTGGAACCTTATAAAACTGAGGAGTATTTTGGTTTATAGAAAAGAAAGGTTCAGTCTGCAATCAACCACTGTTCAAAAACGCGCTCCGGATTTCGATTAGGCTGTATAAACTGTTTGTAAGCCTCGATTTTAAAGCCAACGATTAAAATGACATCGAGGCAACAATGGTGTGTAAATGATAATGAATCTTGATATGTAAACAGGCTAGCAATTTCGTATCGCCCGTCAAATATCGAGTCTTGTTACTGATTCAGAATCGTATCATGTTGTAACAGATTCAACAGAATTGACAAATTTTGAATCATCACCTTATGAAACAGAATCGTATCGTGGCCCGTTCAGTGGTATCGTCAAATATGGAATCGTTGCTTTATGAATCAGAATTGTATCATATCATAGCACATTCAATAGAATTTCCAAATATTGAATCATTGCCATATGAATCGGAATCTTTTCATTGCAGATTCAGTTTTAATGTCAAATATTGAATCATCATTTTTTATGACTCAGAATCGTATCGTAGCTGATTCAGTAATAATGTCAAATCATTGCTCTATGAATCAGAATCTTTTCGTTGCAGATTCAGTTTTAATGTTAAATATTGAATACATTTTTATTAATCAGAATCGTATCGTAGCTGATTCAGCGGAATTTCCAGATATTGAATCATTGCCTTATGAATCAGAATCGTATCATAGCAGATTCAGTAATAAGGTAAACTATTGAATCATTGCTCTATGAATCAGAATTTAATCGTATCAGATTCAGTAACAATGTCAAATATTGAATCATCATTTTTTATGAATCAGAATCGTATCGTAGCAGATTCAAGAGTTCCGTCAAATTTCGAATCATCACTTTATGAATCAGTCATGTATCATATTGTAGCAGATTCAGTGGAATTGACAAATATTGAATCATGGAAGAATTTAAATCTTATTGTAGCAGATTCTGTAAAGTCATCAAATATCGAAATACGATATTGTAAATGTTTCACCTGGAAACCTGACGTTTACATCCTTAGCTGTAAATGTTGATTACACTAAATGAGAGTTTTGCCATCTGGAATGTTCCCATCTACCTATCCAGACCTGCCAACTAGTAGAATAAAAACACAGTACTTTTTTGGTATAGTCCTTTTGTGAATCACTGGTCTAAAATTAAAACTGGAGTGTGTTTATATAAAGGATTTGATAATAATTACCAGGGGCTTGGGGTAAAAAAAGCTTCTACTCATCTATTTTAGTTGAGATGTAGAGATTTTATTAGTTGCATGTATATTGAGCATCAGATGTTAGAACTACTGTTTTTTTTTATTATTAATAAACGGTATATTGAACATATTTTGGATATGGGTTAAATAAATTTCATTCTTTCATTTCTTGTTCTCCATCTCTAACAATCCACTCAAGCAGCTGAGAGTGTCCATACACCTCGTCTTGTTGGCGCAGACGTTCCTGTATTTGTCCTCTTTGCGTCGAAGCCGGAGAGTCGCAGCACTATTAGGACAGGTGACTCGAACTGGCACACGGCGCTATTGGTCACAGCTGGGGCTTCTGGGAATAATCACAAACTAGACCGGGCCTGGCTGGAATGGCTCTGTCGGCTTTCCCCACTCACCAGTGACGGACTCTCCAGGGATGACAGAGTTTCAAGCTGATTAATTTGACTGGCAGAGAAAGGAAAGAAGGTGGGATTAAAAAGACGCGTGACATTGTCCCTTTATTACCAGAGCGTCACGCTGGCAGCAGCCGTAAGCAAATACGACAAGGTGCTCTGGGAGGGGTTCCACTGAGAAAACATCACAGTGGTGTGCCTTTTAACAGCCAGGGAGGAATTTTTCAGCTTTGTCAGGAGGCGTATTTAACTACTGGGGATCCTGGTGGGGTGGCACGGCAGATAAAGGTAGTGTGACTAATGATTTAAGGTTTTGTTCATATATTACATTCATTACTGGCTTAATCAGGCTGTGCTGAGAAGAAGCGATTCTGTAAATATGAGGAAAAGCAAATCTTTGACTTTTATACAACAAGTAATTAATTACTTGAAATAATTAGAAAGATATATATAGAACTGTAGAACTTTCCACCTGCATATATTATTGAACCGATTTTTCATTCGAGTGTTAAATATTATGCCTGAGAACTTTAGGACGCAGTATTTTTATCCAGCATTAATGTTTAGATATCTTGATTCATCCTCATATACAGTCAGGTCCATATGTATTTGGACAGAATTTGGACTGCTACTTCTATCAGCAGTCACATTATCAATAAACACCAGTTCCAGTGGCAGCCAGACATGACCATGTCCACCGTGTTTGATAGATGACATGGTGTGCTTCGGATCACGAGCCCTTTCTTTCCTTCTCTATTCTCTTCTCTTCCCATCATTCTGCTACAAGATAATCTTGGTTTGATCTGTCCAGAGAGTCTTGTTCCAGAACTGTGCAGGCTTTTTTGCAAAGTGTAATCTGGCCTTTCTCTTCTTGAGTTTTACCAGCGGTTCGCATCTTGAAATAAACCCTCTGTATTTACATTTATGAAGGCGTCTCTTGATTTCAGACTTTGACAATGATACTCCTGCTTCCTTGAGAATGTTCTTGACTTGGCTAGATGGTGTGAAGGGGTTTTTCTTTACACCAAGGAAAGAACTCTATATGGTCATCCACTTTAGTTGTCTTCTGTGGTCTTCCTGGGCTTTTGGGGTTGCTGAGCTAACCAATGTGGTCCTACTTTTTAAGAATTAACCAAACTGTTAATCAATACATCAGTACATCAACACGTCTTTGGCCCGAGCATTGAGCGTTCCTACGAACAGCTACCAAATGCAAATTCAACACTTGGAATCGACTCCTGACCTTCTTGTCTCCTTAATCTGTAAAGGAAACAGGGCGTAACAGACCATGAAACTGGTTATCTTTATACTCAACCTTTGAGCTTGTGAATGTGGAAGGACTGTGTAAAAAAAATTGCTGTAATTCCTAAACAGTTAATTCGATATTTTTTGTGTTAAGCTCCTTGAATTAAAGCTGAACATCTACACTTCATTGTACACTGGTGGTGTACCGGGGCAAAATCACCAAAATTGCATCACTGTCCAAATATGTATGGACTCGACTGTATACATTTCATATTGAGTCCCACCTATTTTGCTAATTTAAACCTATCTTTGTTTAAGCTTACTGATACCTAATTTGTTGTTCATGTAAATGTGTAAATGTGAAGTGGATATATAAGTATGCACTGGAATCATATTAAACAACAAAATCAAAAGTGTCCGAACTCTTCTTTCCCCTTGCTGTATATGAAACTTGTCTATAATTGTATACTTGTATATAATTTTGTGACTTTTTTGATCAGTGACCGTTAAATTAAAAAAAAAAAAAAATTAGACCATGTAGGTAAAAAGATGGTCAACAATAGTTTACATCACATCCTCTCTGAAAGCACAGGAGAGATGCTATCTTTTATGTGCTAGCACGCTCCGCTGTGTTTGTGTGTTTGTTCAAAGTGTTATCCGTGTTGAAAAAACCCCCAAAGAGAATTGGCTTTGAGCGCTGTTGCCTTTATCCGTGAGCTGTTTGTAGCGACTACTGTCAGGAGCCGGGGTTTTCATTAATGCCAACGCTTCAGAGATGCTGAGATCAGTGCCACATTATTCACAATAACAATGGCAGCGAGAACTTATACTAAAGCTATAAACAACCTTGGAGTGATGCATGGCGGCCATGTTAGATAGTGCCTTTCACGCAAGTTTCCGTCTGAAAGTTTGTTGTTTCAAAAGTGACATCTTTTTTTTTTTTTTTTTAAAGAACAGCTTTTGAGGTGCGTATGGACTCTGAATGCTAACGTGATCACCTGGTATTGTGAGGATTCTTTCACTCTTGTCTCGTTTCATTTTTCCTGCTCTTCTACAGTCTGCACTTTAAAAGGGAAAAGGGAATAAATCCGACGTTCACACTTTTACTTTCATCACTGATCTGGCGCTGGAACGATACCTAGAGGAAATCTGGAGCTTATATCGAATCCGCACAATAGGGAATCGTCTTCTAATCCCAAAGAAACAAAAGACAATTATTCATTAACCTCACCATAGGCATTCCTGAAAGAGTATCTTGAACATTTTGTAAGATATTCGCTGTGCTCGGCTCTTGTAATTATATAGGGCATAATTCTCGACTTGTTTCTCCAGAGAAAACAAGACAATTAAAGAATAGTACTCTGCTCTCCATGAAGTCATGGGTAATTGCGTAAGACAATTAAAGTTAAATGTTCTTGGGAAGAATCTAATATGGAACGTGGCTTTAATTAGTAGCAAATTTTAAACTTGGATAAGCCCAGTTGTGGAGAATGAAATGAAGTATCAGGGGTTTTCTTTGAAAAACTGCTGATCAGACATTGTGATCGATGAAGAGATTAGATTTCTTGGGATGTCGGAGTGTCTACATAACTCCTATTAGAGCTCAGCGTTAATATTTCATACGGCTCTTACAGAAACAGCAGAGCGTTCACGTCTGTTGCTGCAGTTCTCTCGCATTGCCTTACTTTGGATTTCTTTTTCATTTTATTTATATCTGCATCATGAGCTAAAAATAGGACCGTCATTAAAATCCTGCCTGGACCTAATTTAGGGAATCTACTGAAAATTACTGAGGGCAAGAGAGCCTGTCGCGTTCATTTTCTGTCCCAACAAAGCATTTTATAGAGCTGTACAGATAAGGGAAAAAAAAGAAGTTAATTATACGGGCAGTGTTTTCGTTTTTGATTTATTTTATTACACTGAAAATTGAAAGACACAGCAGGTTTAATTAACCTCTCTCGAAATCTGTGCAGAGCGGACCGTGGCGTTGCCAGGAGCAGGGTGTGATTCTGATAAAATTAACCTGATTACATCTTTGCATTTGAGTGTTATTGTCTCTTTTTATAACGCATGATAAAGAAAGATAGGTCTCTGGTGGCAGGTTGCAATTTTCCTTGGAAATACACTAATATATGTTACATATATACATTAGATCGGTTCCCTCTTCATATATCCAGCATGGTTACTGAGCGCCACGCTCGGTATTAATCATTAGCTTCCCCGTGTCCTTCCTCGTGCTTCATAGGCTTGGCTGCACAGTCCACAGGCAGACTGATATATTGGTCATTTCAGATAAAGAGGGCACTCTAATTGGTTCGAGCCCACAGATGCCTCAGAGGTGTGTGAGATAGCAGGTCTCCAGTTTAATGATGATGTTCAGACTGGCTGAAGGGGAGATACGGTCCCGGCGGTATCCGACAGTGATTTGCTTTGTATTTTGCCACATGAGATACTCAGAAGGAAGGATACTTTTACTTTGGAGCACACACACACACACACACACACACACACACACACACACACACGTGCTCACTCACATGTTTATCTTACCATCACTGGGCCTCACACCAGTTGTAGGTAAGTGTTTTTACAAAAAAAAAAACCAAAAAACCCCTCAATTTCTAAATGAAGCCGACCAAACGCATCTTTCGCACTCAGAGGAAAGCGCTATCCGCCCTCTTCTGCATACTTGAGCTCACATATGAGAACGATTTGCTAGTGTGACTCTGATTGGCCAGGAGAGAGAGTATGCCCCTCCCACCCAGACTTCCAGCTACAGACGGCTGTGCTATCATCAAAATTCAAAAAACGATAGACATCACTCATGTTCATGAACGCCAATCATGTGTAAAACGCAAAGTGCACACCCAACATGGCTCATGTAGTGACTCTAAGGGCTGTGCGATATGAATATGTATATTATGCGACAATAGAAAAACGTCTGTTGTTTCATATTATTCTCTATCGTTTATTTAGTTTATTTAGTTTTATTTATTAGTTTATTTTGTTTAGTCTCACAAATCGCACTCTTTATTATCAGGATTGTATTTGGGATGCGGCTGCTGCTGCTGCTGTTCCGAATGACGGGCTGCAAATCGCAGTAATCATACGATTCGGATCAGGTTCACCGAGGTTCATGTTGGCGGGTCTTCTTGTATATGCAAATTTACACAAAGTCAAAGAGCAATTCGTAGGATACGAACATTTTCCCCCCAAACTAAGATGATTTTCATGAATACCAAACTTCCAGGAAAATCGTTCGTATCCAGCTTGAAAAGTGAGGTCCATTGTCAGGACCCAGGATTTATATGATTCACTTCATTTAGATAATTAACGCAAAGCAACACCAAAATCTAACCTGAAGCGTAACTATTGTAACAAGAAAAAAAAGGCTTTTTTTAGGTTTTAAAATAAAAGTTGCAGTTTCTGTATTACAAAAATACAGAATAGTTTTTGTCAAAACTGTCAGATATTCAAAATCTTGGGGACATATTGTATAGTCTCGGCCAAAATATAAAAACACACTCACACACACACACACACACACACACACACACACTCACTAAATAATACATTAGACCTGGTGGACAGTTTGCTCTTGACTCAATGACAATTTATACTGGAGGGAATGTTATAATGTGCAGGAGAATAATCAGTGTCACTCATTAGGAATGAATCCATGTCTATTTTTGCCTGTGACCGTTACATTAAGAGACTAACTACACACTGCATGTGGGAATTTTCTGCTTATTGCTTTAAGGCAACTCTTTTAGGATCAGGAACAAGAAGTCTACATAGAGGTCATGTAAAGCGATAAAAGCATGTTTCTCCAAACCAGAACGCAAACACTGGAACGTGATTGTTCCATCATCACTGCAAATTATAACGAGGTGTCGGAGGACTTTAGATCTGTTCCGTGTGACGATTGTATATTTATATGTATAATATTTCCTGTACATGGCACTCTGACCATCATATTTCTTTAAATAATATTCCGCTCTGATTTGTGCTTGTATGATTGGTATGAAGACGAGTTCGTGTGATAAATATTAATGGGGAAACAGAACTTTGCCATTTGAAGCCAAATTTTTAAGACAACACCATCAAAATATTGGAGGAAATTTGCATGTAAAACGAATACGAGGCATTTCACCACACCAGTGATCGGTGCGAATTTGAGCACTCGGGCAAAGCCGGGAACGAGACGAAGCATGAGGAGCAACAGGATGACTTTAGAAATGGAATTTAGGAAATGGATTTAATGGGTGAATATCCAAGAAACAACAAATCAGATGTGAAAACATTTTAATAAGCAAACACGTCTGAGCCAGCCCTCCCTCTCTGCACTGATTTATTTTGGTACATTACAAAATTTTAATATTTGAAAAAACTGTATTAAAAAAATTAAGTACTATGAGAATATTGTGTGATATCTATACATCTTATAAGTTACAAGTCAGATCTTTTCTCCATCTCGTGACGTGTTGGACACGTCACATGGTGACTCTTATATGATACCAACATAAGAAAAAGCTTCAAAATGGGTAACTTATTTAACATAACTCAACCTAAACAACTACATAAACAAAAAACACTACATCACGGCCCATTCACGTGGTGTCGGAATAATCGGAAAAGAGTTTTCGACTGGGAAAAATCACATGAACGTCCTTTCAAGTTGGAGCAACAACTCTGAAAGTCGGTGAAAATGTAGACACACGACTTGCCGAGTCGATGCCATTGTACACACAGAGACATGACGCTTCTTGCACGGGCGCCGCCATCTTTGCTGTAGTTGTCGTACTTCCGCCACGTTAACGGCTTCCTTTCCTGGAGCTTAACATCATACTGTTGAGCAGATACATACGTTTTTATGATTAACGTTCGTAATTATTCTTATGTCATGGCTCATTTGATCCGTTTGCTTCGCTCTTTGTTGTCATGCAATTATTGGACGTCAACGTAGTTTCAACATTCCGACTTAAAGCACACGAACACACTAAAGTCGGAAAAACGACTTTAACTTGATACCAAAATTGACAAAATTGAGTTTGTGACAGGTGACTGCTGAAATAATTCCACAAAAGCGTTTACGTAGGTTTACGTCAGTCAATCCTGGGAACACTGTTCTCGAGGTGGAAGAATTCACTCGGTTCTGTTCCAGGACACACAGATTCACTCACTCATTCACACTTAGGGTAGTTCATCTATCCCCTGCGTGCTAGTGGAAACCCACACTGACATGAGGAGAACATGTGAGCTCAGGATCGAACCCTGGAGCTGTGAAGCGGCAACGCTCCTATTAAAACAAAAATTGACACAAACTGCCATACGAACTGGTGCCTATGGATAGTTACCCCGCTGTAAAGGTTCATTATCGTCCTCTCTACGTCTGCCAAATCACACAGACATTTCCCCCGTGTTTCCCACTGTGCAACACTGCGTCTCCGGAGCCGCGCGCTGCGTCACGACGAGAGGGAGCTGACAATGTAATGAGACTTTGGAGAAACTAATTCACTATGATTCACATTCCCTCTGACAGCTCGGTCTCTCTCAGGTTCTTCACCAGGCACTCCCACTCGCACACTCCTGCCACTTTATTCAGACTTAGACTTCCTTCAGAGTTTATGTTTTTCCCCAACTCCCTCCTTTCACAGGGAACGATTCTGCCTTTTAGTTGTCGGGTATACAAATGCAATTTAGAAAGGAATAATTAATACTGCCCCGTTTTTTTTTTCCTGCAGGATGGCTTCTCAGGCTTCTAAGGCAAACTAATTGCCTTCTAAGCATGTAAATACTCTGCATTATTTATCAGACGAAAACAGGAAGACATTAGCCGCCGCAAATATTTACCGAACCGTTATTCAGTTTGTTCACTGAGGCAACAAAATGAAAATGAGATGACGAATAATAGGAAAATGAGGACGGCATTGTTTTTTTTTTTTGGAGCTGTGTTTCAGTCTACGCTGTTATTCTGTTATATGAAAGTGGATGTGATGTATTGGAAATGTAATTTGGGCAAACCAGTGCAGCGGCTGCGCTCCAGTATGGCGCGACTGACTCTGTCAGGTCAAGAGCAGATCAAGGTGGAACAGAAGTGTAGGCTTGACAAGGCCCCATCCCTCATCGTGGGCTCGGCAGACCGTGCTGACCCGCCAGCTGAAAGGAAGCCGGACACAGCGCTCATAACGCCGAGAGCTCCGATACACAAACTGACATGATGTCTGGAACAAACCCAAACTACAGAACTGGGAAAGGCCATCAATTATTAAAGAAAAGACACAGTAAACAGTAGACACAAGATGACTTAGGACAGAAATGTTCTGCGATATAAAGATTTAATCATCTCTACATAAAATAATATCCAGTGATGTTACTGTTTAATGTTTATGTGTTACCAGACCTGACAACCTTCATGTATTTCGCAGAACTTGGCATGAAAGTACGTAATATGAATTACTACTCAAATAAGCCAGAGGAGCAGTCTTCTCTTTCTCCCCATCACTGTGCAAAAGTCTTGAGCCACCCTATTTAAAAAAAAAAAAAAAAAAATTATTTTAGTAAAGTAAAGATGAGTTCAAAATTTCACCAAATGTTTTTACTTAAAAGAAAACATGCCAGCAGTACAAAAACATGCGGTAAACTGCAATAAATTAAACAAAGATGATAGTTTATGTGACGACCCTTTGCTTTTTTTTCTTAAATAGTAGAAGGTACGGTGCGTGCAGTTTTATAAGGAAATGAGCTGTACGTTTTTTTTGGAGAATCTGCCTCAGCTCTTCTGGAGACTTTGGCTGTCACACTTTCTTCTTTTGTCTAAAAAGTGGTTTCTTACGTATTATGTTGCTTTATTTACTGTGATACACACGTTTTTTAAATGCAAATTATTGTTTGGAAAAGTAATGTTTGGAAATCTAAAATGTTTTTGTACCGACTCAAAAATGCAGGATAAATAAATATATATATATTACAAAATATGTGCTAAATAAAAGTGGCTCTAGACGTTTTCACAGTTTTTAATAGTGAATCTGGAATAATTGCACATTTGCATGTTGAGCTCTACAATATTGACCAACACCACCTGGAAGCCCCACCCCCTTTCTCACACGCTCTGGGGCGCTGTGGCTTTCTGTGACAATAAAAGGAAAATGTTCCTTTAAGAGTCCATTACTATTAAAAACACCGAGCATACCAAAAGTCAGGAACCAATGAGAATATATTGAGCAAAATCCACAGAAATGATACGACGGCCAGAGGTGGACAGTAACGAAGTACGTTTTTTGAGTATCTGTACTTTACTTGAGTATTTTTTTTCCGAAAACCTCTGACTTTTACTCCAGTTCTTTTAAAAGACAAATATTGTACTTTTGACTCTACACTACATTTCTATGAAGGTTCCCCTTACTCGTTACTCTGAAGCATAGCTTTGAAGATGTGATGGGACGAACGCTGTGTTCATCACAGGAGAAAACCGATCACAGTACACTCCTCCTACACTCAGGTTCAAAGTACTTGCCGCATGTCCTGAACAGTTCAGTGTGAACCTGGCGGTGGTAACGACGGCTACGGCTGATAAAAATGACAATTCCTTACCTGAGCACACAAGGCCGTATCTGAAGTCCAGGTTTGAGATTTGTTGAAATGAAGAACGATTCGTATCATTTTAAACATTTGCTCTATTTACCGCACAATCTTCACCATTGCCTAACAAACGTTCGCCGTCCAACCTGAGAAAGCATCGAGGTCTGTAAACATTTATTTAATTCCAGATGAATATTTTAAACAAAGTTGTAGTTGCAGTTTTTATGCTATTGTTGCTCAAATGACTTTTTATGGATTTCTATCTCCAAGATGTCGTATCAGTACCGGGTCCTGTGTGAATCCACTGCTGATGCGTGCTAATAGCTAGCAAGCGAATATGTCAAATTAACATTACTGACTAAAGTCCTTTCAGAAAGATAGGTTTTAATCTTGTTAAATAAACAATACAACAATGCGTTGCCATAAAAATGAAAACATTAAAAGTATTAAACATCGAAAGCATTTAAAAAGTACTTTTGAATACTGAAGTACTTTTAAAAGCAGATACTCCAGTACTTTAACTCAAGTAAACAACTTTCACTTGTATTGGAGTAATATTTAACTAGGAGTATCAATACTTTAACTCAGGTAATGGAGTTGTGTACTTTGTCCATGCACAGAACATGCGAAGAAATGAACCATATGTAGTTCTATTTTCATTGGTTCCTGACTTTTCAGTCACTTTGTATAATGTATGTTAGCTAATGTTAGACGAATGCATAGCAAACAGCAGTTTCAATTTTCACCCGAAAGAGATTTTGACCTGAAAAGGTGAACTATTCCTACAACAAAGTGTCCAATCTAACACTTTACAAATAATGTTAATAGTGACGCTAATTAGAAAGCTTAGTTCTAACACGCCGAGCAGCAGGTCAGCTGCGAAAACGTCGTCCGCGTGGGACGAGTGGACTTTAGATAATCTGTTCTATTGTGATTTCTTTTACTTTTTACTCAGAGTTTTCATGATTTTTGCTGACAGTAAGCAGTTCCCAACTGCACAGATGGAAATATTACCGCACCCTCTTACTCTTACTTTAGAAAAGCTTGTTTTACATTTTTTTATTTATTTTTTTTAATATTTAAGCTTAAAAGGTTTTTATCATGATTTATAAAACGTTAAATCTCAAGCAGGGAAAAAAGCCTACAGTCCATAGAGCTGTCCAAATTCCAATATGCTGACCGACGTAAGAAGAGTAAAGGAAGACACAGGAAAGTGTGATTAATAGGAACACAGTGTTAGGAGTTACTCAAAGAAAAATAATCCATTAGAAATTAATAAATGACTTGGCTCAAACGGCAATGCGATCACCTTACTCATTACTTCCTGGAAAAAGTAATCACACGACTCATTACTTTGCTTCCACTCTCTAAACTCTCTAAACGCCGTACAAATCAGTATCAATTGAAAAGTACAAGGAGGACAATAGTCCTTTCAGCTCCTTATTAAAGAGGATATAGGCAATTACATTTAAAAGGGATATTACAGCTGGTTCTAGCCGGAAACCTCAAAAGTAGCAGAGAAATGTTAGAAATGCTAAACTTATAATAAAATTCAATTTTCTGATACAGTTACCTTACAGTGTTGATTTGTGATTTGGTAAAGCCTGTTCTGTAAATCCCACATTCATAATGCATTCTAAATATTATTACTCTAGATCAGATATTTATAGAGCTAAACACATGGCTTAATGACTGAAATGAAAAGAGAAACACGCTCCTAATCGTCAGTGGTGTTATTGGTATTTAACATGAAACAGTGAACTGTGCTGTTTTTATTTTTACTTATATAATCTTGTACAATTCTATAATTTGCTGAGGAACATTACTGACACTATTGCACAAATGTGGCCATTTTTAAAAACTGGCAGCCGTTTTATCTTTCAAGGTTACGGACTACTTAACATCGTAAATTTAACTTTTAATATTATTAATATGGCACATTTTAAAAATAAATCCACTTTGAATTAACGACGTTGGGTTATTTTCCAAGCAGCGTGGTCTGAAGCGTGTTACTCCACTTATACAATGATCATTTTTATCCTCATTAAACCATTCACTGGGTTTAAGAGACCACACCCATCATAATAGCAATGTTTCATTATAGTATAAAGGGGATCAGGCAGAAAGACTTTGTCTTGATTGGTACTGATTTTTTATTTATTAAGGAATGACACATTGAGCTTTTTAACTATTTATAGTTACATTTAACGTAATGGAACGTCCATGAGACGAGTTCCTGTTCTCACTTATGTTATAGCAGCTGTAAACAGCTGTCTTTTCATCACTCTTTGTCCTTTTTCCTCTCTGTTGAAGTCAATAAGAGGAAAAAACTAAACAAAACAAAACAAAAACGCAGCTTGTCATGTGACCAGGAAAGCGTTAAACGTCTTTGACCTGATGACGTTCCGGTTCCTGGAAACTTACTAAGACTCCTACCATAAACAACTGATATATCAATCAATGAATATACATTTTCCTTTGTTAAAGAAAAACAATTTTAAAAAGTATTGTTAGATTATGTGGAGTGTTTGCCCTGTGAATGAGCTGTTACTATGGAAACAGTAAACCCCAGGGCACATCAGCAGCTCTGTAGTGACTTTGCACTCCATTATCTCCACAGAGCAAGTTTCCTACACGAGGTAAGCTTTTTTAGAGAAAAAAAAGTAGAACCGCGATGACCAAAACATTGTCCGAATTAACCTTTGACCCTTCAAGTTGTTTATCCACATACCTGTTGTGGGTTCATCGTGTATTCCTCGTGACCTTGTCATGTACTGATGAGCAACATAGCAACAGCATGGCCTCGTGACCAATAGAAACAGATTTTTTTTTATTTATTTTTTTTTTTTTAACCTATTCTCTGGAGCCTAAATGACCTGACCATGGTCGAATCACAAAAGAGATAAAAACGAAGAGGGCGATAAAACCCTAAACCTAAACCAGTGAACATTCTTGTTACATCCATGATGATTTCTGTTACCTCCTGAATAAAACACCCTCGCTGCATTTGGAGCTTACGCTTATCTTAAAAAAGGAAAAAAAAAAACCTAAAAGAAAGGTAGCTCAGTTCTAACAAATAGCTGCGGGAGAAGCTAATCTCCAAATCAATAGTAATAAAGTTACTCTCTTCTGGCAATTTTGGGAAAAAAATAAAATCTTTCTGTTAAATTTTCCCCAGAACCTGGAGCGCTAATTACTCTGTGGCTTCTATATTAAGATAACACACACCTATCTTTCCCAGGTCTCAGTGATGATCCATCGCCTCTGCGTACGTCTTCCTGCGATGAAGCTGCCAAGCCTGATGGATTTGCACGTGAACTTTCCGTTTCCAGAGAGTCCAACTTGCTCTTTTTTTTTCAAATTCTGCCATGTCAAACCCTAAAACTATTACACTTGTTATAATTCATTATAACTTCAGTGGCAAAGTTTCTGCGCAAAAGGTGACTTCAATAAATTATACTTTATCGTCTCATACATCACACATATGGGACTTGAACATTTTGGGCTCTGTTCGACCAGCAGGAGACAGCTTTCCATCAAAAAGGAGAGTGTATGTGTGAGCTACTACTGATCAGAGAGGACAGGTTGGTTATTAGGTGTCCAAGGCCTTGGTACAGATTATCCAAATTTGTGGAACTGAATTATACTGAAGCGAAAGTCACCATTATTCCAACAGATTTTCCCTCGTTTGGTGCTACGATGATGGTGTTGTTACGTGATGTCTGAGACTTCACCCCAAAATATCCCAACGATACCGAGATCTGGTTGGTGTGAAGATCGTAGCATATGATTTACACCATTTTTATCTTTTTTAAACCGTTCATGGGCTGCGTTCGAATCAGAAAGCTGCTGCCTTGTTGCCGTTATAGACAGCTGTCTCATATGACATGACTTCTGACTGAAGGCACGTAGGAATGTTTGTTTTGAATGACCTTTTAATATAGCATTTAAGGTAACGTGTGATGTCAACGCACCATGTAATTATACCGTAATGTTAGCTAGTTGGCTAACAGGTGCCTCAGAGATGCCTTGTTGGTAACTTTTCAAAAATCAAATTTTTGGGACAATCCCAAAAAACTTACATTTGTCTACAAATACACCTTTCTGGCAAGTTTGGGCCGTCAGCTTTTTTTTACTTTTTCCGATGCTTGAGGGAGCTGCCGCACAGATTTATGGGTAATATGTGACATCGAGGACACATCAATGATGCCTTCAACTGGGGGCCATTTGGAGGCATTTTAGAAGACAGGAAACGAGAGTTTGATCAGTTTCGATCAGTCCTTGATGCTTTGCTGTCGTCCTGAGAGAGCATTTACCCCGTTTCGAATGCACCCTTTGAGGTCTCGTGCCATGTGGTTGGGGGTGGAGTCATCCTGGAACAGACCACGCCCATCAGAAAAGTAATGTTTCATTATAGGATAAAGGTGATCACTCAGAAGGACATTGTATTGATTTGCAGTGGTGTTTCTAGACCCAAATCAGGGCAGCACAAATAAATAAATGCCCCCCTACCCCCAACTTGTACACACCAGTAGCAAAAACTCTCACCAGGTTCTGTATATTTATCAGACCGTGTGTTTGCTATGTAGTGTTTGTGTACTACCTTTATGTCTTTCACGCCGAAGAGCATCCGAATAAATCAACTGACGATAAAAGGTCAGAGAGAGGAGCAGGCCCGGCTCAGGACTGGCAAACTCCCGCCTCTCCTGAGCTCTCATTATCCCTGCTCCATCCCTGCTGCCTCACCTGCTCCCCGCCTCTCCTGCCTTCTGCTACGGCACTGAAACAAGCCTGGTGAGCAATGAGGAGCGAGAGGAGAGGAACAGCTGGCTAGCATCAAAATCACAACACCCGGTGAAGAATGGATCCACAATCTGTAGAGGCAGCACTTTCTCTTCGCACCAAGATAAACAGTCAGGACGTCAGGAGAAGACACAGAGCCATAACTTAACTTCAGGTATTATACAGCGAGGTCATCAGCAAAGATCGCTCACAAGTTTCATACCTCTTCTTCACGTTGTCGTGAAGAGCCGTGAAGTTCAACTGTGAAGAGCCAACGATGCTTTCTCAGAGCTGCAATGGAAAATATCGGAAGATATCTTGAATATGTTGAATCCAAAGGTTTACATAAACCTCGACAAAAGTTTTTTAAAAACCAGTTTTCACAAACTCCAGACATTTCATGTTCATAACAATCGATTAGAGACTGATTTATTTCAGCTTTAATTCATTATATCAGAATTCCAGTCCAGAAATTGAGGTAATGTCTTTTAGATGCTTCTTAATTGGACAATTGTCATAATTAGGAGTTAAATCAGAGTGCGCCTGTGGCTGTAATAAAGCCTGCCAATAGAGACAGAGGCGTCGTTGCCCTTGAACCTTTTCCCACATAAATGTTTAAAAAAAACATATCAATTATTTCTATTATTTGATTTGCACATATTAAGTTTGACTGTTTTTCTTAGACAGTTATCACTTCTATTAAAAAGTAATAGAATGTCTAAGAATGCCACGAGTAAAACAAGGATAAAACATGATCGCTAAAATGAAAGAAAAACAAATCTTCCAAAAAAAACATTTAGCTGATAATGAGAAATCAGAATAATGATTTATGTTCAACTACAGTGATGCTCTTGAAGATGATTTACATCTTATACTTTTAAAAAAAAAACAACAACCTTAAATTGACTTTCCGTAAGTGTGGACATGAAAAAAAATCCAAGCTACTCAGTCAAAAAAAAAGAAAAATTGGACCTTTATATCTTCCTCCTTAGAAACAATTTCCAAACAACTGAAGATATCACTGGCGTCTATACAAACAATTGTATGCAAATTGCAAAAAAAATTCTTGGGAGCACACAAACACTGCATCATTTAGGAAGGAAGCACAAAATTAACTCACAAGGAAAGACAAACTGGGGTCTAAAAGGTCCAACTGAACCCCAAGACAACAACAAAGACACTGGTGAGGGAGTCGGAGGCTCCAGGGACCATTAAGAGAGATCTACATCACCATGTCCGGAAAGGCCATCATGCAAGAAAGGAGCCTCTACTCCAAGACCAGGACAAAATAAACCAGACTGACGATTGCAGACGATCTCCAGACTTTTGGAGAAGTGTTCTCTGGTCAGATGAAACAAAAAAATGTATCTTTGACCATAATGATCAGCGCTATGCATGGAGAAAAAAGAGCACCAGAGCACCATCCTATTTGTGAAGCATGGAGGTGGCAGCGTCATGTGTTTTGCTGTTAAAGGGACTGGAGAGCTTCAGAACATTGATGGCATCGCGATCATGACGAAGGATGATCGATTATCTAGAAATACTGAAGCAACACCACGACATCAAACTTTGCCACAAACTTCCAGAACGACAAACCTCCAAAGTTGCAACAAAAAAGCTGAAAGGCAACAAAGTGAGAGTATCAGACTGGCTATCACTACTGACTTGGGATGTGCAAAACTGAGTTTGAACATAGCCTTGGTGCATTTTACGTAAATTTTCTGAAAGTCCATCCATCCATCCATTATCTACACCGCTTTATCCGTCTGGGTCGCGGGGAAGCCGGAGCCAATCCCAGCATCTTGGGGCGAGAGGCGGGGTACACCCTGGGCAGGTCGCCAG
>JAQQZX010000011.1:1326053-1340012 GCA_030068355.1 Notoglanidium maculatum | reverse complement strand
AGTCCCTAGTTCTGCTCCTGTTAAAGCCAAAGTCGCTCACATGGGGCTTGTTCCTGTTTAAGTCACCAGGCCAGAGCACTCTTCAGTCATGGCCACAGAGATTGTTCACTTCATGGCCACAGAGACTGTTCCAGCACTCGTCACTGTTCCAGTTCAGGCTAAAGCCTGGCCAGAGTTTTTCTAAAATTCTAAAAGTTCTAAAATTGCTCCCTTAGACGTCAAAGAGACTGTAAAAGTTATGGAACACACTCCTGTTCCAGTAAGAGCACAAGTCACAGAGTTTATCCTAGTGAGAGCACAAATCAGAAAGCCTGTTCTTCTCTCAGTTGCAGTGCCTGTTCCAGTAAAAGCTGAAGTCACAGAGACCGTTCCCGCCGAGGTCACAGAGACCGTTCCCACCGAGGTCACAGAGATGACCCCGTGCTCTCTGTTGCCCTGTTCCCGTGCAAATCTTCACGCCTGTTCCCGCGCTCACAGAGCAAGCACAAGTTCCTGTCGCAGCTCAAGTCACAGCGCAAATTCTTGTTGCGCTCTCCGAGCCAGCTCAAGTTCCTTTGACAAGCCACAGTGTTGTCAGCCAAGCTTATATTCCCGTGTTTGTTTATAGTGTTTTGACTCTACTTACGTTTTTGGACTACTTTTTGGATTGTATAACCATTACACAAATATACTTTGTTGTATTTAGTCAGTATTTAAGTGAAGTTACCTGTCTATGTTGGCGAGATCTGGTATAAATTAAGAACATCCACAAAACAGGCTGTAAGAAATGCGATGCTGGACTTGAGTCAGGAAAATAGTATATTATCCCTTGAGCAAAGGTAACAAAATAGCGTTAATGGTAAACTTATGCTTGTGTTGGTGTGAAAATACAACCTTTAAATGTTTTTTTTCCCTTTAGTTAATTTGTTAGCCATCTGTAATTACTTGTAAACATGTTTCATGCCAGATAAGTGGAGCTCTTGACCTTTCCCTTTCTTTTTTTTGGCAGCACTTTCAGGATGCTTTGTGCCCGGGCCGGGTCAGATTATAATTATACTTGATAGAAATAGCAGACTGCCCATGAGCACATTATTGGTCTGCAAAAGGAGGCATGCAATTTGTAAAATGCCGGATTTGATTTATTTAAAGAGTGAAATCACTTCTCTAGTATCCCACAGAATGTATTTATGATCATGATTTATTTATTCATCTTTAGCACTCATGACTGTTTTAATGTGATGAATGAGGTTGCAGTGAATCCAGAGCTGATCACGGGAACAGTGTTGGGGTGTCAATAATTATGACACATACTGCATATTTTTAACAGAAAATACTATTATTAAAAAAATATTAAAGTTAATATTGTCTCCTGTTTAAGTAGAAAACGTAGCTAATTTTTTTTCACTTATTCTTATGAAGGGTGCCAACAATTCTGGAGCACATGTTATCTAGCCTGAAATTATATTTCTTCCCTGCCTAGTTTATTCACCAGTGCTGACAGCAGCTGAAATATGTTCATAAAAGGCTTCAATATTCTGGATAAACAGGTGTGTTAGCGGTCGGTTGTGAGAGTTCAGAGAGAAAAGTGGCCTGGAACGGTGTGTGAAGCGAGAATTGTAAGTAAATGTGACACAGAAAAAATGGAAAAATCGTCAAAGGGGAAAAGGATCATTGTGTCGTAAGATGGCGTCTGGCCCATTGTGGTATGATTTGGTAAAAGCCCAAGGGCTGGAGGGTGAACACGAACTCTTGGACAGAGGTAGAAAGGTTTAGCCCTGAAGGCGATTTTACTACTGTAGCTGAGTGAGATGGAGAGTGAGAGAGAGTGAGAGAGAGAGAGAGAGAGAGAGAGAGAGCAGACAATGGTGTACAAAGGGATTGTGAGGTCAGGAAAGTGCTCGACAGGTCCGTGAACATTCTGGCTTGCTTTCTTGGCAGAAGACTGGCTTCAGATCAGTGCTGGAGGGCATGCTTCTTTGAGTGAGTGTGCTGGCAAGAGAAAGCGATGACAAGATGAGATAGAAAAGAGACAGGGGCCTTTGCAGATGAACAGCTACACGTTCTGCATCTCTGCAGATGCTCAAGGCGACTAATGCCCTCCAGCCATAGCTGATCGAAACTGGATCCTCCCCAAGTACTCACAGGTTTGGAGCTTCTGAGCACGGTGTTGGTGGCATTATTAGTTGTGGTGCTGCCACAGAGGTAATGGCATCCCATTGTTCATGATCTCCTGTTAAACCATCATTAAGGAAGAACGTTTATAATTCTTTAACTACCACAAAGTGTTTGATTCCCAATTAAAAATCAGGTATGGATTAAGGTTTTATTAACAGTACAGCTCTGACTCTAATGTGAATTATTTACAGTATAAGGTTTATTTTAGTTCTAATCCATCATCGTTTCTATAGTAACAGCTCATTCACAGGGACTTGAATGGTAGAGGCCTCACTTCATCCATCCAGCCATTCATCCATCCATCCATTACCTTTAATGCTTATCGATTAAAGGTCGAAGGGAAGCTGGAGCCAATCCCAGCTGACTTCAGGCGAGAGGCGGGGTTATAGCCTGGGCAGGTCGCCAATCTATCGCAGGGCCAACACAGAGACAAACACAGAGACGAACAACCATTTACACTCACATTCACGTCTAAGGCCAATTTAGAGTAGCCAGTTGACCTGATCTGCATGTGTTTGGGCTGTGGGAGGAAACCCGAGCACCCAGAGGAATCCCAAGCAGGCATGGGGTGAACATGGAGACACCAAAGGCCCCAGTCAGCCAGCAGGTTCGAACCCACAACCTTCTTAATACTTTGCTGATTTAAAACCATTTTGTTTATTGATGTATTGAAGTTTTCTTTTAGGGGTCATATGAAATATTTATGGAAGGAGTCTGTAGAGTAAGTTTCCTGACATGGGACTTTTTTGGTTTTTCGGTTTCTTCAAGTCAAGTCATGTTATTTGTCTCATTAACGTCAAGAGAGAGAAGAAAAGCATCGTGTGTCCTTCATTAATAAAAAATTGAAAAAATAAAAAATAAAAAAATAATTAAATTGCAATCGTTGGTGATTTACTGTGGCGTAAGTGGAGCTAGGACACTTCATGAACTGTTACATGTATAAGTGAAATACCACCCTGGCGTGGATTTTTCATACACCAGCTTGGTTTGTCATGTGTTATTCATTATGCGTTTCAAAACGTTCTTAATGAAGCTCCATTTATCTCCATTTAAAAATTCACCGATTGCCTCCTTCTCATCTCCAAGCTCAAACCACGCTGCCATTCTGAGCTGCAATCAAGGCAAGTAATTGGGGTTGAGGGTAGTCAAGTCTCATAAAAGAGTCACAGACATGGGTGTTGTTGATGGCCCTCAACGCTCCCTCCCTCTCATTAATTTATTTAATCTTCAACCTTGCTGGGTCCTTCTCTTCTCCGAGGCTTACTCACTCCTCCACTGTTGTTTACCCAACGCATTCCCAGGCATTCTCTATCCAATTATTTTTGGTGACACAGCGCCTCCTCCCTCCATCTCTCCATCCCAAGCTGTCCTTGAGTAGTTGGCTAATTAGTTTCTCAGCAATTATCTGCCTGACTGCTCTGCCTCTGTGTTATCTTTGCATATTGTCATACAAAACCCAATAAGGGGAGAAAAAAAATGACACCTTTGATTATGCATTCCACCCTCATTTGGCTCCCCTTTTCCCAAGCAGCCAGGCCAAAACAAAATGGCCGCCTAGCTTCAGAATGAAGAGGCTTTTGAAGTAAACAACAGAAGACAGGCTGCTAGTTCCACATCTTTGAAGATACTTATTAATGGATGATACGCTTGGCCATTAGCTTGTCCTTTACTGCTCGGAAAGAGGTCACCATCTGTGGCTATGGTGACACCAATGCAGCCACCTAACTTATTTATTACTTTATCTCTTTAGCTAACATTCTGCTGAATTCATAACACTTTATTATGCGCACAACATGCCTTGCAGACAGATTTCTGCCAAGACACATTTATTTATAAATTTCACCCTGTATCAGCATAAATATTGTGAACTAAAATGCTATTTGCTTGACTTTATAATTAAATTAGTAGTTGTTCTTTTATAGCACTTACAGTAGGTTGCAGACATTCTCCAATTCCATTGCCTTCACATGAAAAAACTTGCCTTAGGCATGGCCTACAATGGAAACAGTCCATCTGGAAAGACTTTCACACTTGCAGGAAGGGCATTTATTTGAAAACAGATGCCTATTTCCATAATAACAAAGTTCCCAGTTGTCAGGGTGAAACTTGTAATTGGAACCATTTTATATTATTTGATAAAGTGCAAGTTGCTTGTGAGAAATTACATTTTCACAGGGAAATCATTTTATATATTTGGAAGTTTCTTTGGCTGGACATGATGCCTACATTAGTGTGTGTGTGTGTGCGTGTACTAATAAATAGATGGTTTGCATCACTGAACATCCCATTCCAAAACCATGAGCATTAATATTCAGTTGTTCCCCCTTTCCAGTTATAATAAGCGCCAATCTTCTGAGAAGGCTTTTCATTTGATTTTGGATCCTGGTTGTGGGGGTTTGTGTAAATGCAGCCACAAGAGCATTAGTGAGGTCAGGCACCAATGTCCAGCAAAGAGGTCTGGCACAAAGTTGGTGTTCCAGTTCATCCTGAACATGTTCAGTGGGGTTGAGGTCAGGGCTATATGCAGAACACTTGAGTTCGTGCACTCCAACCCTGACAAACCTTCATGTCTTCAGGGTTTGTGCACAGGGGTGTTGTCATACTGGAACAGGTTTGGGCCTCGGAAGACCTTCATATGGTCGTATGTTATAGTCAATTTGAACCAGCTGGGATGAAAATAAGCACTTCCAAGTCTGACACTATTGCTTCTCTCTATCTGGAAAGACTGGGATGGTGCCTTCACGTTCTAGGAGAGACCTTGAAGAGGAGGTCATTCTACATCCCTACCTTCACATCAGACACCAGCTATAGATAGTCAGTGAACACAAATGGTTACAAACTGCTGTCTATGACAGGGTGAGCAGCTCGGCAACCTTGGTGAGCCTCAGAGTTGACCTTCTACTCCTCTGAATCCAGAGGAACCAGCTGAGGTCATTTGGATTCCCAATGGTCAGCTCTCAGTAGAGCTGTATCAGGCTGGATGAAGACCCTGGGGAAGATTCAGGATGTTCTGGAGAGATTATATCACACATTTGGCTTGGGAATGTTCTCCTGGAGGAGCAGATATCTGCGGCTGGGGATTGAGAAGTCTAGACCACATCTTGTTTTCCACCAGGACAAGCAGAAGGAATATGAATAAAATCATGTTTTGATGCAAATATAAGTTAAGATAATATTAAGAACTCTTGGAAAACACACAGGAACGCATATTTGCTTTCCAGAGTGTGCATAGTATAACATATTTCTGCTTTTAGCTAATAAACTAATAATTTTGCATTAATCTGAGACCTTTAGTTATGCCACGAATGAATGAATTTTTACTGATACTTGTAAGGAAAGGTGGGTTTTGGGGTTTTAAGGATTATGCATGCCTTTTACAAATTGTGTGTTAATAAAATATAAGAAATCCAAAGAAGGTGTAATTAACTTTGCCATCTCTTGCATGCTTTTGTCATACAAAAGAATCTTCATGAGCTTTACACTTCAAAAGCCCTTCACACGACTACAAAGCGAGTGAGTGATCTGACAGACATAGCCTCACACAACTGATAAGGAGTGCAATTACGATTTCCAGTTTATTTTCCATCTTCGAGTAGTTTTCCTTTCATTTGACAAATTCCACTTAATTTCAGAGTGATTCACAATACTCTCCACACACACACCATTTGGGATAATCATGCAATCAGTTGAACCTTCAATTACATATATTATTGCTTGGCTCATCCTGCAGCTAGCGATACAGTATGCACGGTTATATGAAATGTAGAAGAGGTGATATTTTTATAGTCTTAGACATGATAATATATTGTTTATTCTTCAAATAGGCTATGAGTTTAAATATTATGCTCATAACCTCAATGCCTTTCTATGGAATAATATATTAGCTCTCCAAAGTGCTCTATTAATCATTTCCATTTTACACTAAATTAAAAGAGTGTCGTTAAAAAGTCGCTTTTGAGTCTCTTAGCCTGATGATCCTCTTTAACTTCAACCATCTCATGCAGATCATTAGCACCTGCTGTTCTTGGCAATAAGTATGAACATTCGGTCCAGATTTCAGTCCATTCTGGTCAGTCAAGTCATTGTTTTTCTCACCTCCGTCCAATTATTCAGCGGAAGCTGTTGAGCAAGTATGCTTAGAGGGGAAAACTCGGGTGAGCGCACCAAGACCCCCTGCTAAGGATGTCTCATTTACTGGAACAGCATTGCTAGCTGAGCAGCAGCAGCTGAATCTGAAGACCTTTATCACAAGCTGGATCTTTGTGTCTGGTTTTAATGAGTGCAATCACTGAAAATGAGTTTTAAAGACTAGCGAGTAGTGCGAGATTGGAGGTCGAGTGCAATGACTCAACTCCTTTCGCTCCGAAACCATGAATCTCATTACTGACTCAGAGCTTTCATAGGACACAATAATAGGTCATCCACTGTCTGTACACTGTATAGGTATTCTTTAAACATTAACAAAGTGATGTGGGATGATGTACGTTTCCAGCTTCATCTTTATGGGTAAAAGAAGCAGAGTTCCACTGTGTGCATATATATATATATATATATATCAACCATTCAGCAACAATTTCTATTGTAGGATATGTTGCAAAGAGTGGGAGATGGAAAAGGGGATTATGGAGTGGATCATGTCCATACGTTAGAAATGCGTGCACACCACTGGGACCTTGTTTCCTATGCAAAGGTTGAGGAAAACATGCTTCCATTTTCCAGTGCTTGAATTCTTGGACTAGCTTCAGGCCTTTTGTGTGGTTTTTGACCTGAATTCAGGCTGTAAATTTTAATTAAACCTGGTTAATGATATTAGCTCCAATGACAAGTGGAAACACAACCTGCTATCTCAAACACTCCAAAGTAAAAAGGCTCAAACGTAGTTTCTAGACCAGTGGATCTCAAAGTGGGGTTCGTGAAGCATAGCCAGGGGGTCTATGACTTTTTTTTTGTTGGTGGAAATCCCAATCACATTATCAAATTAACTATATTTAGGAGTCCAAGCACAAAAGTCAACTCAGAGGTACGTAATGTGTTCTGTCAGTGGGAATTGTCTGTCAGGACTAGAAAGCTATATGGCTCCAAAGAAAAGATAGACTGAGGGGGTAAGTGGAATTTATTTTGCAGTTAAAGGGCTACAAAACGTTTGAGAACCACCGTTCTAGACTGTACACTGGACGACTGCATGTTAAAATTCACTAGATAGTAGGTCAAGTGTAACAGCCTTTAAACTTCATTTTGCTTTGAGGCTGCGTCGCTATTAATGTCGTCCTAATACACCAAAATCATGCGGTCTCGAGCCGCTGCTGTTGATCATGTTCGGGTTACAAGTTTGCAGAGAAGTAGCATTAGTGAATAGGAGTATTTGCTTATTTTCTGCATGACTTGTAGACTGAGAGCATTATTTGATGGGCTTTATGCCATTGCTTTGGAAATGCCACTGTAATCTCTCTGACATGTTAAGCATTCCATAAAACATTGACCTTTGAAGCAGTGATTGCTTGATATTTGCAGTGACAAGTAAACTGCTGCTACAGCACCGTGGATTGTGAAGCAAAAATCAATGTAGCGTAGCATGGAAATGTTTAGCACTCACAACCCCAAGGTAAAGAGGGCTGGAAACCTGTTCACCCCCTGCTTTTTATCTCAAACCTCTAATTGGAAAACATGATTGACTAATGTGAATACGATGCAAGGTCAAGGTTGGCTTCAAATCGCTATTCAGACCAAGAAGTACGAGATCAAGCTTCCGGAAACATGAGCCGATTTCACGTCTGCTATTGCATTTTTATCATTTTTATGGATACAACTGCACAGACATGGGCATTATTGCTCAGAGACACTTGATAATTATGCGCTCGTGTACGTCTGTGATGTATTACGCGACTGCTATGTTATGATGAATTCTCTCAATTATGAAATTAATTATATCATTATATTTCCTATCAAGGAAATTTGCAACTGGCATAAAGACATGCTAATTGTTTTGTTTACGTGATTGTGAGCAACAGAATCAAACTGTCTCATGACGGGATTAGAATGTACTTCTGAGCTCTTCAGGCATTTAAACGATTGTATTAGACGACTAAACAAATTCACACCGAGGCTCAAGATACAGCAGCGGCTCAGAGTTTGGTGATGCAGGATGACATTAATAACGAGGTAGCCTCAAACAAAATGAAGTCGAGAGCCTCACTTCACTTATAGTATAGACGAAGAGTAGAATAACCTAATAGATAGTCGAGAGTCGACAACATAGAGTCATCCATTGTACAGTCTAGCAGCTCGTTTTGTTTCAGCTACATTCCATAAAGGAGGTGGGTTTCTCAAACCAGGGTTGCCAGGTTTTTAGCAACATTTCCAGCCCAGCTACATCTCAAAAACCACACAAAAGACCTAAAACTCAGCCATTAGAAAAAGGTGACACAATTTTCTTATTTTTCTTAGCCTTTGTGTGGGAAACAAGCTCATTATTTCTAATGTACAGACATTATCCACTCCATAATCCCCCTTACCCTATTCCGATCTTTGCAACATGTCTTACAATAGAAATGGTTCTGTACATCATAGACACACTGCCTGCACTTACACTTTACCTTTGTTTGCAAAAATTTTTTATTTGCTATAAAACATGATGTTGGTGGCCATAGAGTATTTTTAAACTAGTCCAATTTGGCGTGAAAAATGCGCCCCTGGCAACCCTGTTATTAACCAAAAATGTTTATGAAGTGAGCATAGGGCAGCATGACTCCTGCCCCAGTGGTTGTTTATTTATTAGCACTTGCTGCAGTTCTGATTTTTGACCACTAGAGGCAATAATAGCTTTACTGAGCTAAATGGGGCTGTGAAATGATCACGTAACTTCTAGAAACTTGAGCTAATCAATAAAACATCAGCTTATATCGCAACATTTTTAAAATCATCGGTGACTCAAAAGAGGTAATTAGTGTTTTAACGCAATTTAAAATGCATGGAGCTGTAAATGAGCATTTGTTGAACAGCTGAGATATATTGAGATATATCGAGGAGTTCTGTGCAACCTGCCGCTGACCTTCATGCCCTGTATGAACAGACTGTCCGAAACGGCGCACATGCAGGTTTCCCTTCTCTATTTATTGTGGCCGGATGTAGAGGATACAGAGGAACACAAGCCAAGATCTCTTTAGGATGGAGAGCTGTTAAACGGTGTTCCCTGCTGAAGGACTCTCTGGCTCCATGAATTAATCATTTATTTTCTAAATAAAAGAACTAAACCTCGTTTCCCATAGTACACGCAATCCTTTTCCAAACCAGTCATTTCAAAAGAATGCCGACGGACGCTTTAGACCGTCAGGTGGTTAAGCTATCTGTCTGCCTGTCTATAATTGTCACGAGTGCTTCAACAAATATTAAAAACAAAAATCCTGCTTTTCACATGGACCAAGAGATACAGACACGGCTTAATGAAGCATACAATAAATGTGAGTATACAAATGGAGGCCATTAGGTGGTAATACCTTCAAAGCCTTCCTGGTGAGTAAGTATTTTGTATCCCACACATGTGAATTGCGACTCCTGTTTGCTCGATGCCAAGAAAATTGACTCATTACACACCGACTCCTGCAGACAGCAAATTACCTCCTTTTCCATTTACCACCAAGGCCTTTATCAGATCTTTCTCATTTCTGCTCTGTACAGAAAATCGAGAGAATGAGACAGAACTTCGCATCACACTGAATAGACACCAGTTCAACCTTGAACGTATCTCTCCTTTTTAAAAGAAGCTGCTTCTCTTGCCACCGTGCTTGGTAATACTTTTTATCTTCTCATGCACTCAGAATTGCATTAACTTCATTTGTATGGTGGTCTTGTGAAGCCATCTTCAGAATGTCATTAAGAAGTATGGAGTGTAATCTCTCTGGTTTTAAATGTAAAGAGCAGCTCTCGGTCTTATGGGGGGTTTAGGCGGATTATAGTGGAATGAAAAAATCTTCAGAAAAATGATTCTGCAGTACTTTAAGTAAAATAGACATACGTGTTTAGAGAAACACAGTTCTTGATGGATATTGTATCAAATGGCAGAGGAACAAACCAAAAGGAAATATAATGATATGCTATCCTATGATATATTTAAGACCTTTTTTTTAGCT
The DNA here is from genome assembly GCA_030068355.1 of Notoglanidium maculatum. Taxonomy (NCBI): domain Eukaryota; kingdom Metazoa; phylum Chordata; class Actinopteri; order Siluriformes; family Auchenoglanididae; genus Notoglanidium; species Notoglanidium maculatum. The sequence goes on along the minus strand of JAQQZX010000011.1, from coordinate 1,329,732 downwards.
AAAGGGTGACGTTAACTAAACAAGAGATATGCTGAAGAATCAGAATCATAGTCAGCTTTATTGTCCAAGTATATGTGAAGTGAACACCACCTTCATTAGCAAACGTATAAAGAGCTGGCTAGCTAACTGATAGAGTTTAGTAGCTTGTTAGATTCATTCACTAGCTAGCTAGGTCATGTTTCTAGCTATCCTTTCACATTAGCCTGAGCGTTATTTATAGGCTGAAGGATAAATTTCGCACGACACGTGATCGCGGCTGAACGTTAAAGCGACGTCTTAAGCTTAACACAGAGCTTTCATACTGTAAAACACTGACTAGCTAGTTTAGCTTACTCAACGCAGAGATCTCGACAGGTTTTTGGTGATGTAATAAAACGTGCAGAATGTTCTCTCATTGAAGCATTTAAAACTGACGATAGCTGATAACTAAATTGGGTCAAGGATGTTAATTTGTCTCCCCTGTCTCAGACATTGCAGCTAAATATTTTGCATCTGATGTATAGACTGTCTGCTGCTTTATTTTCATTGGAAATTGAATTATTTAAAATTTGCACATGCTGACATTTTTAATGCTTGGGATTAAATGCCTTATTCTTTTTTTTAACCTGTGAATGTACTGTTACAGTGAGCCATATACTTAAGTACTGCAATTAGAGCACACACATTTTGCACCTTTCCACCCCCACTGTGAGACATTCATTTATGTCAGACCGGTCTATTTGCTGAGTAACAACACGACACTCTAAAACAGGACATAAACCGAGTCTACAGAAAAAGATGAAGTGCACTTCAGAGAAGCTTTTTATCCTTCGGTACACAATAGTCTCGTCACACTCCTGGAATGACTGACAATGAACATCCTCAGGTGTAGCTATGAATGAACAATTCAGTCAGAGGTGAGTTTATTTTTTTAGTCCTCCGAGACCCAAGATCAGTCTTTTTCGGAATAAATTTGGTTATGTAGAGTAAATATTTAACCCTTTCGTGTATATGTAAATGATTAAAAAACATATCCAGATTCTTGACATTGCATGTCATGAATTTTCACTTCAATAAAATGTTGTACCTGTAATAATAATAATAATAATAATAATAATAAAACCCATCCAAAACATACCTAAAACACATCTAAAATATTTAACGTTGATGATCAACATTATTTAATGGTTTTAGTTTAGGACCGTTGCATGATATAGCTGTCTTGGGTGGTAAAAAAAACCTACATTCAACAAAATAAATAAATAAATAAATTGATGAATAAATGGATATAACTTAACTTTTAGAGTCTGGAACAAATACATATTTAATTTGTGATTTTGTGTGCAAAAAGATGTACCAGAAACATTCTATACTGAGAATGGCAAACAGTTTAGTATTAAATAATTTAATATCTTCCCTCAAAACAGCCTTAAATTGATTTTCCTAAGTGTGGAAACTATGCGTGAACAGGTTACAGATCTTCTTGTCTAGTCAAACATCAACACAAAAAGTAATGGAGATGTAGGACATAGCGAATGAGGTGTTCCTGATATTTCTGAAGCCCAGCCTGCATGCAGTAGATCACCAGAGCCTTGTTAACACATGATACTCAAACTCCAGTTGAATCAGGGAAATGTTCCCTCGAAGGCTTGGAATGAGCATCCAGGTCCCCGCAGTGAAGCGTACAGTATGTGGTGAGGCGGTGGAGCGTGCGGGACTTCTGACTGCGCGTGGCGATGACTGATTAATGAATTTCACTGGTGCAGAACAAGAGCAGCAAGGAACAAGAAATTTATGTGCTGCCAAAGAAAGAAAGTGAAAAAGGCCACAATGACATAGCCTGAGAATAAACACATGCTACACAATACATGGCACATAGACATACAGTTGTATGCAAAAGTTTGGGCACCCTTTACGAAATTTCCTATGTTGTTTTTTTTAAGTGAAAAGAAGTAAGCATAAAGTTGGCACGGTGGTGCGGTGGTTAGAACTGTCGCCTCATAGCAAGAAGGTTCCGGGTTTGAACCTGGAGGCTGACCGGGGATTGTTCTGAATGGAGTTTTCATGTTCTCCATGAGCCTGTGTGGGTTTCTTCTGGGTGCTCAGGTTTCCTCCTACAGACCAAAGACATGCAGATTAGGCAAACTGGTGGCTCTAAATTGCCCATGAGGTTGAAAAGTTGTTCGTCTCTCTGTGTTAGCCCTGTGCTACGGTACATTGGCGACCTGCCCATGGTGTACCCCGTCTCTTGGCCGAAGTCACCTGGGATTGGCTCCAGCTTTCCTGCAACCCGTAACAGACAAGAGGTATCTCTAGAGGTATTGGATGAAAGTAAACAATGGATTTTTGTTTTTTAATTTTAATTGGATAAAAGTGGATTTTGAGGTGTGTTTTGTACTGACTGTTTTACAAGCCGATCAAATTTCAGCTTCAGTTTCTTGAGCGAACTTGCTTCCAGAATTTATGATGAACTCTTTGGGTTTCTACAAGAGTCAGCCAAGAACAGGAATCTTAGGATACAGTGGGCACAAATGGAGTTTGGAAAATCATCACCTTGGTCTGATTTCTTCTGCAGGGTCAGAATTTGGCAGCTTTGTATAAACATTTCAGGCTGGTGGTGGTGGTGTAATGCTGTGGGGAATGTTTTCTTGCTACACATTTTAGGCCATTTTAGTTAATACCAACTGAGATCCGTATCAATATAAATATCATTACTGACCGCATACATCCTTTTATGATCACAGTTTAGCACGTTATAATGTTTACTTCCAGCATGATAACACGCCATGCCTCTCTACAGCACATCGATCTAACCCCTGTATCAGAGGTATTGTCAGAAACAGTGTTGAACTAAAGGTATCCCTGTACACTGATGATCTACTCTTATATGTCGCTAATCTTTCTATCTCGCTTTTTGCTGCTCTGGTTAGTATTCATTCAGTCAGATTTCTGGCTAAAAATTAAACTTAAATAAAAATGAGATCTTCTCTATTAATTCAGCTGAAAGACCTTTCCCTTACATAACCTACCCTTTAAAATATCCCATCATGGTTTCACTTATCACAGAATTCAGGTTACACAAATTTAAAGATGTTGACAATGCAAATTTCGTACCTCTGCTGTCCCAAACTCGAGAAGACTTTGAACTCTGGTCACTCCTTAATCTGTCTTTTACTGTGTGAGTAAATGCCGTAAAAATGAATATCGCCCCACGGTTCTCATATTTGTTCCAGTGTGTTCCCATTTTCCTTCCTCAGTCCTTCTTCCATAAATTTGATAGTCTGATTATGGAGATTATTTGGAATAAAAAGGTCCCCAGGCCACGTAAAACAGTATCTGCAAAGACCTAAGCCACTCTAGGGTTCCGGCTTTACCCAATATGAGGTCTTATTACTGGGCTGCTCACATTACAATTTTAAAATACTGGCTTCAGTACGAGCTTCTTGATTCCCAACCCACACGGTTTATCATAGAGGCTAACTCCACCAAACTTTTATCTTTGAAAGCCCTAGCACATTCTCCCTCTCCTTCTTCCATCTCCCCGTATATTACACTGTAAAAAAAAATCCTGTTAATTTACAGTAAACAGCTGGCAGCTAGATTTTCCGGCTTTGAGCTGTAATTCTACAGTTCATGTACTGTAATATGGAATGACAGTTTATTACTGTAAAATATATTACAGTACTGAACTGTAAAAATA
>JAQQZX010000011.1:1282959-1296541 GCA_030068355.1 Notoglanidium maculatum | reverse complement strand
GGGTGTACCCCGCCTCTCGCCCCAAGATGCTGGGATTGGCTCCAGCTTCCCCACGACCCAGACGGATAAAGCGGTATTGATGATGGATGGATGGATGGATGGATGGTTTTCTTATTCATAAGAATAAAGAAGAAAAATGGCTTTACCTTGCCTTATGAAAATATTGCGATTATTAAAAGTAACGAACGCATCACGCAACGCTCTGGGTGCGACAGTGAGGCTGATGAGCCGTGGCGCCGCACAGTTTCAGGATTCCTGTAAACACTTGAGTTTTTTGGTAAAGCAGCAGGCCTGTGAGGATATTTTCTGAACACAGAAATATGTCGAACGAGATAATTGATTTGTGAATGAAATTGATTTCAGTGTCCAAGTTCATCCAATTTATTTTTCAAGTCTAGTTTGCTTTCAAGCTGGAAAGCTGAAAAATCGATCTCTGTTTGGTTTTTTTTTTTCATGCCGGTTCCGTTATGGCAGTGGGTAATACAGCAAGCGTTCACCATTCCACCATGATATTAAGCTGGATAATATAAACACCATCACAATGTCTACCTCCACTATTATTACTGCTCCGTCTCAACTGTAGCTCCTGTACCGTAAAATCCCACGATGCCTTGCGTTGCTCATCATCCCATGATCATCATGATCACGTTCTCTACGGTCATGTCTGAGACGAGTTCCCAAAACCAGCACGAGCTAACATCAAGATCAACAAGTCAAGTCCAAATGAAAGCATCAAGATCGAGAATGAAATTTTTTCTAGAAGAAGGTATTAGTTCTTGTCCATCTTTGAGGATGTAAAATTAAGACAACACGAACATTATATTTCACAAACTCACGGTCGAGACCGTATTTCCCAAAGCACAACCCCGAGTCCAAGTCCAAATCAATACAGAGAACATCTCAGGAGTGTAGGACACTTTCCCTCCATTACTTTCACAACTCACAGATACTATTCAAGCTTGCGTCCCAAATCGCACAGTGCACAGTAAGTAGTTTATCTAAATAACACTGACACCGATGTTGTAGTGACAGCCTAGCGGAGGCGTAAGCTACAGGACGGGTAATTAAAGAGAAAATAAAGAGAAAACAAGAAGTGAAGCAAAAGAGGAAGTAGAACTGTGGCAACTGGTGGAGGTAATGATCTGGTGGCTAAGCTATAATGCCATGTTTTGCTAGTCCAACATCATTTTATCAAGCAGATAGGAGTTGGCGGTCGGTTTGTCATGTTAACGTAATGTATATTGGCAGAACTTGTCATTTTGCATAAATTGTTTCGATTTATATAATTGCATGTCTTGATTTAGCACTTCACCTAGCATGCAGAATGTAACGCTAACACTTTCAGACAGTTATCCGAGAGTAGGTTCTGTCTGACATAATAGCAATAATGTACAATCAAGTATTTCTGACTCATGAGTTCTCAGTATTCCAGCATTCTTACCATGGTCGCAGTTATTCTACAGAATAAATTAGTCTCATAACCTTTGCTAGCTAGCTAAAATGTAATCTAGCGTGGAGCACTAGACTAGTCGTGTATATGAAATGCTTGAAATTCAACTGGTAAGTCGTAGTGAGAACAGCACAGCTAGGCAATGGCAACACGGATGCCTGTCGGCGACTAGAAGCCCCCGAGGCTAACGCTAACAAGTTAGCAAGCTAACAAGCACTTATCGTAACGTAGGAAATGCAAAGGCATCATAAAAAGATGAGGCTGTTGGGATTGTCAACATTTTCCTCAGACATATTATAAAATTATGAAGAAAACTATATGACTAAAATTATAATATACTGACAATCCATTCACTGAAAAATGTACTTCCATGGCCTGAAAACATCAGTCATGAATACCACAAAAGCTCATACGGACTCTTCTTGTGTAAACACGACCCCGTCTGAGCATCTCTGAGGCTGATGGACACAGCTAGCCTGCTAGCTCTAGCTAGCTGGCTAAAATATAGCATAGGGAATAAAATTATAAACCCTCTATAACGTCATTTCCGATTTTTTAAAACCTGACTTATATTCTTTGTGTATTTGTGTGTCATCTCATCTAATCTGTGGCTTTTGTTTCTGAAAAAAGTAGTTAGAATTGAATAGTGTTAGCATGCTAGCTGAAACTCTGGGAAAAGTATTAGCCGTGCACTCAATAACAAAAATGTTTGCAAACGTTCGCAAACTCAACGAGAGCTTGCTCTATTCAACGGCAAGTCCGTCGCGAACATTTGGACTAATCGCGTACGTTCTTCGGACATAGCTCACAGTGCAAATAAAAATGGCGACAGGTACTAAAATTCAAATAGCATCGTTTAACTTTTACTAGTTATTGGAAAATGTCGTAAAAATAGATTTCAGAATAGTTTGTATGTGAAGTAATAATGGTATAGTTGAATGGTTACCCTACATATTGGTTTATCTCAAAGAAGTGTTTTTCAGTTTTATAGTTGTTGACAGTCGATGCTAAACCCTGCAACACTGTAAACAGTTTGGTTTACAGCACGTCTTCGGTGAACTCTTGTAACAGTAAAGCAATAAGCTCGTTCCTGGCTGCCATCTTTAAAACGCTATTCGCTAACGGTCATAAGTAGGATTTTTTTTAAAATACACCTCAAGTTTAGGTTTAGCTCTTATGGTATAAGTCTGGGACAACAAATGAAGCTGTATTTGTGTTAGACGAGGCTTTAATGCACATTTTGAAGTATTTATTAGACCCGATTTTCACGCTCATTAACTTTGGATGAGGCAACGCTAAACAGTTACAAAGCAATTATTGCTAACATGGCAAGTTATTATAACACTCTGCAAATTATATGCATGGTCGGGTTCTAACAGTTATCAGAATGTTTAGGATTAATATGGATCAGCACACTCCTTCATCACTACATGGAGCACGTATTAAGTAGCTAAATAAAATAAAAAGACAAACTTATTGGTTTATTTAAAATTCTGATAATCATTGGGAATAATTAAACCAGTGACGTGACGTGTTATTAATCAGAGCATGGCGAACGCCTTTCCTAAGCGTGTCTTATTCTTTCATTTCCTTGCTTATCTTTTATGATTTATTTCTCTCCATGCCTGAAACAGAAATTGGGAAAAAAAAAAAAAAAAAAAAAATATTTTTGACATGGCTGTCAGGGGTAGAGTCAACACTTTCATTTTTCTTTCCTTCCTTATTTGCCACAAGGAGTCGCAGACATCATCAGCATCAGCTTCATGCGACATTCCATTTTTTTCCCTGTAACAAATATCCTTGAGCGCAGATAGCATATCGTATAAACAGTCGCGGCAGCATGAGGCATAAACGTCGACGCTCAAAACGCCAGCGCTGCTCGTTCCAGCCTACAAGTCAGAGCTTAGGTGTGATAAATATAATATCCTTTAATATCATGTTTATCTTCCGACCAATAATGGATGTTCCTGATTCATTTTGATGACTGGCTGTATGATTAAAAGCCCTGCAGGAAGATAAATATCTCCTTTTCTGACTGACTCTCCCTCCTGGAAAAGGGGGAATCGTGTGGCCAAAGACAAAGATAAACAAGACACAGACCCAAAAGCTGTGCCAGCTCTATATACGTGTTGGATAAATCAAACCTGACAGGCCAGGCCTCGTTAGGGATCCTTGGTTGACAAAAGCCCACCTGATATCACCTCCAGTTCTCACAGAAGCCATGACTGCTGACAGGAAAGAATAACAGAATAAGCTGAGCTAGCTGCTTTCATCGAGCACTGAGCCATTTTTTTTTTTTTTTACAGTTTGAAGGCCGGTGTTGGTCTGAGAAATAAAGTCCAGAGAGATGAAAACATTTTTCAGTCTGGGAAATTATGACAAAATTTCTGCAGCGTAGATGTTGGTGTTGCAGGACGGAATTGATAACGACATAGCCTCGAGGACAATTAAGTCAAGAGGCTATTGCTCTTATGCTATGGACTAGCCTCGAGTGTATTTCTAAAGTAACCACGTAATAGTCAGTTTAGATTCGACAGGACCTGAATGAACTTGAACAAGCTAATTATGCACATCGGTTTTCAACTAGAAATCTAGTCGGGTCTTAAAACGTACAAAAAAATGAAACAATTCCCTCAAACCGAACATCTCTGACATATGAACGATTTACGCCTCTGAAAGATCGATGAGCTAAATTTCAGATATGACAAATTAAAGAGTGATTGGTAATATTTCGCTCACATCTTTACTAAAATCTTAATTTTATGAATAATTGGTGCTTTTATGATGGTTTCTGGTTGCTGATAATTGCACTCCAAGGACACAATGTCCCTGTTTACACTTGGTTTCAAAATGCATCTTGGGCGATCAGGTCAAAAGTGGACGGCCGAGACGCATCACCGTTTACACATGTGTCTATCAAGAGTCTCCAAGATGTCTAGCTGACCACTTGTGTACAGATTTCGTTACTGCCTGCGCAGTTCTGTCAGCAGATAAGCACCAGCTTTGTTTAGTGTGGGCTAGCTATGAAAATAAAAATGTTCCAAGAAGTAATATACATGTACAAACTTTTCCAACTGTCGAGATTGCGTCTTTCCAGTTATTTCAAGAGTTGCCGCTCTGTCACCCCATCACCCACCGCATCCTGCTCTGATGACGTGTTTTTCTGTTACATCCTTGTCGGGGAAGGATCAGGACGCGTTAGCATTTACACTGCAAAAGCTATACGGTCAACTGCATCCCAAACTACCAAGTGATTTGAGCAAATGTGTCTCCAATGCGTCTTGGTGGTCGTTTACACTTGTATTTGGCTCTGTCCACTTGTAATCTGATCACATTTTGAAACAAATATAAACAGGGTCAATAACAGCCTCGCTAGCTACAGTGTGATGGTAGCTAGATAACAGTGCAGTTAACAGTTAAAGCAATTAATCAATCAAACTCTTTCACAATTTACATAGTGATCATGGGGCACCGTGATTCCTTCCCCAATTCATTAATGCTTGTTGTAGTTCCCAGTTTTGGCCACTAGGTGTAAAAGTGGTCATTAGTATTTTAATGGAATTTAATATATATAGAATGTACGAAGTGGAACTCGTGTACCACGAGCCGCCACTGCAGAATTTCCTCACAAACAGATGGATATGGAAGCTGAAAGTAACGGCCTCTGGACAACATTATCCCCTGGGTCACTTTTGTAAACACCCATTTAAAAAGACATAATCAGACTAAACATTTGTTGTCGTTGCTTAATAGAGCTTAACATGCAAACATAACGTCGGGCTGCTTCAAAGGAGGAAAAACCCCTCAACTTCAGCTCATGTGCTTTTCGAATGTGGATAGAAATGTTCACTGTTTGGCCAAAAGTATGTGGACACCTGACCGGTTACACATTTTCGTAATTGGTTAATTAAGTCTCCTTTATATTAGATTAGATTACATTAGAATATATTATATTAGACTAGATTAGATTATCAAAGACTCTTAAGTGCTAAAACTTAAAGTGTCTGAGAAAAAATATATTCGGTGCCTATTCTCCACTACAAAACTTGCTCATGTTAAAACATAACTGTACAAATTAATTATATTATTACGAATACATTTTAGACCTACCAGGTAGCGTACTTGGCACTGACAGTACTCAACATTCTGTACTTTCTGCTAAATTTCCATTCTGGTGTTTAGGAATATTAACAGTAAACATTAGGCGTACTTGAGACTTAGCGTTCTCTCCATGTATACACGAGGATTCTTGAGGTAAACTCGGATAAACTTTTTTTTCCCTAAGAGTGTTTATGCCTGTGATCCAAAGCTGGCAGCCGCTGCACACATCTGGCACCGAGTATCTGGATGTTGTCCATGTTCCAACGTTCTCAAGTTCTAAAATGCTCAGTGTGTTTGAACTGAATCTTAATTAGTTTGGTTTGGCAAATTGAGAATTGCGTGAATATCAGTGACGAACCAAAACCATGGAAACAAGACAAAGAGAAACTGGTGAAGCAGAAAAATATTGGAAACTCCTTCGAGGACCCTGTAGTGGAACCTGAGAACAAAGAATATTGAATAATTTTTAATAGCACAAAAAGATAGTTCTTCAGGGAAAGACTTTTTTTTGCCGAGTTTTGAACCATCCATTTGGGTTAACGGTGAAATGGTGCGTAGTTTGTGTTTGTTACCGTGTTTCTACAACCGAGTAGATAGTGGATTTCTTTTATTGACGTTTTCCCATTAGCTAATTTTCTTGCCAAGTACCAATAACAAAGCAGCCACCATGTGACCTTGACTCAGACCTCGTATGGTTCGTCACTACATCCAGCTAATTCTCCGGTCATTCTCAGCGATCTGACTCATGTGGCCTAGCTGCCCTAGCATCCTAGCATTCTTCCAAATTTTGTTCTGGATCATCTGGGAAATTTCCTTCAAAATTAGTCAAGGTTGTATATCCATTTCTATAGTAGCAACTAAACTCCTACAGTCAGTTCTGCCTGTTAGCAAATGTCTCACTCCTTAGTGGACAGAACTTGTGGTGAACATTTTTTCAGATAAAAATCATTACTTTTCAATAAATCGCTCCCTGGAAGCACAGTCATGATCTGATCTTGTATTCTGCTTAACTCCTTCCATCTGATATTGGCTCGCCGTTGGTTCTGAAACCCAACCTATGATTAGATCTTTAGTTAGTGCCCAACTTAGTCACTGATCAAATCATTACAGTGAACAAATCATTCTTGGCCACTTCCATGCGCCAGGAACCCGTTCAGGTTCAAGCGGCTGCACATTTGGGCAAATTGAACCATGCAAATGATTTTCCATAAAGGGCATAAATCAACTTGATTTGCTAATGGGTGCAACAAATACCACTCAGAGGGAGTGCGAGGATCCGTGTGCGAGAGGCTTAATACCAAACTCCACAATCCAAAAACCCAACGTGAAGTGTCTGTACACAACAATCCACAACATTTCCAAGATTTAAGGGTGAGGTTTTCAAGATTTTAAAAAATGATAATGCGGTAATAATCACATGAGAGGTAACAACTGGCAAGACTTCGCAATAGAGCTACTGAGCCATGCGCTTTATTTAGCCGGTGAACAGGAAATGTGTGATAACTGAATTAGCCTCTCTAAGATCAGATGGCAATAGAATTTGCCAGTATCGCAAATCTAACTCATTTAAAAGTAAAAAAGAGTCGCTGCATTGTTTACTGCTGACGTTCAGAGCGGCCATGTTATATTTTTCCTGGGTTTCTGCTAGTCGGGTTTGAACTGAGGGTTTTGGTTAACTCAGCGTTAACTATAAACACATAAACGAGTTCATTTTTATTAATATTTTACACTGCTTAAACTCTAACATGCTTAGAGCTAAAAAGAAAAATGCACTGCTGGAGTGTTTTCAGGGTCAGTTGCACTGACCATGCCAACATCTTTTTGCATACTGGAGCTATTAGTTGGAAACACTGCCAATGGAGGAAGAAGAAGAAGAATGAAAAGAAGCCCTGTTGTATAATAAGTACCTTTAAATAACCGTCCAGGCCAGGCAGAGTGTAGCTGCACACTGAGCCTCGGTGATAACTGTAGACAGCTGAGTTGTGCCTCGCTCTGTTGTTATGCCCTGTAAATTAGCATGTGGAGGTGGAGAACACCAAATACGGTTTAGGACGGAGACTAAAAATAGTCTGTCAGACACCCGATTCAGTCAACGTCTACGAGGCCGAGGATTTAATGCAGTAAACATTAGACGGTAGGAAACTTAAACAAGGAAGTTTTTTTAATTCGCTCACTGTGTTTTAGTTTGCTGGATCTTTTAGTGTATTTTGAAGCAGATTTTGAAAAATCTGCATTATTAGAGGTTACTAATACTAATACTAATACTTCAAGGTGATGGATTGACTGGAGTAACAGCAATGTTGTGTGTGTGTGTGTGTGTGTGTGTGTGTGTGTGTATGTGTGTGTGTGTGTGTGTGTGTGTGAAATGGAACAAAGGCACAGTGAATATCTGCTGTGCTCTGAAGGGGAAAGAAGACACACTTTATTCAGCACAGATCGTCCGCATGGGATTCTGACAGCGCTTGCTGTTGTCATTTGAATTGTTTATAGTCGCATTATATTGTATTCCACTTTTTCTTTTATATAAGACCTAATAATCAGTTTTTATATTACTTTGAAAGTCGTAAAAAGAAAAATCACAGTGTACTCATAACCCTTAATTTAACTCTCAAACCATATAACTCAACACCAGCTTTCGAATCTCTCTTTATATTTTAAAGCAACTATGATTAAACTGCATTTTAAAAAAAGCCTGTTTTATTACATTTCAAATCCTCCCCTATGTGATGCCTAGGTTAGTTTTTAACACTTTACTTAAAGGTAGTGTTCAAAGGGGCGACGTGACTTGTAATCAACCCTGCATGAACATTTACAAACACTTATGTCACCTAGTGAAACACAAACGCACATAATTCTATACAGAATATATTGAAATGTTGTAAATATATTTAATTAAGGGTGTATTTACTACACAGTAATGAAGTACATTTACTTGAGTACTTATACATTTTTTTTTAACTTTTGATTTTTACTCCTCTACATTTGAACGACGTTGTCTGCGCTTGTAGTAGTTGCAGTTATTGTTGCTCAAATGACTTTTTATACATTTCTATCTCCAGGTTGTTGTATCAGGACCGGGTCCTGTGTGAAGCCACTGCTGATGCGCGCTAATAGCTAGCTAGCAAAAATGTCAAATTAACATTACTGTCTGAAGTCCTTTCAGAAAGATCAAATCAAATAAACAATACGACAATGCGTTGGCTTTAAAACATGAAAACATTTAAAAAGTACTTTTGAATACCGAAGTATTTTTAAAAGCAGGTACTCCAGTAATATTTAACCAGGAGTATCAATACTTGAACTCAAATAATAGAGTTGAGTACTTTCTCCACCGCTGGTAATACATTATAATGTTGTAATATAGTATCCTTTTTACTGTAATATATACTTAGCTATCTATATAGGTATAGCTAATATAAAGTGCATATTTAAACTAGTAATGAAATCATAATACTTTGAAAACACTGTATATAATGGTGTATATGTGCATCATGGATTAAATCAAAATTACGTAGTATATTTAAAAGTATACTTGGTACAATATACTACATATTTAAAAATATTTTGCAAACATACAGTATTTTGGTACAATTAAAGTATGCCAAATACAAAAACAGTTGTTCCGTTTTCTCAGTTTATTGCTTATTATTATTAGTTTATTTGGTTTGGTGCAAAATTCTTTTGCGCAAAAAGGACAAATTAAAAACGGACTTCCTTTCTGGCAAACACATTTGCTGTTCACTACAAAATATCCTTAATTTGTCTATATTTAGTAAGTTTTTAATCTAAATATAAACTACATATTTAAAATAGTAATGAACTTATAATATGTCTAAAATGCTGGATATGTTTGTGTATATAGTTGTATAGTTTAAGTGTATTACTCATTAAAGAGGCTGCAAGTACACTAAAGTGCGCTGAATTATAATAATTATAATAATAATTTCTTGTGAACTCAATGAACTCTTTTTCTACTAAACCAAGTTCTTCAGACTTCTTGTCATGTTATGTGATCTACTTTAAGGCTGTTATGAGACTTTCTGGGTGGATAGTAAACATCATGACACATTCATCAGGTCACATAGTGTACTGTACGTCTGGTGACCTCATCATCATCATCATCATCATCATCACCACTAGCCTCCATGAGACAACAGAAGTGTATCAGTCAGTTGTTAGGATGTCAAAAGTAAAAAAAAAGTCACAACATAAGAAAATCGATGTTGCTTGTTTGGCTGTATGTCAATTTAAAATGAAATATATATATATATATATGAAAGGAGGTTTTTTACGACAGATACAGCTTATATGCCTTTATTAGCATTTCCCTGAAGTGAGTTAGAAAAGTATGAGAGCACTAGCGAAACCGTGTCTCCTCTATATTGCATTCTAGTCTAATTTAATGCAATTTCTTTTATTATGAATTACAACTTGAATGAAAAATTGAATCCCAGTTCACCCTGTAACAAGACCTTGTGCTTTTTTACTCCTGTTCGTGACTGGTTTCCCCTTTCATACCCCACCGCGTCTGTGAAACGCAGCTCAGTCTTAAACCACAGCATTCTCGAATCTGATTGGTCACCTCGGTGATTGGTGCGTTATTTTTGTTTAATGGCACGACATTAGTTCCAGCTGTAACGTGAAGGTTAGGTTTAATATTAATGAGCTCATTCTACCACATTATTGTTTCTATAGTAACAGCTCACACGTATAAAAACGTAGAATCTATAATGTAGTGACATTTTTGTTAGGAAACATTTATGGAAGGAATGTCGGGTGTCTGTGCTTTGAAACTCTCACAGTGCTGGGTAAAGTTTCCCAGCATGAAAAGTCTTGGAAAATGGAGTTATTCTTTCAGTTTCTCTGTAAAAGGACAAGCTTCAGTTTATACAGAGAGAGAAAGAGAAAGATATATATATATATTTATTTAGAGCGAGAGAGAGAGAGATGCTGCTAACTGTTTATCGCGGCTAACTTTGATAACAAACTTGTGTCCACAACAAGTTTCCACACATCACACCTGTTTCTGGAGTTAGCGTGATCGATATCGCACATTTGCTTCAATGTTTATGGTCTTGTGTATTGAAGATATTGATAAAGGATATTTCCTTTCTTTTTTAAATCCTAAAACTTTCAGTAGACTTTTTGGATCTCAATGTAGATGTCACGTAGCCCTTGATATATTATCCTTCAAAAACAGCGCTAGCCTTTAATTTAACCTGTCAGTGACTTTTAGTTATGGAGCTAGCCTTTAGCAATGGCATTAAAGAGTGAACCTGTGAGTAGGAACTCGTATTTAGCCGTCTAACCCCCCCGACGCTAGCCGTGTTTAGCATTCCATCTACGCTGTCACTGCCTGTGGTGCAAAAAGCAAAAGGAGCCAGCTGTCGTTTTGTAAGCTCATGAATTCATGTATGTTACAAGTACGAGCTTCCTGTCCGATGTTTACAGCAGTGCTGAGAGCAGACCTCCCCGAGTGACGGAGTGTAACTGGGCAGAGTAATCCTCTGGTCCTCAGGATTTGTGCATATCAGACAGACAGTTATAAAACCCATGACTTCTCTCTCTTGTCTGGCTCCAGTCCAGTGGGATAAATCATGACTTGAATCTCTGTCTCTCTCGCTCTCTCTCTTTTTATCTGTCTCTTTATTTCTCTCTTGATGAGCTTCCAAGAAAGGCAAGTGTGTGACGAGTCAAGTTTTCAGCCATCAAAAGCACCGACCTACCCACTTCATTTAGTGAAATTTAGTCTTGAATGAAACGCGAAGGTGTGAGAGCAGAGATAAATGTTCCACTTTAGTGAAAGTATAGATAATGTGTCAAAAACTTTACTGGAAATATCCAGCCCAAAATGTCCTTGATGTGCGTAAATTTACATACATTTTTTAAAAGGTAAATGTTTTTTACTGTTGAAATTAAAGGAACCGGTTCACCCTTCCCAGAATCCTCTGCGCCAAATAGCGAGTCACCACTTTCTCAACATCCCGTCAATGTTCCTAAAACAATCCGGCAACAACACCCGATGCCATAGATCGTAAATCGTAGTGTGGAATTGAAGATATTTCATCGAAGTGTCAATATTTTAAATTCTTTTGACTGATTAATTCCATTTTTGGATCTTTTTCCGTGTCATACCAGAACCGGCCTCGGCCGTGTCACATGCGGCCGCGGAAGGGAGAAAAGATGAGGCGTCTTTTGTTCAAAGCTTCCACGTATGAGACGTGAACGAAGAAAAGTGTGTGATGGCTTTGAAAGGATCCCGAACAGCGAATCTGCAGTGATTTGGCTGCACAGAGAGCTAAGCAGGTAGCGGTCACGTGCCTTCAAAACAAAAACAAAAACTATGCATTGGATTCTGGGAAGGGTTTAAGAAATGTCATGTTTTCCTGCGAACTTTTATGAGTGACTACGCCATTTTGCCTGAAAGCAACATCATTCACTGTCTGTAAATTGGCTTCTCGTACACGACTAGCGCTACGAAGCTTGCTAACAAATTATTCCGAAGTAAAATATCATGTAAATAACCAATATTTTCCATTAACTAGATTCTGACTTCCTGCTTAGAAAATTTGCATTAGCTACTAGAATCTATGCTAGTCTAACCTGGCATTAGCAAAGAAAACAGGATAACTTACCGTAGCTAAACCAGTTAGCCAAACTTACCTCAACATGCTTTTAGATGGAGTTCATGCCTTCTGGGCTGCTAAAGGAGACAGAGACGGCTCGTATTATACTTTCTTTTCTAAAGCGTATTGAAATATTTTACTGCGATAGGGCTAGCTACAGCGCTAACTACACTGTGTAAGCATGAGAAGGTCAGAGCAGACGATAAATCGACGTCGATGAATATGATTGGATGCAGTCATTGGCTGGATGAGAGAGAAAGAGGTCGTTCAGATGTAAGGAGTAATATAGTATGTTTTTTTTTTCTTGGAAGTGCCATTAAGTAAGATTTATTCATTCAATTTCAATAAATCTCGAGCACAACGTAAATACACCACAATAGTACTTAAGCACAGCAACGGAGGTAATGTTTTCCAACCTGCCAGAGTCAGCATGTGAGCATGCGTGTGTGCATGTGTGTGTGTGTGTGCTTATATATCAGTGTCTGTTTGAAGGGACGTCAACCATGAAAGTGCAAATATAGAACACACCATTAGAGAGTGTTGGCCTGCAGTGCTGTGAATAGAAGCAGGCCACTGAGGAAATCCAGACACGCCGTCCACTTCTTTAAACAAGTCAGCAATGCCGAGCTCATGAGTGTGTGTGTGGGAATGTTTGACTCTATTTGCACGCACAGTTGTTTGCTATCAGACTTTGCTAGCAGAGATCATTTCCCTATTCCTTATTACTTTTCCAGAGCACGAGGGAGCCGATTCTGTTTTGTGCTTAAGCTCAGATGTTTGAGCAAATTCGCTTCCCTGTATACCTGAGCCAAGTCGGATTCATTTCGGAGTCAAAAAAAAAAAAAAGCAGCTCCCTAATGAATCCTACAGGCTTGAAAATAACACCTCTGAAGCGCTGAACTTGGCTCTCAGCAGATCAGCAGATATCTGCACTGCTTTAAAATAGACTATATTAGGAGATTCGTTTCTAAATCCATCCTTGTCATTTACAGACGTCTTTAGAAAAAACTAATATACTGTCTATATCATTTCTGAGATGATCTGTGCTTTTGACTTTCACCAATTTCAAAAGAAACATGTCTACATCATGACATACACTACCTGTCAAAAGTTTGGACACCCCTTCTAATTCAATGTTTTTTTCTTTATTTTTATGACTTAAAAGTCGCTTCATGTCTTAAAGTAATGATGGACTGTTGTTTCTCTTTACTTAGTTGAGCGGTTGTTCAATAGAGCTGTTATATAAATACTGTATGTTTATCATTTACCATTTACTATTTACTGTATGTCTCAAATGCATTAAGAAGGCAAGAAATGCCACTAATAATCTTTTAACGAGGCGCACCTGTTCACTGAAAAGCATTCCAGGTGACGACTTCATGCAGCTGGGTAAGATAATGCCCAC
>JAQQZX010000011.1:1253537-1282305 GCA_030068355.1 Notoglanidium maculatum | reverse complement strand
GACGACTTCATGCAGCTGGGTAAGATAATGCCCACAATATCATCACGCTCAATGGGGGCGACTTTGAAGAATCTAAACTATGAAACATGTTTTGTTTGGTTTTTTAAAATTTTATTTACACTTTTCTGTTTACTACATAATTCAGTATATGTGTTGCTTCATAGTTTGAGGTATTCAGTATTGCTTTACAATGTAGAAAACAAACAAAAAAATGAAAAACCTTTGAAAGAGAAGGCGTGGCCAAACTTCTGACTGTATGTCTATTTGGAAAGTGATAAGTTGACAGATTCGCATGAACTAATCCATCTTTTAATTTTTAACAAATCTAAACGTGACTAAAAAGAACGAGACCTGATATCCATCAGTGTAATCTGTCTAGATACGTACACTTTGTATTCATCCAAACAGTTTGTAATTGAACAGCTAGCTTTATCATGCTAGTTAGCATTTGAGAAATTACGAATAAAGTCGCTGTTAGTTAGCCTTAGCTGACTTTTTTCTTCTGATCAGTATATGACCATGTTTGCTCAGGTCAACCATTAATTTGTAAATAATGATGATGTAGAAAAGTCTTGTTAGCCTGTTAAATTATTTAAAAACTGTAGATTGTTATTTACACACCAGTTGTTTGTCTTTTTTTTTTTTTTATAATAATTGATTTTTGCATTTGCTTTGAAATTGATTCACTGATCTGAAAAGTAACCGTTTATACTTTTCCACTTGAACTTGCTTAAATAATTGGGACTTCAAAATTTTCCAAAGTATTTATTTAGAGGCTTAATAGCACTTCTTTGGGCACTTCTGGTCCCAGTTCTGATGCTTGTGTTGTTAGCTAAATATCTGTTTATTAGGCATTAGCAAGCATTACATTAATGATATGATATGGTGATATGGTTGCGACACTTGATTTCACCCACCCACGCTTCTCCTGTGTCATGGTCCGGTGGTTGTGGTGTATCAGAGCGAGTCAGGAGCTCTGGACCTTTTTTTTTCTTTTTAAATGAAATTGTCATGAAAGTCTTCTGGGAAATGCAGAGGACACATGACGGAATGGGAGGATGATAGGATATGTCAATTTCCACCACCTGAAACAGCTCCGAGAGGAAAAGACAAAGTACCTTGGACATGCCTTTGATGTTCTCTTCCTGAATAATGTCGAGTGTGCTAGCATTGCTAAATTAGCATCGCTCTGTAATCCCGAGGCTTTGACTCTGTTGCATATGTACTTGCCTGCAAAATGACAACAATACATTTGCAACACGTACGGCTTTGATACAGAAATACTGCTTGAAATTATATTGCTAAGGATTTCACCACAAGCATAAAAGACAGCAACTGCCGGTGTACACGACAGTTATAACACGCTGACTTGGCCGGTGATGCATTGACTTAATAAAATATTATAATCCACCATAAACACACACAACAGATCCGCTGGCGTTGGTCCGGTAGATGAATCATGATATGCATAGCTTGCAGCAAGAGAAACAACTATAAATTTGTCATTCAGGGGCATATGGAGTGTGGTGATACATTCATATACAGTGTACGGCATATTTATATCTTCTCAAAGATAGAGACTGGAGATCATTACTGGACAATGGAGGGAATAAAACTAGATATTTGGTGTCAGTTCCACCTATTAGTCTGAATCTGAGCTAAAATTTTTACTCTCGGTTTGGTTTGGTTAGTTTTCCCACTGCACACATTTAACTCTTTACCAGAGGATAAAAAAGTGGAATTTCCAACTGTTTAGAGGCGTGCCTGCGTTGAATTTATTTGTGATGTGACACTCAACAGTAGTGATTAATGGCTCATATGAAAATAGACAATTTGCATTTTTACAAAAGTATTTCTTTTTCACATAGCCGACTAGGTTTAAATGTTATCATTTTATTGTGGAAATTGTTTATAGTGGTTTACTATTTTATCTCTGTACCAATGTTATTGTGGAAATGTCGATTGTTTGCCAGCAGGGGGCTCCCACTCCTCCTGTTTTCAATCACCCTGCTCACCAGCAACTAAACACAGAATCACGATACACTACACCAGTAGTCGCCAACCCTGTTCCTGGAGATCTGCCTCCCTGAAGACTTTATCTCCAACCATAACCGTACCCACCTGACATATCTAATCATTGCCTTCACAAATTCTTGACCAAGTAATAGAGGTGTGTTAGATTTTGGTTGGAGATAAAACCTGCAGGAAGGTAGATCTCCAGAAACAAGGGTGGTGACCACTGATCTACACACAGAAACCCGACAGTCTCCTGATAAAATAATTAATTTGTTTATACTGATTCAAAATGTCTGATAAGTCGATTTCCGTTCCACCTGCAAAATGAAACGCCAGTGTATTGTCACAAAGGGTTAAACGAACCAAAAAGGTATGTGTACGGCTGAAAACGTCCTCAAAATCTCATTCATTCATAGGTCAGAAAGTGACAAAGAAGTGCAGACGTTTACCAAATGCTCAGAAATCACATGGAGAGCGTTAAGTCGGTCATCATGCTAAGCGAGAACGCTTTTCTTCCACACTAAAAAAGGTGCATCGTGATGACGTAAATGCACTCGGGAGCAGAATGTTAAGCACAGTGTGAGCGCAGGCCAGCTGAGAAGCAAGGAGGGGGACAATCGCTCTCTGGGGCAGTACGAGGCATTCGAAACTAGTGTGAGTACGCCCTAAAGCCGCACCAAAGGGGGAAACCCTCCAGGGTTCGAACCCTCCAGGCCTCAGCTGGACACCTGTTGTGGAAATGGCTGAAAAATGAAAGCCATGATCAAGTTTAATCTTAAATTTGAATAACAACAAATCAATCAGACAAGCAAAATAAGAGCAGGAAGTTTCCGTCCAACGCACAGAAGGTCACATGTACACGTATACGTATCCCATGAGGTCCAGGTTTGAATTGTTTATCACTCCTCTTTAATTAGAGCTCTGGCTGCTACTTGTGGTTCTCCAGTGTTTTCTTGCCAGTGCATTTCCCACAGTGCGCTCGCATGTGACTCCAACTCGGCAGAAACACTCGCCGATTAGGCTTTTTGGGCAGTGTGCTGTGTTTATGACAGTTAATATTTGTAAATGTGCTCAGCGGCGACAACAAATCATGCGGCAGTCAGTGACTTCAAACTGGGTGCCAAATTGTAGCCCAGCAAGCACATGAATAATACCTGAGAGTGACACATGGGCTCTCACATCTCACAGCTTGAGATAATATACTAGACCATGTTGGAAGCTTATTGTCTTTATTTTTGTTGTTGTTGTTGTTGTTGTTGTTGTGATGGAGCTGACAGCCCATTGATCTACTGCACCTTCCAGCTCATTCTCGTCCTCGTTTTCATTTTCCATCCCAAATGTAGTCATTATATTCATTATTTTGTCAGTGCTGAGAGGATGACCTTTCTGACCCCGACTGGCTAGACTGGGGTCACAGTACAGAAAATTGCCTTGTTCTCATCTATTATACCTTGTTTGGCCTGTACGACTTCTGTAGCACTAATAAACCTTTTCTAAAATACTGCTGAGAGAAATGAGGGGGATAAACATATTTCCTGTTTCCTCGTCGCATCTCAAGTGGCCAGTTTTACTTAAACTTTGTACGGTGTTGGAGAAATCCAGTAAAACTTTACTTAGGGACACAAAGATGTATAAACCCTTTACAACAACTAACATGATGTCATCAGGTGCCATAAAGACGGCTTTCAAGTTTTATGGCAAAATGTAAGTAGAAGTTATTAATTTTCCAGGCAGATTGTGATTAGAAATGATTTATGGTGTATTATGATGATGATGAAACTTTTTAACCCACTGAAAGCAGGTTGCACTGTTATTGCACTGTCATAAATGTCATAGAGCTGCCATAATTGTTCCTAAATGAAAGAAAAAACAGTTTTACTTAAGGGTAAGAGAAAATATGCACTTTTTTTGTAATGATCATTGTAATCAGTGTAATGATCGTTACTCCTAAACCAGCACTATGTAAATGGTATTATGTATAGTGTTTTTGTCACGTTCAAATGTCAAGCTTAGCACTTAAAATCAGGTGTCCGGAAGTATCATCTTGGTTATGACTCCATTTCAAGTCCAAGTCTTGATTTCCCATTTGCCGACTAATTGGGTGCGGTTCAGTGACGCAATTTTCTCAATCTGCAATCGATCACAGAGTTTCCGATATTGTTTAAGCATGTTTGACTTTCTTGCCGATGAATCCTATATTGTGAAACCCTCTATGAATAGCAGCAAGAACAGCGCTGAGAAACAGCCAACGAGAGTCCGAGAGGAAATCAAAATCATCTCATTCGTCATGTGCAGCAGATTCCTGAATACAGTTTATCATCCATCTATTAGTGTGGGAGAGTGAGGGCAAAATGTAAACACAATAATAATAATAATATTTAATGTGTTAAATCAGCTCTGAGAGAGTTCATTTGAACACTCTGCTGGTGTTTATTTTTAACTTTATCTTTGCAGTGTTAATTTAACACTTTCTTAAGTATTAATAATATTCAGATGTGCAGTTAAAATAACTCTTTGCAGAAAGTTCACTCTGTAGGAGTTGAAGCTCCAACACTTCTCAGTGACACCAACTCTCTTACACGAGTGATACATTTAGTCTTAAAACATATCTTTATGATCTCAATTCAACTCTATATTCAACACTTTTGGTTAACACCAGAAAGTCATCTCTGGGAATTTTGCTGTGTACTCTTGTCCAACCAATCATTCCTCCAGAATTTTCTCTTATTTTACAAAATTACGTAACAGGCAGCTTTCACATTTATGCTTGTGAGAAAGCAGAATTTGAGGATCAGGCACAGGCAAAGATGGCATCGTATCTGAGCCTCATCTGCAATGGCTTGTGTATTTTTGCACCCCACTACATCCACCAAAGAACAGATTGTGAGTGAGCAACGTTGCGTAGTGAGTGAGTCGTGCACACAACATTCTAACCTGAGTCAGGAGGGAAAATGTCACAACACCTTATAACCTTATAACAACCAAAATCTGTCTTGTCTCAGATAATGTGTCAGTCCAGATCACCACTGCCATTATGTAAAGTGCTACCAGAAAGTGTTAGCACTAAGTGCTGTGTTATTCATTATCGAATAATGTCCTGTTCCTGAGTCAGAGTCTGTGAGATTAATATTGTGACAAGCTTGATAAAAATCTTTAAAGGCTTTAACTTGGAATTTATTAGCCTATGTGACTTCACTTATATTCAACAGCACTTCAAGTCAAGTGGTCCACTTCACTACTATTTTAATGACTATAGTCTGCTTATCCAGTATGTGAAACGAACACTAGCGGGAGAACAGTCTAAAAGTAAATCCTATATCTGTCTTCTAGGATGGAGAACGTATTACATCCCGAATTAAACCCATTGTTTATCTTTTCCTGAGAACCTTAATCAAGACCGACAAGTTACATCACTCCACTCGCGCATGATAAGAAATCGTCTTCGCTCCAAAAGCAGGTTGAGTCATCCAGACTGAAGTGATGGAGCAGTGATTTGGCTGATGGTTAATACTGATCCACTCTCTTTCTTTTTTCTCTTCCTAAAAGGAGATGTGACGGGGCTGATGTGATTTATTCTTTTGTACTTTAGTGATGCGCCCTGTGGGGTAGAAGCCAAGTATTACTGGCAAAAATTATTTTAATCAAGTCAGATGGGTGAGGCTGAAGTGAGGGTGGCTCGTTTATTATTCGCTTAATCCATTACGTACGTGCCAGGTTGTATAGGGGAGCGCCTTTGAAATTTGTTGACTGAAAAAGAGAAGGTCATTATTAATCTAACAGGCTTCTCAAAGTCACGGAAGAAAAACAGATTTCAGTAACACCAAACAATCATTGTAAAGGATGTTTTCTAAGGATGTAAATGTGGTGATTGACAGGTGATCAGACACAGAGGGAACACTGTGGAATGAGGGATGGTCTGCTGGGAACCTCAAACATTAATATCTTGTTTCTGTCTCTTTACATTTGCCTCCATTCAGCTGGAGAGAGTGTCCCATGACCTCCACCAGTGGGGCATTGCTCAATCAAACTCCAGTTTAAATGTTTGCATTCTGCTGAATTCTTTTTGGTGGAATAAAATCTGCCCGTGACAGTGAAATTCAGCAATGCATCTAGGGATGCAACTGATTACTGATACATTATTTGGAATGAACAGATAACTATGTCTTCTAAGCAAATACAAATACAGATACAAATAGGATTTTTTCCCCATAGAAAGCTTGCCAGAAAGCTAAGTGTATATAAAAATTCTTATCTCGTGTCCCCTAATTGGGGGGGTTGTATGTGTGTGTATGTCTTCCTCAACCTCGGGTCCTCTACCTGGGAGTTTGAGGGTTCTGCACGGTATCTTAGCTGTTCCTAGAAGTGCACATTTCTGGACAGAGACCTCTGTTGTTGTACCTGGAATCTGTTGGAGCCACTCTGCAAGTTTGGGAGTCACAGCCCCTAATGCTCCTATTACCACTGGAACCACTTTGGACTTCAACTTCCACATCTGTTCCAGTTGTTCCTTCAGGCCTTGGTACTTCTCGATCTTCTCATGCTCCTTCTTCCTGATGTTACGGTCAGCTGGGTTTCAGCCACATCTATCATTACTGATGTTTTCTGCTCCTTATCAACCACCACTCTGTCTGGTTGGTTGGCCAGCAGCTGCTTATCTGTCTGGAATTTGAAGTCCCCCAGGATCTTAGCTCTGTCGTTCTCAGCCACTTTCGGTGGTGTCTCCCATCATGACTTGGGAACCTCTAGCCCATACTTGGTGCAGATGTTTCTGAACACTATCCCTGCCACTTGGTTATGCCTTTCAGTATATGCTGTCCCAGCCTGCATCTTGCACACTACTACTATGTGTTGGACAGTCTCAGTGGTAGACCCCTGCCTCTACAGATCTGGTACTTAGGGCCTGTTCTTGTGCTGCCATGATCAGAGGCTCTGTGCTGTCCTTCAGGCCTGCTTTTTCTAACCACTGGAAGGATTTTTTGATGTCAGCCACTTTCTCTATCTGCTGGTGGTACATTCCATGGAGGGGCTTGGCCTTCCATGATGCTTTCTCTTCCTCACCATCCTCTGTCTTCTGCTGCCTGAGGCGCTCTTTCATCAGTTCATCCTGGGGGTCCGTCTTCTTGATGTATTCATGGATGTTCCATGTTTCATTCTGGATAGCGGCTCAGGCACTCACTAATCCTCACCCCCCTTTTATCTGTTGTTCGTAGAGTCTCAGGGAGCTGGACTTCGGATGGAACCTTCCGTGCATCGTGAGGAGTTTCTGTGTCTTGACATCAGTGGCATCTGTTTCCTCCTGCTCACTATTCCAGCTGGACATTTGATGATTGGTAGGGAATACTCTATTCCATCCCAGTGAATCCGTGCATCCGGACGGGGATCAAAATGACCCATTTAAAGCCTGCTGTAAAATGAGTTTTCGTTTTTCTCACCATTAAAACATCGAATACACAAATACCTAACAGACACTAATAGACACACACGCTTCAATGGGTGTTTCAAAGGAGATTCCTGCATGCTGTATTCTTCATTAGAAAACAGTTTGAGTTGTTCGTTGAACAAACAACACGACACACACACACACACACAGGGCAATTTAGAGTAGCCAAAAGGTTTACTGTCATGTACTTAGTGAAACTTTGCACAGGCATTAACCAGAACTCTGGATCAAGCTCTATCTTTTTTGCCACTGTCTCTCTGTTATTCGCACCAACGTATAACCAAAAAATATCCTGCTTTACTGAAGTACCATGCTCTTTAATCAGTACTGTGAGAAATGACTATATTTCCATAGAGACTACTGTCACTGATTATCTTCAGAAGAAGAGAGACTTTATTCATTTTAACCACTATTCTTGGTAAACATTCCTATGCTGTACATGATGTGGTCTGAAAATATACTGAGGCATGTGGTGCGTGAATAATTGTAACTCTGTACCACTTGTAGACAGTGAGGTGGAGTTTGTTTCTTTTGTTGAAGCTTCTGAAAGACGAGATTATTCAGCATTCATTTATTGTGTACTAGATATGAGACATCACTTTGGTTCGATTTCATCAGCTTAGAACAAACTCAACATTGCCTGAAGTTACTGCATCAATTCTTTAGTAGTGAAAACCTATAATTTAAGGAAACACTCCGCTTCAGTAAAAATGAAACTGAAGGCATGCTGAGGAAAAGGCATCTTGGAGACTGAAGATATTTCAGTTAATAATGATTTAATTATAACTTGCTGCTGTTATATTACTGGCTGCTGTCATTCAGTTTATGTCACGTGACATGCCACTGCACCGCACGTTCTACACCCTACAATCCTCAGTTTGTGCTGTTATTTGCAGAAGATCATGCAGAAGGTCAATAATCTAAGCTACCATGAACACGAGAAGGCAATGTTAAAACAGGATTATCAAAATTCATACAAAGAAACACAAACATGGTCAAAACCAAAAGTATGTGGACCCCTGACCATGACACTCGTATGTGCTTTTTGAGCACCTCATCCAGATTTAACTCCCTTTGCTGTTATAATGTGCTCCACTCTTCTGGGATGGCTTTAGATGTTGGAGCTTGGCTGTGGGGATTTGTGTTCATTCCACAAGCGCCACAAGCGCATTAGTGAGGTCAGGCAGTGGTGTGGCTGGGATGAAAATCAGCACCTCTAAGTTCAACGCCAAGGCCAAGGCCATAGGAAAAGACTGGAATGTGCCCTTCAGGTTAGGAGAGAGACCTTGCCCCAGTGGTGGAGTTACAAATGGATCGGTTTAACAGCAGGAGCATTACAGTCACTGTTCTGGTCTATGGCGGCGAAGCAGGAAGTGAGTTTATGGACAAAGTTCTCTGTTTTCTGGTCACTCTACAAGCTGTGGGTAGTGATCAAAAGAAGGTCAGGAGTGCAGCCGGTGGAAATGATGTTCCTTCACAGGGTTCCTGGACTTACTCTCTCAGTGATGTTGATAATCCAGGAGAGCCTCAGAGACCTCCAAATTGTTCGGACATTTTACAAGGAAACCCCATTGTTGGCTTCTGGTAGAGATGTATCAGGCACGTCTCATTGAATAGAGACTCCAGGGCAGACCCAGGATCTGCTGTAAAGATTAAATCTCACAGTCGGCTTGGGAAAACACTTGGATCCCCAAGAGTGAGCTGGAATCTGTGTGATGGGATAGAGAAGTCTGGGCTGACCTAATTAACCTGTTGCCCCAAAGCGTCCCACTCGGAAAATAAATGAAAAAAATAAATGTTTTTAATTATTTAAGATAAATATTTATTGTAGAATTTGAGAAATACCACTCTCATCATATAATATGGTGTGGGTTGTTATGTTCATCTTGAATATGTGTTGCCATGGTTTAGAAGGTTATGCTGTTGGTTTATATTTTTGAATCATTTTAGTGGTTTTAGCTCAGAACACTTGGCTCAAATACGTATCTCTGCACTTAAAGAACAGATTTCCATGCTAGAGATGCTTTTATGTGATGTGTGTTAGATAATTCAATGCTTAATTTAAGAATTAGGGCAGATAAATCCAAAGTGTCTGTTGTCTCACGTCCCTCTTTTTGCTCAAGTGTCTCTCAATGAACTCCTTTTTTAATCCCACATCAATGCCTCTTAACCTTGTCTTTGCACCTCTCTCTCTCTCTCTCTCTCTCTCTTTCTTTTGGATTTTTTTCCCTCCTCAAATCATGATCTCCTCTGCTGCAAAGAAAACTCCACCTACTCAGTGCTGCTAATGTAGTCACTGACAGTGCGAGCTCTCTCGCTCTCTTTTCTCCTCTCCTGCTCTCTTCTCTCTCTGACTCTTACTCTGCATTCATTTGCTCACTCTCTCCCTCTCTCCCGCTCACCCTCCCTCCTTCCCTCCCTCCCTCCTTCGCTCTCTCGTTCTTCTCGCTATCTCCCTCGTGCACTGTTCGCTCCAGTCCAGGATAAATAAAGGCAGCTAGGAGGATGTGGGGGGGAAAGAGAGATGTAGGCGCTTGCGGACGGAGCACGATGTTGAGGCGACTCTCGCTTGCCGAGTCTCGGCTCTGAGGATTACGGACACTCTTGCATCTGTTCCCCTGTCACTCCACCATTCCATCACCCACTGGAGGATGCCCAGTTCTGGTTGCTCTTCTCCTTCTGACAGGACTACTGCACTTTACTCGCTGTTTAGTGCCCGAAACCGACTCTTAGAAGAGATCATAGGCTGGTCAGGCTGCTGAGACTCATGGAGCCCGATTCCCGACTTTGGTAGACGTCTCCACTTCTTCGTTCCCCTCTTTCACTGGCTTGGCATTCTTTTTTTTTTGCCAGGCAAAGACATAAGGAGGCACTGGCCGTTCTCCAACTCCATGTATTTCTGACTCGTTTGAGGCTGCGATAGTCGGCATCTGACAAAGAGGTAGGAGTTTAAACCTCACCATTTCCATTTCACCTGAATCAAATATTTCTCTGTGGCAAAACAAGTGCTTTTGTTTCTTCAAATCTCTTTTAATAGTCTGGGTTAGTTTAGTATAATACACACTCTAAAACCAAGTCACAAAACCTGTAAGCATGAAAGCTCTATCTCTATGCAAACATTTCTCTTCCTGAGAAAGATGTAAGTGATTAAAATCTCTCCTTCTCAGCACCATCTGTTGTATCGTTGAGCCGACCCACATGGAGACTCCAAATGCCTCAGGGCTTTCGAACATTACACAGGGTCTTTGGGCTCAGGTGTTGTGTGACAGGGAAGCAATTCTAGTGTAAGGGAAGAATGTGAGTTTATCTGAGGCCGTGCTTTGCTAGTTTTGATAAGAATAGCGCTGTATAACGTACAGACGTTAAAAATAACATGCCCTGAACAATTCTAATTCAATTGAATCAATCTACCAAAATTCTTGCTTCTTCATTTATTGCTGATGTCTGGGATTTTCAGGAAGAAAATGCTTAGAGTCATGCTGACCTGAAGATTAGATGTGCTTTAGTGTACACGTTTATTTATGTATGCGTTTACTTTCACACTCATACATTACAAGTGCAGAGCTCTTCTTTCTACTTTCGTGAAAGAAAAGCATTTTTGAAGACTGATTTGCTTGTGGACATGGACGTGGTGGTTGGAAAATGGATCAATCGGAAAACCTAAGACAATCCGGCAGCCTGCTTTGATGAAAAATACCTCTATAGAGTGAAATCAACTGAGACAAAAATGAACCTATTGTCTTATTTATCATGCTTACTAGGAAGGTTGAAATATTTGATTAAATATTTCCAGAAGAAAAGTGTCCACAAATGCACCCACATGTCTCTATGACATGTTGATACACTAAGTGTCAGTGCTAATAACATGTTTAATCTCCCGTTAGCGTTCAGTTTCTGAACTGCTATGACAGTCAAAGAACTGTCACAAGACCGTTTGCCCAACAATGAAGCAGATTTAGCCAGCAGATTATGTATGTTTGAGACATCTTTCTGTGAATTTTCATGATCATGTGTAAATTTTGAGATTTGAGTCATGCATGTCAATATATTACATAATGATCATCATCTAAAGAAAAGAAAAATGGATTTTTTTTCATTCTGATTAGAATACCCTGGTTGAATTGGTGGCTTTTTAAGTGAGTTGAAGATGAAGTAAGAGGTTAAGGCTCGGGGTTTAAAATGAATATTAAAAAGAACAAATAACTGGTCATTTCTTGTGGAGAAAAAACCAAGACAGGAAATGAAACGAGCAACTGATGAGTAGAAACCACAGAAACAACAATCCAGTATCTTTTTAGGTTCAACGTTAAAGGTTCACTTTAATACGTAACGTTACGATACTGTATGTTGCTCATTCATGTTTGCATGATATTCTTAAGTTTATGCCAATCTAAGTGAACTGAAATGCTACTGTATTGAAACTATATACCACTAACTGTATCTGTTTAGTGCTCAAAATATTTGTACTTGTATCAGTATTCGGATTTGAACCGGAAGTGGGAATGGTTTAGACTGGAGATTTTTATGTGAACCCTCACCCAAAGGAAATTTGATTTAGTAAATTTTCCATGCACAAATCGTAACAGCGAATAGTAACTGGCTGAACAGAACTTTATCTGTTCATCACTCGAGTCCACAATCCGTCTCCACTGGATGGTCTGTGGTACTTTCTGAAAAGTGTTCTCTCTAACGTGGCTGAGGAACTTTTTTCAAAACAACGTCTTACCAAATCACGGGACTGTTACCTAGAGCAACCCTTGCTCGTTAAGGTTTTCCGTTAAATCCATTGAACTCTTTACATACCTCGCGAATCAAGCCCTTTTCAGCTTCACGTTTACCTTCTACAATAACTCATCATCTAAAAAGCTCCATCAGGCTAAGATGTTTTTGTCGATTTTTTCCTGCTAAATAAAATATACTGTCTAAAAATGAGTCATACGATTGTGACTTGTTTTAAATGCTATTAGACATTTTCACAGAAAAAAAAAACTGCACAAGTTTAGGATTTTTTGCAGTACAGTTGACGAAGGCCACCTTATAACGTTTTTAGATTTTTAACAGATCAGAAAGATCAGAAATGCTGTCAGAATCCATCAGAACTCTGAAGCTGCTGGAGTGGAGGGTGTGATTTTTCAGAAAGATGTTGTCTTGATAACAGTGTAGAGCAATGAAGGTACAAGATAGAAGGTCCTATATTACAGCCTGGGCAAAGCGGCACCAAGCACAAAGCAACTGACATTGCTAGTTTGAGAGCGACGCAGTTGTCATTCTTGCGTCCGGCGACCACGTTGTTGAAACATCAAATGAACTTGCGCCCATCTGAGAACACGTGGGTGCGTCGTCCTTAGAATGAAGCGTGGTCAGGTGCAATGTTCCTAATCATTTGTGTGATTGATCCACAACAACCTGGTGTGAAGTCAATGGCACAGAATTTCACTGTTATTTTAAGAGCGCATTATTAAAATAGTAATACATATACGCGTACAATCTGCCTTTTACAAGCACACTAATGCTCAGCAGCGCACAAACATGCAAAACGTTAAATATAAAAAGATTGCAGTGTGAAAAATGATTTTATCATCGGTGGAAACCTACTGGTGCCACAGACCGTGTCTAATGATATCCGTTTCCTCTGCAGAAAAGCGTTCTTTCCTACTGCCTGGTAATTCCGCCATTATAACACCAAGGTGCACACACCTGGCTCTTAAAGGCAATGACAGGTGACACTCTGGTTGGTTTATTGCACCCAAACCACACCCATGATTAATTAAGAGACTAACTACAACCCTTCTGAACCATTCAGTCTATATAGGATAAAAGAAGATGGGCAGCTGCATAAAATGATTTTAATTCTGTAAAGTGTTTAAAGTGTGTAATGCTCTGCTGGCTTCATGCTGCGTTTCAACCTAAACAAAAAATTGGAAACACTAAACAGTTATGTCGTCTGTCCTGTTCGGTGTAATTTGTACTTCGATTGGACAATCTGTGTTTAGTCTGTCTGTGTTCAGATTTCAGAAAAAAATGATGGAAGAGTAAATAATCCACCTCGTCCAGGTTCATTACATACTCAAGTGTATTTCATATGATCACGTCTGATGACGTGTCCATTATCTAGTGGGCGTGTCACATCAGACGTGTTATTGACTGACTGCATGAATCTACACTCTGCGTTTGAAAGAAATCAGCCCCAGCAACACTTCTCACTTCTTCACACCATTCTGTGTGTTTTTAATCACCGGTGTTCAAGATTCTGAACAAACTTGGAGACTAATGAACTGAATTATATTTTATCATATCTGATTCACTGATATCAAATGATTTTACGCTCGCATGAGGTGTTTTTTTTTTCAGACGATTCGATAAAGCAATACTCTGCAAAATTGAAATGACATCATATGACTTGACATGGAAACGCTACTTTTTGAAAAACTTTGTAAGAGCTATCACGAGAGGATCACGCCTTAATCACATAACATCACTCAGTGGAAACAGAGCATTCACAATTGCGTTGAATATTTAAAAAATGTCGCGTCTATGTTGCGCAAAACTGCAATGGAAGCCTGGCTTTTGTTTTTAAAATTGGGTCATATTGTCCTGTAGAAGATACTGAGATTATCTCAGTAGTGTTGTCAAATATCGATCCGATGCCTGATGAATCGAAATCGTGTCGTATCAGAGTCAGTGTTATTACCAAATAGTATTGAGTCATTGTCTTAAGAATCAAAATCGCTAGTGTGGCAGATTCAGGCGTATCATCAAACATCGAATCGCTGCGCATCAGATCCGATTCAGTGGTACGGTCAAATATCCCTTTTTTTTCATCGTGTTGTGAGTGGAATCCTGAGGTTTACACCACTGGTTTTTATAGTTGTACTGTATTTAATACAGAAAAAAAAATTCCCCCGAAAAATTCAACAGGATGCATTATATTACTTAATATCTGAAAAACTGTCTCCTCACAGACTCTCAGGTTGCAAAATAATGAAACAAAACACTGAAAAAAAAAATCCCTTTCACTCATCTCATAATGCATTCTCCTTACTCCAGCATCGTTAAACCGAGACATTATGTCCCATCTTTCTTAGTGTTTTGCTCCAGGAAAAAGTCTCCTCAAAAATGACATTTGTCAGAAACTCATCAAAAGCCACCTTGAAATCAACAGACTCCGTTTACTGTCAGTTCTGTCACACTGGAGCCCACACTGCTTTTCAATAGTGCAGGAAAGAGCCAGCTAGATCAGCCCTCCCTCCTCGTCCCTCCATCCCCAATCCTCTTCTTAGATTATTTATTTCTGTCTTTTATCTTGCAAAAGCTGTCCTGCAAGTCTGCAGAGGAGAAAGAAATCTTTGTCAACATTGACATTCTCTGTCTGCATTGTGGAGACTCCCGTATGTTTAGGGTTGCTCGACAGGGGGAAGATGAATTGGGCGAGGCTCGCTGAATGCCCTGGGGATGTTGCTGTGGAGAGCATTCACGTTTCTTGATTGCTGTCTGCAGATGTGCATTGACGAGTCCACAACCATAACAAACATCACAATGTGGCCTTCGCTGCGGAGTTTAATCCATAATAAAATAAAAAATGCAGTGTGTAGTTATTAAGCAGGTTGAGGCAATTGTGCAGGATTCGTTTGATTAGGAGCGGCAGCGGAGCTGGTACAGAAAAACTTCACCCAAATAAATAAGTCCAAAACGCTTCTCGATTAAACGTAGGAGTATGAGGACTAACTAACTAACTGAATAACTAACTAACTAACTAAATAAATAAATATTATGCTTTCCCAGACAGCTCCAGTTTTTTACTTGCTCATGTTGAATAACAGTGCTGTAATCCTTTCTAAAGTGTTAGTAACAACAAAAACAAAAGTAGCTAGCAAATGTAAAGCTAGTTTATCTAAATTAGGTTCTCTAAGGTTGATTTTTATTATTTTATCATTTTTTATGCAGGAGTCATGTCTGAATCATTGGTAAATCCAGCAAAAAAATGAAAAAGAAAAAGAATAAACTGAATCTCATTGACATCTTATTAAGTCATTTTAAAGCAGTTTTTAACATCCAATTCATAGCAATAAAAAGAAAAGGTAACTAACTAGCTAATTCAACAAGCTAACTTATAAAATATTACTCATCATTACTGGATCATTTCATTTTTATGCAGGAGACAAACAAGACATCTCATCTTTTATAAATCATTAGGAAAACATAATATGAATCATCCTGCAAAAGTTAACAGTTTAAAGAAAAGTTAAGTTTTAAGAAGTTAAAACTTCTTTTCTTTTAAATGCTAATTGACAAATTATTGAAACAAACTTAGTCAGCTAGATAGTTTAAATACCTAAATTACAAAACTTCACTAGGTTTTGCTAAAAGGTAAAGCTTACCTTTCAACTAGATTACATTTAGATCTTTGATAGGCTAAAAAATAATCTGCACTGAAAGGCACATTAGTAATAAAATCACTTAACTAGGTAGCTAATTTAAAAAGCTAATTCACAAAGTATAATTAGCTAGCTTATTTAACTACCTAAATGGTAAATATTAATTAGTTAATTTAGCTAATAATGTCACTAATTTAGTAGCTACTTTTGTAAAACTAACTAATTGCTACAGCCTTCATGCCAATATTTCCAAAGGTTGGATCACTGGTACGTGCAAAAAGTAGGAAAAAGAAAGTTCATTATCAACAAAAACAAAAGCTAGCAAGTTTAACAAGCTAATTAACCGAACTTACCTTGCTCGGTTATTTAACTGCCCAAATTACACATCTTTACTAGCTAACATAACCCAACACAATTCTTTAGCTTTGATGGCATATTTCAAAGGCTGATATTTAATTTTTATGAATCATCATTAAATCCAGCAAAAATACAAAAAAAAAGAAAGAAAGAAAAAAATATAAAAATATTGCATGGCATTTGAGGTTTTTTATGAGTACATATGAAGGTCAAAATGAAAAGGCAAGGAGTAAAAAGGTAAAAGTTAATAAGTAAGTAAGTAAATAAATAAATAAACGTTCTGGGGACAATTTAAATAACACTTGAGTAAACTGCAAATCTTCCAAAATATCACTTAGGTCACAGTAACGAATTCCAATTACACAAGAATTTTCCACTCCAGGAAAATATGTACATATAAGGACATTGGCAGTAATTTCCATCGACTTCAAATTAAACAGATCTCCCACCTTCACCAGCTGCCGGACAGGAAACGAATAACATCCCATAAATAAGGAATAATCAACTATTTATGCATGTGGTTTGTAGTTAATGGTGTAAGGAAGATCTTCAGGTATGTTAATGCAGGAAAATGGATTATAGATCACATTGACTGTATGAATGATGGTCATATTTACCTGTTGAATGCTTGGCCGCGTTGACTAATGAGCTTTTGGAATTACATTTTCTAATCCTGCTGATCTATTTTTCAGGGTTGAGAGGATCTAGGATCTTAATAATGGATTACACCCAAAACTTGCTCGAAGCAAGTTGGGTACATTTATCTATAAAAAAAAAAAGAAATTAAGCATTATTTTTTGTGTAATGGCTGATTTGATGTATGGGTTCTTCTGCGCTAAATATTCAAATACGGCTGCTCATGGAGTTTTCTTTCTTAAGTAATTATATTTTAATATATTATTTAAAAAAAAAAAGAATCTGTCTGAAAACTCCACAGCATTTTGAATGCATAGCATCTTTGCTTTTTCTTTCTTTTATTTGATAATGACCGAACCCATTTGTGTTCCTCTCAAATATAATTTTATTAACTCACCACACTCTTCCATCTGGTTTCAGTTCCTCCTGTTACAGTCTGCTGCTATTTAGCTCTTGCAAATATATATGTTGGCGAGATTGATTTTGTCAGAAGAAGCGAATGCCTCGGCAGATCGCTAAATATACTTGTGAAATTGAATCGGTCTCGGATGTACAGCTGTAGTGCAATTGATTGCTAATATGGTACTTTAATGCAGGTGTCTGGCTCAGAACGCTGCCTGGATTTTCCTGTCAATAGGAAAGTCACAACACAACGCTGACCTTGTGCTGCACCTGCTCTGAAGTAACGAGTACTCCAGTATTGAAGCTGTTTTTCCAATTCAAAGAACAGAAGAATCTCGAAAGTGGGTTCTAGGAGCAGAGAAATAATTCACCAAGGTCACAGTTGTTGTTTTGCTTCTCACTTTGTTTTCATACTTGCCTTTTCATTTTAAAAACTTGGGACCTTTTGCTTTAAGAGTTTCCCATTTACTGATGTGTGAACGCTGCTTTCAAGCCCAGGAGTGGTCTTGAGAACTGAACCCTGGTCTCAACCTCGTTCAGATGATCTATGATCCAGATGATCTGTGTCATGTCGTAAAGCTATACGCTCTTGGCTTTCTGAGTAAGGCGATTAGTTCAACTTGAAATCGAGAATGACTCCTGGTTTGGAGGTTTTCCACCATAACTTGCTGTGCACCCAAAAAACACTCGATTTGTTGGTGCCAAAGGAAAATAATGAAAACTATCAGCAAATGAATAAACCTAAACGAGTGCCTATTATTTTCCAGTCCAGTATGCAGGAAAGTAACATATGGAATTCTGCAGTTTTCCGATTTTATGAGACCCGTCCCCTAGGAATGTAACGATATATCGTGCATCGATAAATTAAAAAATGATGACAATTCAAATGGATGGAAATAAAAATGTACCATGATTAATCTAGTCTTTCCTAGCTGTAATTGTGCTGTTCAGACAGCAGAGGGCACAATAACATACAATAGCGGGAATAAATGTGATGTCATCATAAGCGGAAGTAACGCAGCTCTGATACCATGAATACACAAACAGAAACAGATCTGAAATGGGAAAGAGCTTTTGTGCTCTTTCAGATCCAACAAGAAATCAGAGCTCTCTTCTTACAGACTGCTACAGACAAGAGGAGCAAATAGAGGGATTGTTTTATGTGTAAGCCTTTTTGTTTTTTAAGAATTTTTTAAATTTTTTTATTTTTAAGAAAAAGTTTGTTATGAACTCTTTTCATTTTTAATAAAAGGAATATTTTAGTTAATAGGCTATTTAACTCCAACATTTAGAAATATTTGTAAAACATTGTTGTTGATTATTAAGTAAATGACACAAAAGTATGTTTTTTTACTTAACAAAAGGAATATTTAAGTTGATAAAGAATAGGAAAATAAATGTTGCATTTTTTTTCTTCAAAAATATCGTGGAAAAATCGAATCGTATTATGAAATGGGTGAATTGTTCCATGCCTACCGTCTCTAAACGAACCCGAAAACAATCCCAGGTGTGGATTCAAGTATCCGGTCCAACTGTGAGAATGCTTTAATATGTAATGTCTCTGATGCGAGGCTGAACGAACAAAATGGACACCAACAACAGCTCCTTGTTTGCAGGTATTGAAGCTGAGAGATGAGATGTAATTTATTTTCCCCTTCTGGGAGATTTTCCCCAGACTCATCTCATAGCTGCAACATTCAAACACATTCAGCCACATACATGCAAAAGAAATGAAAAGAAATAAAAGGGTAAGAAGAATAACAATAATCATATTTCTGCATGATGGCAGAAAACACTGTGCAGAAAAAACAAACAAACAAACAAACAAACATTAAACCAGATGAGCACAGAACCTGGGTGCGGACTCGAGTGTTCAGGCCAAATGTGAAAATGCTTAAAATACAAACTACTAAGTAGTGTTGTTATTACTACTGTAGTACCCTTGGTGAGTTTATAGCAGAAATATTTGCGTAATGATTGGCATTTAAACTGAAATATTACTAAACATAACCAGTATCAGCAAGTTTACATCAAACCCTGGGCTACGTTTAGTGAATGTTGTCTCTCAAGTTAGGATTCTACTTTAAGTCATATACGACTAGACAGCATCATAGTCCCCATACACATACGTACAAGTACACAGGTTTCAGAATCCACTGCTCTACACACACACACACACACACACACACACACACACACACAGCCGTCAAACCCACAATCTAGCCTCATCTCTCCGCTTCCCCCCTAGGGCCTTCTCAGTCTAATGGAATGTAGTCTGCTCTCAGATCTGCAAACTCGCGGAACAATTACACCGACAGATTCATTTAAGTCCGATCAGCAGGACAGAAGGCCTTTACTGACACCCCGGAAGACAAGAAGACAGCACCTTCTCTCTCTACCTTCATCCTCACTGGATCCTACCTCCCACAGGAAATGACAATTTCACTCAGAAACAATAATCACACACATTTACAGGAAGGGCATCATCGCTGACCTGAAGCGTGACCCTACCTGATTTGCGTCACTAACGTTTTACGTTTCCATTCAATCCGCTACACGTGTCAACAATGTTGACAGAGTTTAAGTTCATAACGTGAATATAATAATAAAAAGAAAATATGCTAAAAATTCTGCTACTATGAACAGCCCAACATGGCAGTCCAATCTACCTCCAGTTACTTAATATGGAACGTTATTTCCAAGTTTGTATTCTCTAAAGTGGCTGGTCTCCTGCTATCATATTAAAAATTGCAAATTAAATCTATCCATTTTCCATAAACAAATGCTTTTAGTGCAAGATAATCCATTTTAAAATAAATCTACGTGGCTCCCAAGTGGCGCAACAGAAAAGCGTTCAGCCTCCATCACGGGTACGAAACCCGACAATACGACGTCCATCCTTCTATCTGGGAACAAAATGATCTGGTTGGGAGGGGCATACTCTTTCTCCCCTGTCAATTAAGTGACACTAGCCAATCATATGCGTCTGTAAGCTCATGTATGCGGAAGAGGGTAGATAGCGCTTTCCTGTGAAAGAGCAGTTTGAGAAAAAACTTCATGTGGCTTCACGTCCTGGCCTGAAATGGTTTGACACATTTTTTGAACGGTTGTAATAAAAAAAAGTTAATTTTTAGAGTCACAAGGGTTAAATAGCATCAGAGTCCAGGACTCACCCGAATCAGCACACTGCGCTATCAGTTACTACCTTTCTCAGGCTTTGTGAAGATTTCTCTTCTCGGCAGGTCGGATTTGATTTCTTCCACCCTTTTTTTTTCTCCGTGTATTTAGAACAAACAAACAAATCCCCTAAGCCTGAGGACGGAGCACACAAACAGACAGCGGGGGAGTTGGACGAAAATCCCGCTTCAATGAGATACATCTCTGGCTGTAGCTGTTAACTTCCTGTAACAAACACTGGCAAGAGGAAAAAGAATTCAACCCCTAAAGCATCCATACAATAGGAAAGGAATGTAGTTACAAGAGCGAGGAGTGTAGATCTGGGCCTGCAATGGCTTCTGGGATTTTAAAGATGGAGGTTTTCCACAGAAATGGTGCATAACGTGGTTCATGACCCTGATGTGTCCAAACCGTGACACATAAATACAAGAATGCAAGAACAGTTTCAGGTTTTCTTTGAGCGATTGTCATACGTCAAACTAAGCTTGTAAATTTAATTCATTCATTCAAGATACAAAATCCTTGGAATCTTCAGAACCCAGTTAGTCTAATTTGAAGACCTGGTTGAACTCCATCTTCTTGGTTTTCTGATTCAAGGCTCATGGTAAGATTCGAACCCAACACACTTGTGTGTCGCTGTAGCTACAACTTTTCACCGTATGCACAGCAGGTCTATCACAATTCAGTCACAGCAAACACAGACTAGAGGTCTGTTTTACCTTAAAAAAAGGATAAACGGCTTCTTCTCAGGTTGTATGGGGTAGCATTAAGCTGCGTTTTAAACGATACGCTTCCTCGTGCAGGTTTGCTCACTCGCCTGAAAAATGAACAGATGAATTTCATGCCATGTCACAGCAAGCGAATTTTGATAACACCAGCGCTGCTAGCAAGTGACTGAAAAAATTTCTGGAAAAGGGGCGTGGCTTCTAGCACTGCTTGAAGGAGACTTACTTTTACCAGGTGAAATTTTCACTGCAGAATTAAAACATTAAAACATTTTTTAAATGAAGCGAATGCTCGTTTTACCCATTTCATGTTGCTTGCAGTTCTGCCACGACTGACTCCGCTTATTCGCACCCCGCCATAGACTTTTACTGCATTCACGTTACTCGTAAATTTCACATTGTGTTCTTTAAATGTTTTGTAAGCTTAAGTAAGCTTTAATTGAAAAATAATTTTTTCCAGATTAATTTTGCAAGTGAATAAATTTTTTAACCCCCCCCCCATTAAAAAATTCTGGGAATTTTTGGGATTTTTCTGGGAAAAACTCCATTTATACATAAATGTTGAGCATTCAGAAATCCACAAAAGTGATTTCATCATGGGTAAGAGCATTGTTAGGCATGACACGAAGCAAAATCACACCAGTGATAAAAACAACATGATAAAAAAATCCATTGTTCAATAAATAATTTTATTGAATTTATTATTAATAATATTCACAATAAACAATTCTTCAACCACGCAATCTAAACAACAAGCTTTGGTTGTTAAGCCACGAATCAAGCACAGATTAAAACAGAACAATAGTTAATGCTTCAAAACGTTCACGCTTGTTTGATTTTCTCAATACTGAACCGTGTACTGTGACTCGTGTGATTCTACGTCAAGCAAAAAAACACCCCTGAGGAGCAGCCAGTGAGAGTCTGAGAGGAAATGAGTTCTCTTTGCAGGACGGACGATCCTCTCCAGGCCTCCAGAAATACGACTCTTACTCTTGTTTAAATTACTATAGAATGATGTGATAGATTCTGGCATTTATTTACGTGAGTGATTGAAAGCCTTTTTTTCTAACTGAATGTCTTCTAACTTCCAGAGATCAGCAGATTCATATTCGGAGAAATAGTGGGATATTATTGCGCAAGTAAATGTGCTGAGTGATATGCGAATTATTGCTAACAGTTATTAAGCAGTCTTGTTTTTGTGTTTGGTAAAATTGCGTTCTGTAATTGGTTAAGAGGCTACGCAGGTAAGTTAGGCAGTACTTCAGCCTGGTGGAGCAGATCTGTCACGTGTAGAAGCCGATCTTCTCTTATAGAGAGCAGGGTTTGCTGCAATGCGCTCTCTGAAAACTAGCTGATTATCGATCATTACCTCCAAATGGTCTCGAACCCTTCAAATTTAACACGAACCACTCAGAGTTGAAAACGTTTTATCTACACACACTGGCAAGGCATTTCTAATGTTCCTTTATTTTCCCTTCTTGTTATTGGATTTTAATTTATGGCACAACAAATTAAACAGGAGCCTACAAAGTCTAATTAGATTAGACTGACATCCTGAGCACGACGGTTATAGGAGAGTTTTCTCATGAACGCTGAACGCTATAACACTATTCCAGCAGCATTTCTCTGGCCTGAAGATTGAGCAGCTACAAAATAATTGTCCAGTCATTCTCCCAGTCCTGCCAAAACTCCGTGAAACATTGATGGGCACAGAAAAGAGAGCTAATGGTGGAAGCAGAGACGTTTTAGTCCACATGTGTTGGATTGTCATGCGTTTTATTCTGGATGAAGGCTCACTCATCAGGCGTTTTATGATTGGTCCTTTGCCACTATGATGACTCTGCTTTATCGTGAGACGGGGAATTGGATTGGAGAAACTGTTACGATCACGGATTAGAGACATTTCAGGCAAGGACGATTTCCCTGGATGAAATCAAATTTGTCGTTAACAAAATCGCTCAAGAATATTCCAGACAGAAAATATTATTTTCACTGGTTGATAACGTTATTTCTCCGTTTTCAAAACGTTTTTTTTGCAATAGCGCTAAATTCCTGAAGATGTTACGTAGCCACTACGGCCTCCTGAAACCCCGCCCATCTTGTTTTTTCCACCATCTTTTTTTACCCTGTTACTTCCTGCTCTTCACCCAGTTTGTCCAGGATTTCCTGTCTTTACAAAATGTATTTGTAAAGAAATGTATTTATTGCTTACTTATTTTTTATTTATTACTGTTATTCGTATATTATTATTATATTTTTATGTTTATTATCATGGTAACACATATGTACTTAGTTGCAGGGTTAATATTCATATCCTTAATTAAATATAATTGAAAATAGAATAGGTAAATCAAATATACAGAAATTCATAAATACTATAAATAAAAATAAAATTTTATATTGTATATCTTACATTTTTTATTGTCAAGTTCGACTGTTTTCGAAAATAATTCTGCTGTTTGTTACAGTGGACATATTAAAACAATAAAACAACAACATTAAGCTTGAAGAAACTTTTTTCTCAGGAGGATTGCCGGGTTTGACATGACTGCAGGAAAATCAGTGTACAAAATATTTTTTCTATGATTCTGCAAGCAAGAATCGTCCTGCAAAGCATCTGCAGTGTCGTATTAAAAGAAAATGTCTGCATATGTAAACCATCTGCTAATGTCAGCGCTAAGAGGATGGCTAGCATCACCCTAGCCAAATCACTCTTGACCATATAAGTAATGTTATTAACCTTTCTTTTATTAATTGGTTAATTAAAAATAGGTTAATTGGCTACTGTAAATTGCCCATAGGTGTGATTGTGAGTGTGAATGGTCCCAGCCACTAGGGGGAACAGTGAGTGTTTCATGGTGTTGGTCCCAAGCCCATAAATAAATAAATAAATAAAATAAAGGGTAGTGGTAGCTCAGTGGTTAAGATGTTGAACTAGTGAGCAGAAGGTCATGAGTTCAAATCCCAGCACTGCCAAGCTGTCACTGATGGGCCCTTGAGCAAGGCCCTTAACAACAACTGCTCAGTTGTACAAATGAGATATATGTAAGTCGCTCTGGATAAGGGCGTCTGCTATGAATTTAAATCCATACAATCTGGTGAGCGACTCGGTAGACAACAATATAATTATATCGGATCAGCCATTAGAATGTTTTACACCCCTTCAAGAGACTGAACTAATCTCACTAATTTCCTCCTCAAAATCATCAACCTGTGTATTAGATACTTTACCTACATGTTTCCTCAAACAGATGGAAACTGATGCGGAGAGGAGTGCTCCCGTGGGCGAGCCTTAGCGGTAGCTTTGGCTCTGCGATTACGCCGCCGAGTCGTCACCCATTCGCCCCGCTGTGAGGGCTCTAATGCCGGCGCTGGGGCATTACTAACTCCGCCTGAGGCATCCAGACTTTCCCCTACAGACGCTACTCTGCTCTCACTCCCACTAACCCTCTCAAGAGACTGGATGCGCACCTCTAATGCTGCAATCTTCTCCGTCAGTGAGCTAACTAATAAACACTTATCGCAAGTAAAGCTATTACTAATGACGGAGGAAGAATGACTAAACATCCTGCACTCCACACACTGAACAAGCTGAATGTTTGCCATAGTAAATGTTTAACGTACCTTAGTTGAAGTTTTGTTGATAATATTTTCGGCAGATCCGCCGTGAATGGCCTCCGCTTGCGGAGTTTACACAGGGAGAAAAATGAAAAAGAGTAAAACCGCATTCTCCAAAGAGAAAGAAGAAAAAGAAAACGAAACAGAAGGGAAAAAGTAAAAAAGACTGCAAAAAATAAAATAATAACACAAAATTACTGATCATCTGATTACTGATACACATCATTTCTAAAAAGTGAGGCCCCCGCAGGTCTAGCGCCCCCAGTGGCTGGCTGCAGTACAGTTTTTTAGCCTATTTCCCATCTCTCTTCTCCATCTTTTCTCATCTAAACTGTCTTTCCATCTACAGTGCCTAATTCGAACAGCTCTGTTAGTCATTTCTATTAAAAATGTTTGAAACATCAACAGGTTTCATAGAAAAAGGCTACTTTAATCACGCTAGCTTAATCACGCTAGCGCATATAGCCGGCTCAGTAGCTATTAAAAAAACAAAAGCTATTTGCTCATTAGTGAACACACACACTCTACCAATAACATTAGGATGGATTTTCTAAGTAGGCATCCTAAGTAATGTGCTTTTAACTGACCGTGTTGTGGTCGAAACCAGCTGCCGTTCCTGACACCGTGCTTAGTCTGTCAGAGTGATAAATGTCCTCATTAGAGGCGTCCGTATTAATGAAACATCTCCAACTGAAACTATTTAAGCTCTCTGGAGAGATGCAAAAAGAGAATTTGAGAATGGGCGGGTCTAAAAAGCAGTGACTCCGCCTCTTGTCTCTGCTGCACAAACTGGAGAAGGAGAAGTCCCGCTGTGCAGATGCTGGCTGCAACTTTGACAACATGGCATCTTCATTTCTATAGAAGGGGAGTGAAGTGGAAAAATGGCGTCCATTTCTATACAGTACACAGTGAGAATATTATAGTAGATTAAAAGTGGCCTCCCTCAGTGACTCAGGGGAGACAGAACAGACTTTATGTTAAAACTATATTGAATTACGTAACTGTACTTTTTTGACCATATAACACACAGTTACCGAAGTGTGTTAGCTGTAAGCGCACTATCCAGCGCCACCCAGATGACGATGGCTTCCCTTTTGAGTCTGGTTCCTCTCAAAGTTTCTTCCTCTTGTCGTCTCAGGGAGTTTTTCCTCGCCGCCGTTGCCACAGGCTGCTCCTTAGGGATATATATATAGATACATTTATAGATTCATAAGTTTATATTCAGAATCTATATACTTCTGTGAAGCCGCTTTGTGACAATGTTTGGTGTTAAAAGTGCTATGCAAATAACTGGAACTGAATTGAATTGAAAATTCATTGGAAGGCGTCAGTGTTCCTCCGTGAAGATGCTACTGTGAGCATCAATGCAGATGAAATGGATCTTTTAATGATTTGTGAACTTCATGTACACTTTCCATGAACATGAGTGTACAGTGTGTGTGTGTGTGTGTGTGTGTGTGTGTGTGTGTGTGAGACACTAAGAGAGAGCGAGAGAGATGTCATGTGGTGCAGAAAGCCCCTAGAGGGTCTGACGAGAGCTTCCACACTGAATTATGTTGTCACGTTTGGGAATTGATGCTTCGTTTTTATCCTTGATGTGCTTTTACAGCCTCCCATTTTTTTTTGTTTTCTTGGCTTCTGGCCTAGACCAGTTTGATTTCTCTTCATCATTGTCCCTGTCCTTCAGAACAGTTCTGTCTCCGCCTGTCCTTTTCTCTATCCTTCACTTTTTTTCCCCCTCCGTCCTGAAGGTCCTTCTTTGTGAGGAATCCTCTCTGTTTATTAGATTAGCCCATTCGTGTCACTACAGAATTCCGTCAGGTGATCTGTTGAAGGTTATCATTTTGGATTTGGGGAAATCAAATGGCCTAATTTACAAGTGAATATTTCATTGAATAGAGAACTGAGCAGCTCGGAGGAGAAATGGCTGTGCGTCGGTTGTGTTCAGTGAGAGATTTCAGTTTTGATGTGTGTGACGAGATCATACTTTTATAAATAATGAACATTTGTAACGTTATTTTTGGGCTGTACGAAGCAACTATGAAAAGAACACTAATATTCAGTGCATTGGGTTTGTTTCCAAAAAAAAATGATATTTTGGTATCGATTTGCATGTATCTGCATAATGTATTTGCCACGTGTAATTGTGTACTAGATTGCAGAGGTGTGTTTACAAAGCATCATATAAAAATAAGCTTACAGATGCTATTTGTCCTGATAGAATGTAGCTAAGTTAAACAATACCGATTATTTTACGTGAATAAATAACATCGTGGCATTGTGATTCGTGCTAACAGAAAGTCGCAAAATTTTAATTTTATCCAAATTAGGCAATTAGGCTATTGCAAACAGTAATCGAGCTAAAAAGCTGACAAAAATCATTCAAGTACTGGGAAGAGTTAGTTTATTTATTTCTAAAAAAAAAAGGAAAAAACTAAGGGTTGATATTAGCTCATGAATTTTGTGGATTGAAAGCTGGAATGTTAAAGATTAAAAAGATCTGATTTAATAATAACAAAAATAACCCAACTAAACTACCTGAGAGGTGTGAGTAAGAGTCGAGTTTCCCAAAAGCATCACAGCACAAAGATCAGCATGAGATGGTAGAGCGAGCATCAGGCTGAACTCTCTCTCTCTCACTCGCTCTCTCTTTCTCTCACTCTCTCTCTCTCTCTCTTTCTCTTTCACACACTCTCTCTCTCTCTCGCCTTGCTCTCTCTTTCACACACACTCTCTCGCTCTTTCACACATTATCTCTCTCTCACT
Organism: Notoglanidium maculatum; assembly: GCA_030068355.1. NCBI lineage: Eukaryota > Metazoa > Chordata > Actinopteri > Siluriformes > Auchenoglanididae > Notoglanidium > Notoglanidium maculatum. The sequence continues at coordinate 1,254,793 of JAQQZX010000011.1, read as the reverse complement.
CGCTCTCTCTTTCTCTTACTCTCTCTCTCTCTCTCTTTCTCTTTCACACACTCTCTCTCTCTCGCCTTGCTCTCTCTTTCACACACTCTCTCTCTCTCGCCTTGCTCTCTCTTTCACACACACTCTCTCGCTCTTTCACACATTATCTCTCTCTCTCTCGCTCTCTCTCTCTCTTTCACACTCACTCTCTCTCTTGCTCTCTCGCTCTTTCACACTCGTTCTCTGTCTCTCTTTCTCTCTCTTTCACTCACTCTCTCTCTTTTAGGAAACCTGGAATGGATAAAGCCTTGAAGCCATATTTATGGCCACGTATTCTTGATGGTGCTCGTTAAATCATAACCTTCGCGTCCTTCACCTTTTGCCATAATCAAGTGACCTCCTTTTCCCATCATCAAAGTCGTCCATGTTGAACAACCTTTATTTAGCATCCATTTTACACAATAGACACGTCACTTTGGGGTTTTAACGCGTGGACCGCACAAGCGATTGCTGTAAGCCAACACGGGAATCCTGACCTCGCTTTAAATTTCATTAAAATGTGGCAATGAAGTGCTTCTGTATTAAATGTAGAAGTGGCTTTATGTTATTGATCACGCTTGGTGAAATTCAGTATTTTCAAATGATGAACTCTCTCTGCAGTACAGCGATATTCGTATTCTTCTACGGTAGATTTAAGCATTTTAATATGAGATAACGAATGTTTACTAGCTCTTCGCTGGTCACGCACCGGACGCACGATTCTCCATATGATGATTGGAGGATCTCTAAAATGGGCGGATCCTTGGGTTAACCCTAGCTCTAACCCTAACCCTTGTAACATTAAAACAGTAAATAATTTGTAAGTACAAAGTTCTGCTTGATTATTTGTGTTCGTTTCAGAATTTATTTATAGGTTTAGCTGCTTAGCGTTGCTACCATGTTCAGTGAACTTTAGCTAGCGAGTTAGCAGCTTTACTACTTTTTACTTAGCACTATGACTAATTTTGACGAGCTGAGTCTGATGCGATTGCTTATGAGGAAAGGCAGAGTTAAACAGAAGGCCAGACCAACAGATAAAGCAAATAAAAACAGAACACAGATGGCCAAAAGTATGTGCACCCCTGACCATGAAGCACACAATTGTATAGAATTCAATCTCTGTGTGCTGCAGCGTTACAGTTTCCCTGAGTTTTCCCAACGTTAAGAGGCCCAAACCTGCCCCAGCATGACGATGCGCCTGTGCACAAAGCAGCTCCATGAGGACATGGTGTTCAGGT
>JAQQZX010000011.1:1236251-1250138 GCA_030068355.1 Notoglanidium maculatum | reverse complement strand
CACTAACGCTCCTGTAGCTGCATGAACACAAATCCCCACAGCCGCGCTCCGACATCTAGTGGGAAGCCGAACAGCAGTGTGGAGCGCGTTATAACTGCAAAGGGGAATAAATCTGGAGCGAAATGTTCAAAAAGAATATATCGGTGTGATGGTCGGGGTGCACATACTTTTGGCCTTATAGTGTGAAAAGATACTGTACACTTCTATAACAGATGTTTGTGCTTCCATCATTTAAAAAAAACACCAGCTGCTGTTGGTGGACCCTGAAAAAGCTCAACTATATCCATGTAGTTCATGTGATCACAGGCCCGACTGTTCCACTCCAGTCCCCTGCCGCCATGCAATCAGAATCTGCCTCATCTCCTTCCTCGACTTTTGTTTTCGAGGCCGTCACATCCATCATTCACTCTCTGACAGAAGAGTAAGTGAAAAAAAAACAAAGTAAAGCATGATGCACAGAAAGGAGAGAGAGAGGTGGTGGAGAGAGGGATGTGAGGAAGATAAGAGGAGGACAGCGTTATGGAAAATGATGAGCCAGACATTCGGAATGACGAAGCGAGGAGCCGGAGAAGCGGCGTGGTGCGAGTGCGGATCTCCCGTTTCAGATTTATCGACTGCAGTTTTCTGCCTCTCTTTTAGTTAATTGAAGTTTGTTCATTCTGGAAGGAAGGAAAACATATCTTGGCGAAAGCTGACAGATTAGACGTCAGACAGGATCAGGGAAGAACAAATGCTGTCAGGGAAATGTCGGGTGCGCCTTTGAAAATAGGCAAAACCTTTCCGTTACCAAACAGAATAATGAAAAGACGGAGCGAAAAAATGAATAAATAAAGTTCTGTTTGTGTTTTGGTTTTTCACTTTTTTTGCAGTATTTCAAACATCACAAATATTTGTGCAGAAAAAGCTAACACTTTATTTGAAGATAATGCACATACTGCCTTCGTAACACATTTCTAAGCATTGTATACATATTTTATAATGCAATGCTGGAGAATTAAAGAAAGTCAGCAGGTTTTACGCAGTGAGTTGATTGATTTACTGCACCGCTGTATTTTTAAATCTATATTTTAAGCTATATCGTGACTTGATTTTGCGTACAGCTCACTCATGACATTACAAATAGTTACAGAAGGTACTCGTGGTGCTTCGTAAGTGTGTTATAAATATAAATTTGATTAACACTTTAGCTTGTGGGGTTTTCAGTAATTATTTTGACTGCTGAAATGTTATAAAACATTATTAGTTATAAATATTTTCTCTGACACTTCAGTGAAGAGTTCTTATTTCTGCTTATAAGATGTTTATGAATGTATGTGACAATGTCCTGATGCTGCTATAAATATTTTTTATTGTATATGTAGGGTTAATATAGGTTTCGTATTTCTGCTTATAAGTTGTGTATGGATATAATCCTGTCGTGACTCTAGTGATGTATTTATGAAAATGTTCTCTTATTCCTAAATAAACACGTGTCTTATAAGATGTTTAAGAATACCCATGACAATGCCCTGATACGACGTATTTTTCTGAACCTTAACCTCATTTGTGCTTATGCTACGTTCACATTACCATGCTGAAGTGACTCGAATCAGATTTTTTCGCCTTTAATAGGACAGAGATCTGATCTTTTTCGGGCTGTGCTGCGACACAGAAATGAGATCTTTTGAATCCGATTTGAGTCCGTATGTGGTCCTAAATCCGACACGTATCCGGTTTGGAGGACAGATGCGTTCACATTACAGTTAGATACAGCTCACTGTAATTATAAATGTGCACCTCAAGATGGGCAAATCTGATCTGAGCAAAAAATCAGAACTGAGCAATCAGGCTTGTAATGTGAACAAAGACCTTTATGAATACATATAAGGCTGCGACGACTCTATAATAATGTAATTATAATGAACATTTTCACGCATATAACCACACCACGACTCTATAATGACATACTTATGGACGTTTTCGCTGTCTCTTGAATCTGATTTCTGCACATAAAGATGTTTAGGAATGCGTCTGACCGCATCATGACCTCGTAATGACATTGTTATGTATATTTTCTCTGCTTGACTTTGGGAATTTATCATACAGCTTTGATGTTCTAAAGTAACGTAACGCAGCCCGGAAAGACGCGACCTGTCGTCATCTTGACACAACGACTGATGAACGCTGCGCTGTTAGAATCAGCTTTTATAAATGTTCATGGAGGTTTATGTCAGTTCTCAGGAAAATCATGTACTAATGCCTTCCGGGCTGATTAAGGAGAAAAGTCACAGAATATCCGTATAACACGTTTATTCTCTCATTATTCGAGAGCGTTGGGTTTTGTGGATGTGGTTTACTCGCCTTAACATGACGTGGAAGGATTTCACCGAGTCAAATTCAAATTACACAAGCAGTAGATTCAGGCTTCAGCTCCGAGGGTCACCTGCACGGGGCGCGTAAACATCGCTGAATCAGAGCAAGCCTCGTGACCTTGGCGTGTTAATATCAAGGGCGTTTAAAGGGCAGATCCAGTGTAGCTAGCATTCTGCGCTCGGTGTACGAGCTTATAGTCGTCAACAGTCGTCATGCTGTCAAAGAGGTTTTTTCAGGCTTTTATGCTTTAAAAGAAAAGAAAAAAAATCTTATTACCATGAACAAGATAAATGCAAGTTTGACCTGCTGTGGCACGGTTTGTTTGAACAAATTGCTAGAGAGGGATAACAAGAGATTTAAGTTCACTGTTTATTCAGAGTATAAAACAATTTCAGTGTCTGTGTTTTGAATGTCTTAACCAAGTCCTTGTTAACTGCAGAGCAAGTTTGAAGTTTGCTTAAATAATCAATTGTTTCACCTAACGAGAGCCATCGCAGGAGGTCAATGTGTTCTTTCCAATTACAGCAGCAAACAAGCTACCTGCGTGAGAACCGACAGCTTCATCTGATGCTTGTAAAAGTCACCACAGAACGCAGTTATTGGTGACGCAGGGCGGCGTTAATGACGACGGAGCCTCAGACAAAACGATGTCGAGAGGCTATCGCGCTTGATGCTAACGAGTAACCCGGTAATTAGGCGGGTGAGACTCCGCAGCATATGGTCATCCGGTGTGCAATCTAGCAGCTCGTTCTCAGACGTACCGCTCCTCAACGGTGTTCCGTACAGTTTTCCGAAGCAAAATCTCCAGCCTAGCTACATCACAAAATCCGCACGAGACGTGAAAAAATTCATTCATGAGATCATTTTTTTCCCCTCTCAAAAACAAAGTACCAGTGGTGCACACGCATTTCCGTTAAGGTGCGAAAAACAGAAAACATCCCGTGAGCGGCCTTGTCGATGAGAGAGATCGGCGCAGAACGTCCAGCCGACGGGAAAGCCACGCTAACTCAAGTCACCACTCCGTACAACCGTGGTGAGCAGAAGAGCATCTTCGAACGCACAGCACGTCGATTCTCGAGGCAGATAAACTGCAGCAGCCACCGAAACTGCACATTAGAAGTGAGGTTCCCATAAATACTAACAAGAGCTCAGGAAAATATTTCTCGTTACAGTGATCTCGTTTCGGTAGCGTTCAAAGATCTTGTTTGGAAACTGTTTGAGAGGAGATGACAGATCTCTTTTTTTGCGTTTAGAAAGCCATATGCTTCTGATACACGCTCACAGCTGTTGATGACAAGTCGCACAACAATCTAATTGGAGAGCAGTGATATATGAGGCACGGCGCAAGGCGAATTCTCTTGTAATTACAGCACACAGAGGAGAGCTTAAAGCAATTCTAATGCGCTCAATATCACTTTACAGGTATGAATATATCCTCCTCTGGAGAACACGGTACACAACATTAACTTCTTTAATATGTTTTCATTACTCCGATGTTTATATCATGTGGGAACAGTATTCCGCCTGATTATACAGACTGCAGTGGCTTAGCGACCAAAGTTAGCCTGCATCATCATTGGGTTATATGAGCTCATAAAATGTATTAATTCTCCAAGATGTTTTTTAAGAACAGAAAGAGAGAGAGAGCGAGAGAGAGAGAGAGAGACAGACAGAGAGAGAGAGAGATTTAAAGGAACCCTTAACCTTATTTTCATAATTTTTCTGAGAAGTTAGTGGTCATGTGCTGTGCTGATGTCACAGGGGGACAAAGTAAAAGCTCCACTCTGTGTGTGATTGCAGCCCCCTGACCCCCCCTCTCTTACCCCTCCCTCTCCCAGCGTGTATTAGAGCGTACGGTGGCCGTCAGGTTTCCATTTCCAGTACTTACATTCACACTCTCTTGCTTTTTCTGTGCTAAATAATAAGTACGATCCTCCATTTTTCACAATTTGGTTTTCAAACGTGTTCTCCAGCTCCAGCAAACACTGATTCCTCTTCATTCTTCTTCCTCGTCTTCCTTTCTTCTTCTTTGTCGTCCTTCCGGTGCTTTCTTCCGGCTTCACGCTGCCGCTTGTAAAAACGTGAAACGTGGAAGGCGCTCTCTAGAGGTTTGTCCGTTCTGGGCTGCTGTAGCGGCGCAACATGGCGGCTCCGTAGAGGTGGACCCGCTCCCTGTGTAGGTATAAAGGGCTCGTTCTAAACTTACGTAGTTACAATTGATTATACACTAATAGGGACTTACTTATTAATATTAATAAGTATATTATGGAATATATATTCTGTTCCTGCTAATCGATACCCTCAAAATCCTATATAGTGGATCTTTAATGTTGTTGCTAATACATTTACAAAGGTGTTTAAGTGGAGAAAAAAGTTCAGCTGTCATGAATTTCCCCTCTTTGTGTTTCTGTTGAAACGCAGGCTGCAGGCTGGTGAATGGCATTGTGGGTAATGTAGGTTAACCAGAGTACAAATAGACCAACCTGATGATGGAAAAAAGTGGCAGGAGAATTTAATTTCCAAATAAATCTGTTGCTGTTGAAGATCATATGTCAATTACAGAAATTAATATACAGGTCACTCAAGGTGGATGTTTTTCCTTTTAAGCTTCAGATACGATCGAAAAAAAGAAGCTCTGAACAGACGTTCTCTTAGACCGTTAATTACCTGAAGAGGAATATCTTTACAAGTTTGGTGATATTTCGAATATAAAAATGAAAAACAAACGTCCCTTTATCCGTTTCACCCCATCAGATTCCTGGAGTCTTGTTGAATCTTGGAACTTTGAATATTTATCTTGTTCATTGGGAGTCGTGTCAGCTTCGAGTGTGTGTTTGTGAGAGGCAAACACTCAGCTCGCAGTGACCCCGGTGCACCTCGGGGCGGAAGGGGCCGACCCGAGGCGCACGTGTGCGGCGTGGCTTACTAATGACCTCGCTCTCCTGTCGTGCTCTTATATGGAATTAGCGGAGTGTGGAGGAAATACGGATTAGCCTCCGTGTCGGAGGAATCGCAATCAGCGCATTTGAATTCTAATGCCTAGATTAGATCCTCAGAGGGTGCTGACAGGTACTCAAAGTTAGAGCCGGAATTTATGAGTTCGGAAAGCTATTTGTCATCGAGGATCAGACGTGGTGATGTTTGAAGCGTCGGCTAAAATAAAGAGAAAGTGAAGTAACGTATAAATATCCGATGTGAGTGGAATCACGCGGCGTGTTTTACGCTGTTTTGTGTGCCTTCTTTGAATTTTCTTGAACTCTCTCTTCATGACAAGAGAAATAAACCCTCGTGAAAATATATTTATCATCTTTGGCTCTGTTTGTGCTTTTCAAATATGCGCCTCTGTAAAATGTGGTTTTCTTCAAAATTAATAACCTGCCTGCAGCTTGAAAATGAAATGATTATATATATATATATATATATATATATATATATATATATATATATATATATAGACAAAGCAGCAAATATGGTGACATTTATGAATGTGTGTTCACGCTATCTTGGAAGCTAAATTTTGCTTTACTTTCAAAATAAAAGTGAAGAGGAGGCAGTTCCGTGGCCACTTCCTCGTTGATTAGAGATGCGAAACTTAGGGGAATGTTTACAGAGAGCAGAGAAAGACCTGCATGCCAATAAGGTTTAGACACAATCTTATGGACTTCAGACCAGATACCTAACAATGTCTGGAATATTTGACCCTGTGAGATAATACTTCTGTTTCATTATCATCCAGAAATGAAAAGCATCACAGCGCTGCATCTAATAAACAGACAATTTCCTTACACTTTCTCATTCTTGTTTAAATTATGAGAATGTACACGAGAATGTCCTCCAAAGCTACTTGAACAAAGAAGTTCAAAATGATCTCCAGCCTTTCAGATTAATCACCGAAAGACAAATAAGAAGCAAAACTACAGAATGTCGCCTTTTATTCAGCGGCATGTCTAGCACTTTCCAGTTTTATAATGAAAAGTGCTTTTATGCCACAGCACACAAACCTAGCAGCAGGGCATACTTACTTTTGTTCTTTTATAATCTTTAGTACTGCTATAGGAAAATATTTGGAATATGTGTTAAATAAATGTCGTGGTAATTTCAGGTGGTTCAGAACTAAATATTTTTAAATGGTTATAAATTTAAAAATCAAAACTCAAAAAGTTAGAAACTAAAATTCGGAACCAAATATCTGCAAGCAGCGATCTGCGGTGTCCGAGCACCTATAGCAAATAGTGCCCCCGATGGCCAGTTTTTACCAAGTTACATAGAACATTAAAGTGATCACAGACAAACATAATGTTAAAAAGTCATGAAGGTAGCTTAGTGCGAACCCTGTGAAATGGCTGCGGAAAGCCGCGTTTTTAGAGGTTTTGCGTGATCCCGAGTTCGCCCAATAACTGGGAGATCACGAGTCGAATCCCGGTGTTGGTCTGGGCTCTCAGGGAGTGAGGGGCGGTGTACACTCTGCCCAGTCACTCACACAGCGACGTCTGTGAGCACATGCGTGGATACACAGGTGATAGCGCTGACCTCCGAGTGTGTTACGCCCCCTGGTGTTGCACATGCAGCAGTTTGAAAAGACGCAGTCGGCTGGCTTCACATGCCTCGGAGGAAGCATGTGATAACCTTCACTCTCCCTGTTTGGTAGAGTTGGGTGATGGAGAAGAATACGTGATGGGCGGGACTGGGACACAGCAAAATGAGGGAGAAGCTCAGGGAAAATCCCCCCAAAATAGCTTTTACAGTTTAGCACACCGTTTTACAGTTTAGCATTACACCAAACCTCAGCTTGATTGTACATACAGTTCCTAAGACAATTCTACCTGAAACTAAACTCCTAAAGCGTCCTCATAATCTTAATTCGAATCTAAGCAACCGATCATGAATCATGGCTGTTTGGCCAAAGTAAGCTCCGCCTTGCTACAAATGATTGGCATGTGGTGGCCATATTGTTCACAAATCTCAGCATGCTTCTGATAAATATATCGAGAGTCAGGTTTAGCTGAGCATGAATTTGTAAAGAAAGCCCAAAGATCCTAGGACAAGTTCACTAAAAGTAGGTTTTGCTTAGAATGCAAATGAGAAAAGAGAAAATCTAGTGGGCGGAGCTCAATGGTTCTTTTGGGGGGGGGGGGGTGTTACTGTATGACTTACAGTTCACAGGATATGGACTTAAATGTAAAACACTGTACAATAGCACACTACTAATATGACAAATACTACTACTACTACTACTACTACTAATAATAATAATTTAAATAGCACCTTTCTCACACCCAAGGTCGCTTTACAATTACAAAAAACATGCAAACAGGAGAAGAAAACCCTGCCTTTAGACCAAGTTTCATGTCTCTGGTCCGCTCGATTCGTTTTAAGGGAAAAAGAAAACGCTAAACAGAAACAATAGGGGTCCAAGCACCAATTATGAAGCTGAAGAAAACAAAGGAAGTGATGATCCAGCGAATCAGCCAAAGGGAAAAGCGTCCTGAATAATACGGACACAACACGGCTCCAGCAGTGCGTTTCATGTTACACAGCAGTGTTCAGTGCTGCCATAGAGACGTAGCGCCTGTAGCTTTGATACGACGACTGCGGTACACTGCTGTGATAATTAGAGGAAGGCTGGGGGTGTTGACTGAACATTATATCTGTAATTATTCATGAAAGAAACCAAACCGGAGACATGTTAAGCTTCACAATGCATGACCTCACGAGGCACATGTTAGCCCTAAGACCGAGTCTTACAAACTTAGCATGTCTAACTAGCATATCTAATATGCTTTATGCTATATCAACTTAACATATCTAATTATGCCAATTACTCCAGATGTGTTCTGCTTGGTTTATTTTTGCACATTTCATAAAGCTTTCTGTGCCCATTTAAGAAATTTACAGCACCGACGTGTCACCACTTATAATGGATCATTTCGAGCAGCGCAAAGACAAAATCGCCAAACAACAACAACAACAACAACAACAATACAAACACGCTTGGATGAATCGATGGACAAAAATAACTAACTTAGCTTATCTAATTATGCAAATTACTACAGATCAGTTCTGTTTGGGTTTTTTTCTTCATTTTTTTGACCGTTTTAAAAATCCACTTTCAATGGATAATTGGAAACGGCAAACAAAGAATTGTTCAACAACAACAACACAAATACCCATAATAATGGTTAATAAAAAGACTTCCATATGTTATCTAATGATCCGAATTTCTCCTGCTCAGTTAGTTATCACGAGTTTTTGTTCTGTTCGTTTGCTTGTTTTGTCAGCTGCCTTTTTTTTGGCCATTTCAGAACAATTTGCAGCACTCAGAAGTCACGGCAGATCATTTCGAAAGATGCACAAAGAGAACTGCAGCTGCACTGCAAATATATTTAACTTCCTGGACCATCATGGCTGAAACCCAGGCGTGAACCATAAGCACAGCTCTGCATTGTGCTCGAATCAATCGCATTTATGATCCCGACTCCATGGATCGTAGGACAGGAGTGAAAAACAGTCACACCTCCAGGCTGGTAGGAAAGATTTGACTAACACAAGACATTGAAACCAGTTTATTCTTTTGGATCAACTTCCAATAATTCAGCCTGGATTTTTATCATGATTATCACAGGCCCTTTTGAAATCAACTTCGATTTACACATCAACCCGGACTGATTCATGCGATGACCTGTGAGATCGATACACACCTCCGAGGTGTTTAGGGTTCGACTGCCCAATCAGGATTGGTTTCAGATATTGACTCTGTGCTAATCTGCAGCGCTGCATGCAAAACTTTATTGCAGAACTTTTTACAGTCTCTCTCCCTTTCTCTCTCTCTCTCTCTCTCTCTCTCTCTCCCTGTCACTCTCTGTCTGTCTCTCTCTCCTTGTCTCTCTCTGTCTCTCTGTCTCTTACCCTGTCTCTCTCTGTCTCACTCTTTGTCTCTCTCTCTCTCCCTGTCTCTCTCTCCCTTTCTCTATCTGTCTCACTCTTTGTTTCTCTCTCTCCATGTCTCTCCCTCTCTCCCTGTCTCTCTCTCGCTCTGTCTGTCTCTCTGTCTTTCGCTCTCTCTCTGTCACTCTCACTTTCCCTGTCTCTCTCTCTCTCTCTCTCCCTTTCTCTCTCTGTCTCACTCTTTGTCTCTCTCTTTGTCTGTCCCTCTCTCTCTCTGTCACTTTGTCTCTCTCTCTCTCTCTGTCTGTCTCTCTCTCTCTCTCTCTCTCTCTCTCTCTCTCTCTCTCTGTCTTTGTGGAAGAGAACGCTGGATCAGAAATGACCTCTGCGTGCGGAAATATGCAATTTCCCGCTACCAAGGTGATGATATTGTAGTTCTGTTTCAATTTAGTGAGCACAGAGGAAATAACAATTGGAATAGCTCGGCAGGGGACTGAAGGCATTACCACGCAAAGCTGAAGGTTTTTAAAAGAGCACTCAGGAGTCCTGCCACATGTCAGTGCTTTCCTTTTTTGCGAATGAATATAATGGAGTCCAAAACAATACTAAAACCTTTGTAACAGTATCCAGTGTCTGTAATACTCTCGAATAAATTAGGCACCGTCTCTGTGTGTGCTATTAATCTTTTAGCCAATGAGGTTCAGCACTGTGTAATTGAGCTACGAGTCATTGCATGGGTCAGAAAAGGGGGAATAAGAACTCGTAATAAGTTCATCATTGCTGCTGCAGGCCAGAAACAGAATGACAATTCACCACAAATGATGCGCAATCTTCCCTTCGAAGCGTTTTTATTATCCGCATTACGCATCCTGCTATGAGCATCATTTCTTATTTGTTAAGTGCAAAACAACGGCTAACCGGGGTTGTGTAAAGTGTATAAAGAGTCATATTAGAAAAGTCTAAAAGTAATATACAGTACTGTAATAAAGTCTTAGGCAATCAAGGACCATTTCAAACTCTCGTTTATGTCTATGAAACACTTTTTGCCCATAAATCTGTGCGGCGGCTCGTTCAAGCTTCGGAAAATAAGCAGACGGTGGACCAAACATCACAGAAACGTGAACTTGCTTACAAAGACCCATTCTCTGGGCTTTTTCACTTCGATTTTTGAGAAGTTACCAAGAAATAAACATTGTACTAAACACGCTAACGTAAACGCTGTCTCCAAAGGTGATTCCAAACGAGCGTCCTTAGAAGATGCCTTCAGCCGGAAGTCCTGCCTTAAGAGGCAGCCGTCTGTTACAACAGCGACGCAGCGACTTTCTGTTTCCAACCAATTTCTTGCCAATTGCTTTCGGTTTTTTTTGGTGAAATGTTTGATATAGATGTTTTTTTATGACTTCTGCTTGATTGAGTAAGTAGGAAAACATTTTAGATTTCCAAACAAAAAGATGTTTGAAATGTTTGAGAAAAATGTTTGTAAGTCAGTAAAGGATGCAACATATTGTGAAAAAGACTTCACACAAAAAACCCATAATGAAGACTGCTGGGTTTTACTTCAAAAAAAAAAAAAAAAAAAAAAAAAAGAATGCGGCAGATCTCGGAGATGCTCCATAAAGCTTCCCAGCAAACATCCTCATTAAAACTGCACAAATTCTACCTGAGACTTTTGATGGGGTTTTTTAAGCAAAGCATCTTCAGAACCAAATACCGACTTGCTTTCCTTTAGCTCTTTATAGTGTTTTTTTTGCGTAGAAACCTTTAATTTCATTGTTTTGAAAAGCGTCTTTTCTTTACGGTGTTTCTTTGCTGTAAATGTTGTATAGTTTCTAATATACTTCGGTGCGATTTTCCCATTCCGGATTCCGCTTCCCAGAGCACACGGAGGCCTACAATCATGGCCGCCCCGGACTACAGTTCCCACCGCAACACGCACCACTCTCACGTTCACAGTCACCAGGCCACCGATTGAACACCTCTTCCACATTTGTATTTGCTCAGTGCTCGTTACATGACTTCAACCTTTTTCTTCACGTGTTCCAGTTTTTGACTTTCTTTGTTTTCCTGGTTCACGTATATATATTTTGAGTTGTTTGCACATCGCCTGACCTTATAACCGCCTGCAGTCACATCTTTAATAAGGGGAAATATATTGAATAATATTTTGTTTAGAGATTATTATAACTGAAAAATAATCATCATTCACCCTGTTTCTAGAAGCTTTACTCATTTCCAGCTTTATATATTTTTTATTCCATTGCCAGTTTACTTTGATTCTTTCTAAAAAATAAATGATCTGCCAATAGAGCGAGAAATTTAAGTTTGAAAGAAAAAAACCCATAAATAGGTTTCTGAATGTACATTTTGGTTTATTTTAATCTTATAATAAGAAGGACTGCATGAACCCGACTATGTTTGAGTTTACCTCTCTCGCTAACGTCACTGTTTGTAACATTTTAAAGGTTTATGTTTAAATGCAGCACTGTTTCACCAGCAGTTTATTAGTAAACCTGCATATTGTTTGATATATTTCTAGTTTTTATACACAGCTCTGAGAGCATGTCTATATATGATCTGATATCCGTTCTCTTTAGGTTCATGTGATTTGCGTTGTCCGGGAATGTTGGCTTTCCCGGGTTGTAGCATCCGACTTTGTTGATTGCCGGATTATAACGCTATCATTCAGACCTGCTTAATTACAGCATAATATTATTTAAAGTCACAAAAAAGAGTTTATAAGCTTTCTCAAAACTGAAGCATTCATAACTTGCTTTTAGTCTAATGGTTCATACAGATTCCTTTGGAAAACGAGCTAAGTCTCTCTCTCTCTCTCTCTCTCTCTCTCTCTCTCTCTCACACACACACACATATGCACACACACACATTCCCTAATTTGTGGTTCTGGAACACAATGGCAATTTAACCCAAGTGCTGCACAATGTCACCTTCCATGCTGAGCTCTAACGTTAGATTACAGCCCCATCAGAGCCACCCTGAAGCTGCCCCTTGAGCAGGGGGCTAATGTAGCGCCGCTGTTGGCTTGCGGTCGTTTGGCTGACCCCGACGACGGCCGATACACGAGATCTTAGAGGCCAGAGGAAGCGAGAAGAGCGAGAGCCAAGCCGGCGACACCCGTGGCACTTTATCAAGCCACGGTGCCGTCCTTTCCAGCAGCTGTCACCTGCTCCACTCTGTCAGTGTCAGACGGTGTTTCAAGAAAGCCAGGATGATGCGTTTAGCTCCTGGCATGTACTCGGGTTCATTCATGAGTCATACAATGCTTCTGTCTGTACTTTTCAGTGTCAGGTTGCGGGTTTTTTTGCCCTGATGTTTTTTATTGAGTTTGAGAGAAAAAAAAAACTAAACTCAAGGAGATATTCACAACAGAATTTATACTTACAGTTTTAGACATTTCAACATTCCATAGTGATGCTGTGACATGATCTGGATCTAAACGTGGGTGTAAAAGTGTGCATGCTTTAAACCAGTTTGCAGTCTGTTCACACCAATTATTAACCAGTCTGACCTGCAAATCAGCTGCATTTTAAGAATTGACGCTTAAATCTGCAAATAATGCTCATGAAATTCGCTTAGTAGTCCCTGGCCTGCTCTCCAAAGAATTTCTGCAGGAAAGAAAAACAACCTGTAACTAATATTTTGTGCTATTGCTCTGCTGTAAGCCTGCAGGTAGATAAGGAAAACTTTATACTCCTCCTTATTTGTATGATGCAGAGTTATTGGAGGGCTTAGTCAGCTCTGTAGTAAACAAGGTGATAAGAAATTTCTTTTAAAAAGCGGCGTCTCCTTCACACCGCTGCGTAGAGCCGCAGCAGTCCCGATCTAGCCTACGTTCCAGATAACGCTAGACGAGCTTCGCCACAAAAAACCACCAGGGAGCGTAATCGTTTTATCCCAGCAATTTAATTTAGGATGATAAGTTTGCTTGTGTGAGTACTCTGAAAAATGAAAAAAGAAAACGTAGAGGCTGTAATTTGAAATGAGGCGCACGGAATTTCAAGCAGCCGAGGCACCCGGCGCTCGTGCGTTGTGAAGGTTTGAAAAATGGAGTGCCGGAGCGTTAACACGGCGCCCCGTTGTCTGTTTGATGAACCGCTGGGTGTGTGGCTGTTTCCTTGTTGTTGTTGTTTATGCTGAAATGGTAAAGAGTACCCCTCGTGGATGCACCGAAGTCATCCGTGATCAGTCTCAGGAGCAACACGCTAACCAGCTAACCTGATGCAATGAAACGCATCACTGCACGGAATCTCAGACCGGCCAGAAAGTTCACTCATTAATAAGACACGTATTTTCTTTTTTTCCTTTTATTACTAAATCCATTTCAGTTCATGGATCAAGGTGCGGGCTGAGGGTCAGACACAAATGAGGTGTCGCTTTGTGGGCAGACGAGCTGATCATCATTTTATATGCATGTATGAGCAGAGAACTGAAGAGAGCGGGCGGGATTAAAGCTCCACACTGACGGATTTTGAGAGTATCTATTAGCAGAAGCGGTGTATATGTTCCATAATATACTTATACTATTCATAAATATGTACTCATTAGTGTAACTTTTAATCATTGTGTTTGCGTAAGTTTAGAGCGAGCCCTTTATATCTACACAGGGAGCGGGTCCACCTCTACGGAGCCGCC
>JAQQZX010000011.1:1205939-1229901 GCA_030068355.1 Notoglanidium maculatum | reverse complement strand
TGTAAAGTTATTTGGATTTTTACAACATTATTGTTGAAATACACAGTCCTGAAAAAGGGACGTTTCTTTTTTTGCTGGGTTACCACATCTTAAACCAATCAAAAATTTGAATATGCATTTAATGTACTTCTTGAACAAGAGAGCATAAATATAGTGAATAAAGTTTTAGTTTTCAGAATGCGTAGGCATTCATTTACCTGCATCACAAACACTGACAAAAACCCCAAAAACAATTCAAATGCTAAATATTCACAAAAAGGGCAAAAAAAACCAACAAAAAAACCCCCCACCATTATGGAGTTTAGTTGGTTTAAAAAGGGCCATATGTTGAAACATCCCGAGTAATTTTGGAAAGAGACATGGCACATTTTCAGTGTCACATTTTCAGCTCGGTAATGAAATATGAAATAAATGAAATGAAATAAAGTTTATTGCTCTTTTGTCCCTTAGTGGAATAACAAACAAAGACTTCTTAAAACTTTCAATTCAATTACAGTCCACATGAACATTTTAATTAAGAGCACAGATTCAAAATCCATTCAGTTCAATTGCTGGGCCAGATTAGATTTAGTATCGTTAGACCGTCTCTCGCTTGAGAAATATAAACAGGCAAATATTGTTAGTGGACTCAGACTTTTTGGGCCAGGCAGTGCCATGTGCTTGGTTTGGGTTTGTAGTGACCAGAGCCGAGCAGAGAGGAGAGAAGAGGAGGTTGGGGAATGAAGTGAACTCTGATAAAGGTCAGTTGATTTGCTGCGCTCTGACAGATTCAGCGTGGTACACTTGAGCTTGAAATGTTATTTCCCAGCGTTAGAGACACAAAACTCCTACTCGCACCCAGAATGATGAGGGCAGACTTTCTCAGTGGAGTCTTGCTTCACTTTTGCTTTTTTGCGATCTCTTCAGGCCACAGTGTCCCCCACACGCAAGAAACTATTTTCTATTGTGCTATAGTTTATGTCCCATGCTTAGTTTATAGGTTATAGGTCTTTTCTAAGCTCCCTTTGAAACCTTTTGTGCAACAACAAAACCTTTATAAAATCTGGCTCAGAACTGAAATAATTGTGACTTTTTCTGTGAGGTCAGCGGTGGCGTGTCTATGGGCCAGGAGGTGCAGAGCAATTCAACAAATGGTAATCTTTATAAAGTCCTCATTGTCAGCTGCATGCTATTTGTGCTTCATTTATCTCCATAGAGTTATTATTGCACCTAGTGGCGAAAAATGGGAACTGCAACAAAGCGCTAATAAATAGAGGCCCACTGGGCCTACCACTATCACTTTACCCCATGCTCACTCCTCTCTATGAACATTTTTTGTGGAGTAAGAGCTATATTTGCTATATAACTAATTAATTACAGCAAATTTCCACAAACAAAGGCAGATATAAGCCTACATCTAGAAGTTGCGCAATCGTGGTGCAGCGTGCTAACCGCCCCATTTAGCTCAATAAAGCACCACATTTTTGCACCTAATGGTAAAAAAATTAAAAAGATGGCAGAGCGAGCTTCACAGAAAAGTGGAATATATTTTTTGGGGTCTTTTTTGTTACCAAGTTACCAAGAAATAAACATTGCACTAAAAACCCCATGACTGTAATCAAAGTAATTTGTTTGTTATGATTTGCGAAGCATCTGTTAGCTAACTAGCGTGCTCATGTCACACGCTACAGTAATCTTAAAAGGTCTTTTGAAACGAGAAGATGTCCTTAGAAGATGCCTTCAGCTGAAGTCCTGCCTTATGAGACAGCCGTCTGTTACGACAGCGAGGCAACGACTTTCTGTTTCGAGAGCAAACCATTTCCACACAGAGGGTGCTAAAGGACAGAAAAAGAACATCTCTCAATTTTCCAATGTATGAATTTTTGGAGCTTTTTTCAGGTCCCTTTGGTGGTTTTTGAGATCATAGTTAGACTGGGAGATTTATTGAAACCTAGCAACCCTGGTTAATAATATTAGCTCATCTGCTGTATGGAATATGGATTAACAAAGCTGTTCAAAACGAGCTGGACAGCATATGGAGTAATTGCTCACACTCTTTCCAAGCATGTGATGATTTTGCATTTGAGGAACGTTTAAATCCGACATAGAATTTCTTCCTTCAGAAAACATTTCCCTGCTAATGCACCCTGCTAAATCAAATCTTCACTGGCATTCAAATCTCTTGAGATGAAATTAATTGTAAGTATCCGGTCTAATGCTAATTTGTTTTGTAAATCTATTTGTGTTCATAATCCTTAGCAGGCCACCGCTTCGTCATTAAGAGGACAAATTGTAGCTGTCGAGAATAATGCAGCACGGCTTAACGCGAATAGTTATGGTAGATTTCGTTGTTTCTTGTATTTAACTGGGGCTTAACCACTCTCACAGAGAGATTTTGCTTCAACTCCCAGTGTGTTTTTGTTATCCGGTTGATTTATAGCAGATTTGTGACATCTTTCTTGTGCTTCCTTTATAGATACAGGATTTTCTCACATTTCCTAATTGGGAATAAAAGCGAGGGATTGGCGGTAACAAGTGCATAAAATCAGCATTAGAGTAAATCTGTGAAGTATTATTAATATTCCAGACAGGAGGCAGACAACATGATGCATAATAAACACGATTTCACAACAAAAATAACACAGGTGGTTATTAATATACAAGAGAATGAAGGGATGACCTCGGAAACACGTGGACACAATCAGAGAAACACCCCAATGACAGGACAAGAGGCGGAGAGTCAATTGGAAATGAAGGCATCTGAAAATGTAAGCCAAAAAAGAAAAGCTCATGGATGGAAATGAAAAAGAAACATGAACAGCAATCATCGCACTGAGACGAGGAATCCGTGTCAGAGATACCGGAGAAAGACAGAAGAGCAGGTTAACGGAAGAGAGATCAACACGGGGGTCGAACGAGGGTGAAGTTTCATTGGTATGCTAAACAGGTGGAGAGAAGCTGTGAACGCTGTGTGGCCATGCAGAATGAGAGTAAGGAGGGGGTTGTGAGTCTCAGGCTGAATGCAGAGACGGATATTTGAAGAGCTTTGCCTGTGTATTTCATCAACAGCTCACAGGCCTGACACAAACAGATGCGCTCGCCAGACAAAACAGGCTTTCACCAGTGTTTACGCCCCGAAAGGTTTATTCTGGGTTCATTTTTGCGATTTCTGAAATTTTTTCAGGACTCGGAAAAAGTTATAGATGAATTTCAAGTCTTCGGGTTTAGATTATTGTAATTAAGTATATTTTGGCATCAGCAAGATGCACAGTACTTCAGTTCTGGTGACCCACCAGCTCTCCTCCGCGGTCATGTGATCAACCAGGAAGGATGGTTGATTTAAAAAAAAAAAAAATAAAAAATAAAAAAAAAAAGCTTTTTAGCATCACTTGGCCGAATAACACGAACAGAGGAAGCTATCCACCCTCTTCCGCATACACAACCTTACAGACAACGGTGTTAATTTCAACAAGGATTTTAATGTTAGCCCGTTTATAGGCTGTATCCGGAACTCCGTACTGGATCCTGCTCGTATACTGATCTTGACGGGAAATTAGTAGTATGCAGTTCATGAAGAAAACCCAAAAAAACAAAAAACATGATATACTACTCTGGTGGAAATTTCCATGTGGTTTCCAGCTCCGCAAAGTTTCCAAAAAACATGAAGTGGTTTTGCAGAGCAGAAGTGGATCTGACTCCGCCATGTAATATAAATGACGACATAAACAAATTATTTATTTAAATAAATAAATTGCAAGTTTGGTGTATTTTCATATGTTCTCTTGTTTTGAAACAGAACACATAGCCACACCGTTAGCGGATTCTAGCTAACTAGCTCTCTAATGTAACCGAATCGCATGTTTGCTAGCTAAGTGTTCGCTAACCAGCATTCGCTAGTAACAAATTTCTGATTTACTGCCACCAGCCCCGAGTAACATCAATGTGACAACACAGACGTACTAATTTATGATTGAATATTATTTTTTTACATAGACATGCTAATCTAGTACGCTACATGGAAGTTGTCACACTTGAATACTGCACTGTATACTAGGGTGGAGAGCAGCGCGCAGTACACAGTGTATACTTTGCCATTATATTGTTTTCTTGTTGTTGTTGTTTTTTTGCGACTGGTGATGGTGTTGCTGTGTGGAGTCCTGTGGAGTTAGCCACAACTCTTTTACTGTTTTGATAGTCATGGAGTGAAGACGGCATTTTGTACGGTGATGGTGATGATGCTGTGTTTTTATATAAAGATGTTAGCTGGTTTAGACCAACGCCATGTGTGTGTCCTGACTCATAAACCTGTTAGAATCCAGGAGCCAGCAAGCCTGGCGAGCCGGATTCCATCGCTTCCCAACTACACTCGGGAACATCAAACAGGGCAGGGAATATATTATAGCTGAAATATAATAAAATATTGCTGAAGGATATTTCTCCCGGCTGTAATAAATAAAAAAAAGAAGTAAGCTAGGTTGCCTGATCAAACAGAGCCAGGAATTCTCATCTTTTCTTATCAGGGAAGATTCAACAGAGATTTCACTGTCATTTTTAATCACATATTTTTTTTCATTCATCCTGTTTTATTATCATGTTTAATAATTAAGTCATGAAATAAAAAGTCGTCAAAAAATACTTATTGTTAAAATTGTCATTGACGAGATGAACGGTCTTGGCTAGTGTTGTTGTGATGGACAGGGGAGACGCAGTTTGCCCCTCCCACCCAGACAGCACGGCCAGTTTTGCTCTCTGGGACTCCTGGCTACAGACGGCTGTGGCATCGTGCCACTCGGAAGCAAGTTTTATTGTTGTTTGTAAAGCTCTTAAAGCTTTTAAAGCTCCTGCTCCAAGCTTTCCGAGGTCTTCAGAGCAGTTACTGTCGGCTGTTCGACAATCTCGGCTTGACCATGCCTGTAGAGCGGTGGTGCCGAGGTTATGAAACAGCTTCCATAAATTTGCATTTTAACCTGTCTTGGTTGCATCATATGTATTTCTCACTGAGTCAGTGTCTTCAATGTCTTTATATTTTTTAATTTATACCTGTTTCAGAGACTATTAACCATTAGTTAGATTATGATCCCTGTTGGACTGTCGGCTCAGTCCTTATCTGACCTCCATCCACCGTAATTTTACCAACCAATAACAATGCTTTTTGATAAAACTTAGCCAACCAGAAAGACACACGCTGCCTGTATTGCAGTATACATTCTCATGCTTTCCTTTCCTTACACCTGAGAATGACTTCTGTGCCTGTGTGATTGCTGATTCTCCCCTGATGCTGTGCATAAAAGAGAGGAAACATTCATTTCATAAACCGTTATAAAGACCCAAGACTATTTTTATATGATCTTTGGTCAACTTTTTTTTTGCATTATACTGTAAATGAAACATATGTACTGATTTAATCACTGTCAGCATTGTGGTTAAGAAGTTAGAGTTGTGTTCAGTGCTGAGTTAAGCACATGTAGTGATACAAACTGCACACAATATTCAGATCCCAGACCTAACAAGACTTTGAAGCAATTTGTTCTCCGATACTTCACCTGCGATTCATTTGTTCTTTAATGTAACGACACTGAAAAATGCTGCAAAATCTATGGAATGGCATTTAAAGCTAATATTAAATACACCGTATAAACACGGCATCATTACTTGATTACATTAAAGTGAGCTGTAAGTGCAGCAGATGAGTGCACAGTCAGTGGACTTGTCCTCTAAACCATTTCCAGTATGAATTAATGAAAGCATCGGCATTATTTTATCTACATCATGCCCACATATTACAAATTCATAGCCTCTTTTTTACATCTCAAGGCCACATTAAATGATCATTTAGACTTTTACTATATTGGTGCATATCTGCTTCATCTCCTAACAGCAGATACGGGATTTTTGCCTAAATGTCTGTAAAGCTAAGAGTATAAAATAGCAGACTTGGTGCTGGATCAAGTGCTATTTTACAGGCTGGCAGCCGGATAACTTGTTGAAGTTCGTCTATTCAAGAAAATCCTGCCAAATTGAGCCATGAAGTGTGAGCTGCACAGAGCTAATGTAAATGATTTAAATTATCGTCCAGATAAACGCCTGGGTAAGCCAATTCTAAATCTCCCAGTGGAAATATTTACATAAATTTCATATGGATAGGACTTAAAATTAGCTACCCAGAATGAAAATCCAATTATCACAAAGAATTCTGTGCCACTTTCACAGAGCCAGTGAAGCCCCGCCACACTGGTGGAAATCACACCTCCACTAATGAGGCTTGCACTAACAAACCGTATTTTTTGTACCCGAGCTGTGATGCTATTTCAGACGTGTTGAGGTTTCCTTGAGCCCCGGGCAAGCTGTATTCGTCAGCTTCTGTAACACGGCAGCCGTAAAGTTCACTTGTCAGTCTCTCTTCCTCTCTGGTCCATCTCTTTCTTTCTCTCTCTCTCTCTCTCGCTCTCTCAGGACCCTCATGAGTCCTTTGTGATTTGCAATCAGGCTCCAGCACATAAGTCGTCCTGCTTGTTTACTCTCCGACTGCCTGGCAGGCGCCATTATCTTCACATTCATAATTTCCCCGCCATTTATAAGCAGCCCTAAAGCCCGCCCCATAGCGAAATAAAAGGGGCCATAAAGAGAGAATGGAAATGGGCCATCCTCCATAAAAAACGTCAAATTTGTTTAATAGATAGATCCGCTCAGTCGGTGTGCATTCTCGGGGTCCAAGCTGGAACCCAAACGTCCCGCTGAAGCGCGTTACACTGACAGACCTACATCATCGAGTCATCAGCTGCGGCGTGCTGACGGCAATTTATTTGATTGCGATCGATGTGGTTCTTGCTGCGCACTTATTTCCTTTCCCTAGCTCAGAGCATGCCAAATGGCAGCCTAATGAACAGCTATTAGCTTTTTTCCCCCTTTAGAGATTGCCGTCTCTTCATTCATTCTGTTTAGATGAGGACTTATCTCACAAAGGGGTCTTAATCCAAACAGCAAACGCTCAGCTTTTCAGCGCGTCTTTGTTTACCTCACACATGAGTAAAATGCCAAAAACTGGTGAGAACACTCACTTCAGCTCAGAAGTAGGGAGTCAATGACTGGAACCTCTCCCACTTTCTATGACACTCAGATTTACCGAGGATTTGAAATAAATACAAAGCTTTGTATTAAAAAAAATGTGAAACTGATCCAAAATAGATTCTGACGGTGTGGCTGGTAACGAATCCCAGGACTTCTCGCTAATCAGGATTAAAGACTGAGAATGAAAAAAGCAGCATTTAAAAAAAAAAGAAAGAAAGAAACTGAAGTGCGATGTCAGAGCGCAAAGTTGAGAGGCTGGTTCAGATTTCCGAGTTTTCTGAGGCTTTGACAGGTTTTTTTTTCCTTCAACCGAGGCAGGTAGAAATACCTAATTAAGTAAAAGAGTAATTATTGGTAGACGAAAGCTTAATGGTACATTATTCAAAAAAGTCAGTCAGGGTGCCATTTTATTGAACTCCTGACTATTCTCAGCTGGATGGTGGGATTTAATGAAAGTAGTCTAAGCTACATTACGAGATCATTAAGAAAATTTCAGGAAGAAAGGAAGACAAGGTCATGGGATGATGGTTGTAACACTTATTTGACCATGGCTCAGAAGTAGAAATGTTCTTATAGTGGTGGAGATCCTGATCCTGAATTCCTGATTTGGTTTAATTCACAATTTTGGGTTCATGATTTGATTTTGCCACGATATTTTTGAAAAAATTTTTTTAAAGAAACATTTATTATCAAAAAAAGCAAAACTTTTTTTTTATTCATCAACTTAAATATTACTTTTGTTAAATTAAAATATATACTTTGTTTCATTTACTGTTTAATAACCAACACTAATTATTCACAAACATTATATTAAAAATGAAAAAAGTTCTTTCCATTTCAGCAGTTTGTAAAATGTTCGCTCTTGTTGAATCTGTTCGTAAAGTCAATCTCACAAAAGCTCTTTCCCATTTTGGATCTGTTTTTTTGCTCTGCAGCATTCGAACTGTTACTTTCACCTATGATGACATCACATGTATTCCTGCTAATGTACATTATTGCACCCTCTGCTGTTTAAAGAACACAATTACAGCTAGGATAAACTAAGAGATTAATCGCGGTTCACTTTTTATTTCAGTCGATTTAATTCGTCATAAATTTGCACTGCAGTTTATCGATGCGCGATATATCATGACATGCCTATGGACTAGTGCTGATTATTTGTGATAATAAAAACAGACATTCAGCATGATGAATCTGGAGATCCTCCATACCTCAATCAGGAAATACGGCATAAGATCCCGTGTATAATGCTGTCTAAATTCAGCCGTAAATTCTGTAATCTTGAAGTAATCCATATCTTCAGAACGGGCATATGGCGAGACAGCAGCACAGATTGGATAAGGCATTTCGCAATTACTTTGAGCAACACAAAGATAGAAAAGGATGTTGAATCCGGAGCAGATAGGCGTGCGTGCATGGTCCTTAACAAGTTGATTGATGCAATTAATTAAGCCCGTCTGCGCCTAATTAATATTTAATGGTTCATTTCAGTTCAAGTTACACGCCAGCTACAGACGCTACAACTGTACAGGAAATACCGTATACGCCAAGGTAACAGGAGGATGTACAATCTTTTGTCCTTATATAAAACTGTTCATCTTCTTTGTCCAAAATTACCCACTAACCTTCATCTTTAATAGCAGGATTGCTGATGCAGTAGGGACATTAACGAGGAAGCGTGTAAGCAATTTAGGGAACAAAGGGCTGACTGTAACTGCTTGCATATCATGGGCTTTTTTAAGAAAAAATAATGTTATCCCAATCTCCACCAATTTGCATTGAGAGCGGCAGGAGAACACGAGAGAGGTAGTGCCAGCATTAAAAAAACACCATCATGCTGAATCATATCTATAGGAAACAATATAAAAGGATTATTTTATGAACATCCCTCTTTTCTTTAATATGCCAAGGGTGGGCAGTTACATAACCCTAAAGAGCAAAACATCCCAGAAACTGAATCTAAATAGATAAAAAAAAAATGTATAAATAGATATGCAGTATAAATACAGTAAGTGCTGTATTTACCAAGCAAACAGTGGCAACTTGTGATATTTGGGAGTTGAAGGAAAACAAGACAGGAGTGTATCAGTTACATGCAATTCTGACTTTGGACTTAAACACATTTTTCTCGAATGAGGAGCCGTATTAAATCCAGTCACGCTAAATTCAAGGTCAATATTAAATGCATACCTATGGATGAATTAATAGTATGTTCGAAATAGTAATAGTATGTTCTGCCCTTCAAAACCCAACTTTTTCTTTATCATAGGTGCCATATGTGGAAGCGTTGAACAAAATACGCCTTATCTTTTCTTTCCCTCGTGGCCGACTGTGAGACATCCGCGGCCGGATTTGGTCCATTACGTGCGGAATAACCATACAAATGAATTGGATGAAAGAATTTAAAATATACATCCCTTGATGAAACTATCTAAGATCTATGGCTATGTCGGGATTGTTTTTGGAATATCGATGGTGTCAAAAATGGCGACTCCGCGGAAAGGATTATGGGAAGGATTCTGAGCTGGGACCTTTAAGTTAATAATAATTGTGCCCGATTATTTATTGTAGCACAATAAAAAAAAAAAAACAAGTGCTGAATAAAGTGCTGAATAATAGGATGTGCTGGATCAAGTGCTATTTTCTATTAAGGTGGAAAACATATTGTACAATTAAACCACATTCACTGTGATTAATGTAATCATTTTAAAAATTGCGATTAGCTTCTTCGGTCTGTATTTTCCATCCCCTGTGTTTTTTCCTTCGAGGCTTAAGGAAGCTTCTTCTCAGCAGCTTCAGAAGTGTAAACTACATGAGGGTAATTTTAACAATCTGAATAAGCATGCGCTTAAGTCAACTCTGAATACGAGAAACTTTCCCTGTGTAATTATTGTCACTAACCCTAAGCAATGTAATAAACAACTTTATACTGCCCATCATTGTAATGGTTAGATTTTACTGCTTTGGAATTGGCTCAGCGCTAGTTGCAAACTAGCCTGCTAAGTCTATCTAGCTAGCTAGCTAAAATACAGTGCAGGGAACAAAATGGCTAGTTCAGACGTATGCATCGTATTCCATCTGTGTATTCCACAGTATTTTATTTGATGCAAAAATACAAAGAGACAGTCATTACTACGAGTTCTCTAGCTAAACTAAATCACAACGGGGTTCCTACTAAATTAGAAAGTAAATAACTCCCTGAAAACCAAGACTTCTGAATCTATTTGACTCTCTCAGGCTCTCACTTTCTGCTTCTCCTTTTTGGATGCCTGTCAACTCGTAGTCGGAATTCTTTCATGCCGTGATGTACATTTGCCGTATCTGAGCTAGCGTATAACATTTGCATTTTATTTTCCTGTCAAATCCGGGCCAGCCTGTCTGACTGTGAATTATTACTACATTGTATTTGAGAATATTTTATCTTCTGAGCCATGTAGCTTTAACCTCATGCTGCCTATGCTGTTACATGTTAGATAATGTCATCATTATTATTTTGTACACAACTAAAACACACCTTGTTGTCTTTAATCCACCTTTTAAAGTTATTTTAATTATATATTACAGAACTGAGTTTTTTTTCAGCCTGAGCATCCCTCCTTTGTGCGTCACCGTACTCCGGGTTTCATTAGAGAACTTTTGAAGCGAGTTTTGGCAGGGAGGAAGCTTAGCAATAATTGCCAATACTTTGCACAAAAGAGCTCCATCCATCAATTTGTGTCATAAAAAAGTGAAACACTTTATTATCCGCCCAAAATTGGGAGTGCCAGAGGATGGAGTTCGGCATGAAGTTTCGAGTAATTTGTCTTCATCAGGTTCCTGCGGTTTCAGAAGCACGCACGACTCATATGAGGATACTTTTAGAAAGTCAGAAACATCCAGCAACTCGACAGACACTGTTGTTAATCCTAACAATCCTCTCATCTCCATTCTGCTCCAGTTTATGAACTCTGATGCAGCGCTGTACATCAGCTGAACATGACTTTAGGGCAGGATTGTGTCTCAGTACCTGAAACTAATGATCTAAAACAGTTCAGTAGTCACTGGGCCATTACACAAACTTAATTCAGAGTAGCTTTTTTTTTTTTTTATTGTTTATGCAAATTAGGTTTGATTTTTCTAAGTGAGCCAGAAAGAAAGCCATTGATCTTAGAGAAACAATACAAACTGCTTATTGTTTTCTTTTTTTTTTTTTTTTTAGCAATTTGTTAGAGAAACTGTTTTATTCTGGATGCTGAAAATGTATTCAATTTGTCCTTATAAAATTCGACAACAGAGGGAAAAAAAAATCTTTAACCATCCTCAGCTGATTTTACTGTTATTAATATTAACACTGCTTTTTTTATTAATTGGAGCAAATTTACAATAATGACAAATTCACATT
Source organism: Notoglanidium maculatum (assembly GCA_030068355.1). Lineage (NCBI taxonomy): Eukaryota > Metazoa > Chordata > Actinopteri > Siluriformes > Auchenoglanididae > Notoglanidium > Notoglanidium maculatum. Next base: position 1,218,473 of record JAQQZX010000011.1, on the reverse strand, counting down.
CATTATAATTTAAAACTGCTATTGTTTTTTCTTTCTTTCTTTTTTTCAATGAATTTTCAGACTTGTCATGCTCTGATAATGAAATGTGTTTCCATAACCTCTTTTTAAACAGAGTACGAGGAGAAATTGGTCAATTTCAGTAATTGTAAAAGTAAACTACTGTGACTGAGGGCTGCCTAGTGCTTAACTGATTACAGAGCGCTTCAAGGGGCTGGAATCTATAATTCAGGCCACAGATTAGAAAATGCTTTGGATGTTAGTTTTTGTTTTGTTTTGTTTTGTTTTTTCGTGCCAGGGCCCAGTGGAAAGCCGCACTCATTGTAGCTCCGTTAGGAAAAGCCTGACACCTAAAAGAGATGTTGCTGCGAGGCATCTGCCATCATTTATCTGTTTCCACAGCTGGAGTCATCCGAGGGGAATATTGATGGGTCCCTGACATCATTAGGAAAGACAGGAGTTTGTTACCAAGAGCAAACCCAACACTGATCTTGGTGAGACTCTTGGTGTGTTGAAAGATTTAGAATTTTGCCTACAATAATTAATAATTAAGCTCCAACTTAATTAAGGCAAAAGACTTTAATGCTTGGGAAATTAAAGTAACTGGGGACATTGAGCACAGAGATAGGGTCTGCTAGTATTTTTTTGTAGCTGCATTGAGTGATCTTAGGAGGATATTTATGATATTAAAATGACATAGCCTCAAACTAAATGAAGTTGAGAGGCTATGACACTTGACTTATGCTACAGGCTACTATCTGTTGAATTTTTAGAGTAACTCCATAATAAGCACCTGAAACCTGACAACATAAAATCGCCCAGCGTACAGTCTGCTACTATTTGTCTAGCTAATATTCTTAACCAGGGTTGCCAGTTTTCCAAAATTTCTAGTACTACTGCAATCTCAGAAATCCACACCTAGCAAAAATAAATAAAATAAATAAAAATCAAGCGTTGGAAAAAGGCAACACCTTTTTCCTTCTTTTTCTCAACCTTTTACATGGTAAACAAGGCACGCATGTCTGAATTACGCACATCATCCACTCCTTAGTCCCCCTTTCCTGTCTCCGAATCTGTGCAATATATCTATATAGAAATACAGGCATGGTTCTGTACACCAGGGACACACTGTCTGTCCTTACACTTTACCTTTGTTTGCAGAAATGTATTATATAATTAATTCTGACTGTTTTCTATAAAGCGAGAGTGTTTTTAAACTATACCAGATTGGCGGGAAATCTGCAATCCTGGCAACCCTGTCATTAACCGTCCTGTTCGCTGCTCCTCCTTTGAAAACAATGTTCACAGAGCGAGCATGGGGGCAGCGTGATTCCCGTCCCGATGTTTTCCAGCGCTTCCCATTTTTGACCACTAGGTGCAATAAACACTCACGCTTGCGCAACATCTCGAAAAGCATCACTGGAACATATCTGTCAAATAACTACTTTTTTAAATCATAAGCCAATCAAAAGAGAAAATTAGCATTTTAATTGAATTTAAAATATATGAGCTGTGAATGAGTATTATAGCAATTCACCAGCAACACCAGACCATACAAAGCTCGTCATTTAAAAAAAAACTCCTATCCTGACCATTTTCCTCTCAGAAAATAAACTCGGCTTTTTGCATGGGCCGTAGGGCTCTGAAAATACGCGATACTATAAAGCAATCTTATAAAAGGCAATGAGACAGGAACTGGTGGGTTCATTAATGGAGCCCTCCTCTGTTTTCAGTCATTTTTATTCACCTCTTCACTTTATTTGTTTCCTGATCCATTAGGTCCGTAGTGGCAACATAATCTATTTTTACAGTTGCCTTAGACTGGGACTCGGAGCGCTCCTCAGAAAGCCAAACGCATTACCGGAAATTTCCGCAAGGCACCCCTCATCCCTCTGTGATTCATCACATCAAAGAAGTGAGGCACAAAGAGCCACTGATGTGTACGTGATGGTTCTGGTTCAGGGACAGGGTCTGATACTGACGTCGGCCCGCCGCCCAGCTCATTGATCAGACGAGGTGTTTCTTTTTCGCCGCTACATACAACACGAGCCATATTAAGAGGTTGTTTCTTGCATTTGCAAGAAGCAGAGATTTATTTTAAGACAGGAGCAGTCTTTCTGCTTCTAAATCAGTCCTGATGGTGGATAATAACGCACGCAAGTCTTTTTTTTTTCAATGCCGCGCATCGTATATCATTCGACAAATTGTACATGAGCATGAAAATCAAGTGTAATCATTTCTCATTGTTTGATAATCTAACATATCATTATTCTGATCCTGCTTTTTCAGTGTAGCCTTTTCCTATAATGCTGTGAACAGTGCCTCTATGATATGATTGATAAATCAGATCAATAAGCAGCTTGGAATCTGTTGATGAATACATTCCTCATTGGAGTAATAAATAGTTCGCACATTCATCCAGAGCAACATTTATCTATGGCCTGTGTAAACAGATGCTCAAGGTAGGAGAGGGGAATTTCATTTCAAAGCCAATGCCATTCTCTTTTACAAACAAGAATAAGAAAACTTTGTGATGTTGACGCAGCGGAGTCCTCGCTCTCGCTGTCGAACTGATCGAGCCCCAGTGACTGGGTGACACGCGACTCTGTGGGAGAGAACGAGAATTAATTAGCTGAAGAGGAGAAACCGAACAGGCTCAAATTATTACAATTATAACGGCACTCGTTTTCCAGAAATAGATGTTCTCCGGCATGCTTGTTTGATGCAGCCTGTTGGAAAGCTCCGAAGAGGTTCCTTTAGAACTCTTTTTTTATTCCAATTCTCCCCATAGATGACTTTTGACATTCTCACATTTAGCAAACATCATCTTAACGCGCCTGGCTTTGTGCCCTGTCGTGGCAAAACAAAGGATATGGGGCATCTCTCAAAACTTCTACAACACAGGGGAGGAAATGTCACCTGCAGCCCACAGATGAAAGGATGGTGACATGAGAAAGCATACTAATAAAGACGCCCGAGATGGAGAGTGAGAGAGGAGAGACATGCCAGCAGCCTTCGCTCTCACAATACATCAGAGTGTCACCGGCTGGGCCACCCGCTAGGGTGACAAATCTGCCTGTCACGAGTACAGCGTCCGCCATGACAGCTTGGCATTTTAACTATGAAGATTAAGTTTAAAATCTACCAGCTCCTTCTCTGTCCACCATGGCCGTGATTAATACAGAACGAGAAAGCCTTTGACCTGATGTGAGAGATCATCTGCTGTTTAATTCAGTCGGGATGAAAGAAGTAGAAGAAGGTCAGAAATACAAAGTGTAATGAAGAAGAGCGCATTTTCTACATTACCGTAGGACGTGTTATTTTTCTCACCTTGCCTCACTTTCTCATACTCGCTTCCTCTAATTGCATTCCTTTAAAAGTGTAATCGGTTTTTATAAGCTGGCAAAAGCAGTGGTGCAGCAGTAAACAATCTGCAAACTGTCCCCAGACTCCTCCGCTTTGTTTTGCAGTTGCTCGGTTTAAACTGAACTGTCTAAAGCAAAACTTTCCAGAATCTTTGATCATGCCATCAGGCAGCTTGCTGCTCAGGAATGTTCTTTGTTACACGGATTCGGTTGTGGCCGATAAAACGTCATGTTTTTCCTTCTGCAAAGTCCTTAGTAGTAACATGGTGGGTGCAGGATATGTTCATTTGGGTTCATATGACATTCAGTTAACGGATGGCTAAGCATATGGTAGATATTCTCTAAAGATAAAGAATAAATAAGGGGTAACAAATGACCGGATTTGATATATGATGATATGATATGATAACGACGTATGAATTATGCACAGCGTGGTTGAAATCTCGACTCTGGGGAAAGTTTTCATAGTTCTTAGAACTGTTGTAGGAAGTACTTCCTTTTTATGTGTCCACACTGCAGGGTTAGGGTTAGGACGTAGTTCTTAGAGCGCCATTTTGAGGGACTTTTTTTGCTTCTACTTCAGGGTAGGAACTCTCCCAACATAAGAGGAACCATGAGTGATGTAAATGTAAGGGGACTGCTGAAACACGTGAGCCATTGCAACCGGCATTTAAAAAAACATGTAAAATGATAGCCATGTAAACAACAGCCCTTGTAAACAACATGTGCAGAAGTGACGTTGCTATAGCAACCATCGGCCGGCTTATGTCACTTCATAATGGAGTTCCTAATGGCAGTGCGAATGCAAACGGAAGTAGTTCCTCTCTGTGAGTCCCCAGAACTGTTTGATCCGAAAGCACCAATTTATTTAATGTTTATGGAAGGAGTCTCGGCGTCAGCGCTTTGGTGCATGGCGCTTTGCAAAGTTTCTCAGAATGCGAAAGTTGTTAGAATGGAGGAGTTTACACGTTCTGGTTTCTCGGTAAAATGACAGGCTGCTTTTTCACACAGACAGAGAGAGAGAAAGAGAGAGAGAGACTGTAGCCAGGTTTCCAAAATAGAAGCGGTATTTGAAAATTGTGAAAGGGCTGTGATACCGTTTCGCAATGTTACGCGGTTAAAATTGGGTTCAGAAAGGTAGCATTTCTATTCGCCCTTCATGTCATGTCATGTGATCTGAATGTGAAAAGTGTTTCCATTTCAATTTTGCTTTATCAAAATGTACTGCTTTATCAAATCATCTGAAAAACCACCTCATGCAAGAGTAAAAACTTTTTTGCAATATTTAAGTTTTTATTTTCAAAATTCATGTTTCCGTTACTCCGTCTTTTAGGTCGCAATTTCAATCTGTGCGTTAATGGAAAGCAGGTTAATGGAAACACGGCTCATGATGTTATATTATTCTTAAATAACTTTACAGTCCAGTGTGTTGTTTCCTCTCATACCACATCGATCTGCCAGTGATTACAACTTTTTTTATTATTAATGAACAGTGAACAACTTCCTGTTATGAAGTACATTACAGCAGCTATAAACAGCCGCTCCCTCAGCCTGTCTTTTTTCTTCTCTCTTCAAGATGACAAGTCAGTGTCATGTCACATAGAAACCGCAAAGCATTTTTTCCCTGTTTTTTACTGCATTTTTCCTTTCTACTTGTTGTTAGCCTTGGATGATATGGAGCATCTGCCGTACAAGTCCCTGTGAATGAGCTTGTCCTATAGAAATGTTATTAGAATTAGCACGTATATATAAGCCTGTCATACATGTGTAACAGCCAGAGCCTTCGGGTTCAAGGATTCAGCTTCGCTGTGGTACAATTGTTGTCAACGTTTTAGTCTTTTCTAGCATTACAAAAGGTCGTAGTTTTCATTATTTACCCAAACATGTACATAAACTGTAGCTATGAAGGTACAGTTGTGCCGTTTGGCCAGGTGAGAAAATGAACAGGTAGAACAAACAAGAGCAAAACGCAGTCGTCAGACATATACGTGCATAAGTGTACAAACACAGCATCTGTTCTGTTCACAAGGATTAGAGTTCATCATAAAATGTGCTCATTTTACGTTTTCATTACCATCCTGTCACTTACTTTCCAGGCAGATGTAGTCGTTTAGTTGCAAACGTCCTCAATATGCATGAAGGCAGATACAGACACCACAAAAAAAGGTCATACATTTTTTCTTTAAAAAATGTCAAATATCTGAAGTGAAATAAGTGAGATGCCACAAATTCAAAGAGAGAGAGAAAGCAAAAATAAAGAGGAGAGAGAGAGAGAGATTTCAGAGGTACTTCTATTTCCACACTGTTGGTTGAGCTCCTATAAAGGATAAACTCTAAAATCGTCCTTGAAGTAGAGTGCAGATACAAACAGTATGAAACTGCTCAACCATGCAACTCGCTGTAAGATTGATATTTTGCCAAATAAATATAGCACTGATAATTATATCAAAAATAGCACTGATAATTATATAGAGTTGTGTAGAGGCAGCGAGGAGAAGCATCTGCGTTCAGGAGAATAGTCTGAAACTAACAGAGCTTTTCAATAAAAGTAATTAAAATGAAGTTACATGTTTCAACATGATGGTCATAATTAGCATTAAACCATAATGCCTAGACAGCCATTTTCCAATCAAGGGCTCATGGTATTGTGGGTAATTCTTCTCGACGTCCGTAAAACAGACAGCGTGTAATCTCCACTGCTGCACTGTGACTGTCACTGGATCAATGCTAATCCTGGTAATGGAAGCTGTCAAGTCATATCTGACCCCCTGCAGACAACAAGGGCCAGACCTGTGTGTAGAGCCCTGTGCCGCGCCAGCCGCATCGTCTGTGCTGGCTGAAGTGAAGCTGCCAGCAGCCAAACAGCAGGCGTCCCAACACTGACCCCCCCTCGATGGCCATGCTGATCCTTGCAGAAGTTCTCGTCTGATCGTGCCTCCTTCCCAGATCTGCCAAATACTGGCAGGCAAAATTTCAGCATTTACAGCTGACAAGTCTCCATGGCCCCAGCTCTTGCCTGCCAAAGGAGATCCTTTTTTTTCTCCTCAGTCTTTCTGATACCTTGTCTTGGGTTGACTTGGAATTTCTTTGCCCAGCCGTGCTTTTGATCTCGGTCTGCTGCCAGGTACCTTATGTCAAGGTGCCACACTACGACTGTGAAGGTCAGAGGCTGCGAGAAGCCAACTCGGGCTACAGAAAGGCTGGTGGAGTTGGACGAGGCCTGTCAAAGAACGAGCTTTTAACAAATGACTGGTTACAGGCGAACAGAGAGGCCGGGGACATCTGTGAGGGAGCCTACCTCAAATAAATCTTAAAAATCAATATGACAGCTGAGGGTAATCACTTTCAATGATTTGAGCCTGAGCAGACTCCAGGGAGGAAGCTAGAAGCCTCTGAAGTTTTGAGCTTTGCTGGCGAGGGCTGGAGGGGAAGAAAAAAACGAACATGATGTGTAGTGGAGCACAACAAGCCAGGACACCACTGAGGAATGGCACTGAATGTGAAAATCCTAGCCACGTTACTGGCTTTTCAGTATGTAATAGTGTAGGGAACGTCTGGACCAGGCAATGTTTCTCATGAATGTATATTGAAGCTCGTCGGACATTCCGTGAGTAAATGTCAATCTTTACCATGTTTTTCTCATTTTATCATCAATTTGGTCACCTACCAATTCCCACCCACCCATCAGACACCAGCTACCAACTGGTGAGGGTGTAGGCTAACACGTGCTTCCTGCGAGATACGTGAAACTGCGTCGTAGAGGAAAGAGCTATCTGCTTTCTTCCAACGATGGCTAGTCTCACTGTGATTGACGGGGGAAGCGTGTATGTCACTCCCTCCAAAGGCCAGTTTTTTCACCTTTAGCTCCTGGCCGTATTATCCTGTGCCACATTTTGTCAGCATTTTCAACAACTATCTGCTGAAATTCTACAGTGCTGATAGACTACAGCTGTCTTTAAAGCTGTGCTTGTTTTTGAGCTGTTATTAAATTCGTTTTTAAAGCCTAATGCTTCCTATTCATGCTCAACATTTATATTCAACCAGAGCCATGGAATTCATTTCAGCAGACATGCTCAAGTTTGCATTGAATTTTGTACGTGCAGCCAACAGTCAAGCAGATAAATAAATAACTATATACGCCAGTGCTATTGGGCTGAAACAGAAGGAACAATGGGCTCTCTAAAGCACAGTGCCTGCTTGGCAAGACATGGAGGTGAGCTGGACCCAGAAGGATATCAAGTGAGGAAGAAAAGTCATCTTTTTTTTTTTTTTTATGGTAGGGTTGGATGGCTTGTGGGCTTTTTGTGGCTCTGCACTGTGGCTTGTTATGGACAATGATATCATTCTATATCTAAAAATGAAAAATAGTTTTGGAGATATTCTCATCTTAATTTTATTTGTCACTTCCGGGAAAAAAAATCATTTGCTTTGATGATTCATAACTAGTCAAAGCTTTGTATTCCTCAAATTAAGTGCTTTCTAGAAACATGCTTGTCCTGCACTCAGCGCTGGATCTTGCTCCAGAGTAGCAGCTCATTAGCAGTAAACATGGTTCATCTGTGTGTTTTTGTCTGTGTGTCTTCCCACACAGATTTCTCAGCCATTGCTTGGTTTAAAACAACAACGCTTGGAGTTGAGTTGTTTTAAAGAGGTAAGAGATTGTACGAGGTGGCGGTTATGTGCATTTTCAGAGGAGTTTTTCCAACTTGGTGCTGGAACATGTCACTTCCTGAGATCTTTCACCATCAGAGGATCTCTCTCCATCAGTAAGAGTCGATGAAAGCCTCTCAATAATCTCTTCACCATTCTCTGTTCTTAGAGAGCTTAAGTTGGATACATGCTTTCCTTCTTGAACCCGTGTTAAAATTGAGCTAGCGAGTTTCCTGACCAGTGTGTTTGAACGGACGATGTTGGTTTGTGAATCTTTAAGTTGGGAGGGAAAATTGTGGAGATCATCACTTATGCCAAGTAGATTCAACCAACATGACCTCTCACCAACAACAATGAACATCCTCGGCTTTGTACACTTTGAACTGATTAAGATCTTTAATGATCTCCTCCAATAACCCTAAGTTTGGATTGTAAAAATCCAGACACATCTCCGTCTCTCCCGTTTCCCACTACTTGGTGTACCAGTGCAGAAAACTGATAAACCTTCTGGGATGAGAAAGCCATAAAGAACTCAATTTTCCCAGGATAAAAAGGACTAGCTAAAAAAAAGCTGTCCATCGTGAGATTTAAGTTCATGTTTGCGTAACCCTTGTTCCAAGTTTGAAAATGGTTTATCCCAGTGCAAGCAATGTGAGAAGCAGATGTTTGCTAGGTGAAGAGTGTCAGAAACCTGTACAAGTCCCTCTCAACATCTGATCTGCCCTAAGGTGCATGCCAGTCCAAGATACTATTACCAAATCCAAATAGTAATCCAAATAGGAAGGTTTCTTTCCATGCCATAACAGTGACTATGCACAGAATAAAAGTTAGAAGAGTTATAGCAAACTGTGTTGCTGTGAAGAAGTGGCCTGTTATTTTAACATTCCTACAAAATAGTCTTTTTATTAACGACGTATCAGGAGTTGTTTTGGAGTTGCATTGTAAATGCATGAAACGTACTATTACTACTATATGCTAGTCACCAATAATAACCGATATTGTTTTTCTTAGCATTGCCATAAAAAGTAAATGAGAAACAATTCCTGTCCTACCTAATGTTTATAATTTGCTTGTTCAGTCTGAAGAATTTCTATAGTTTTATTATAGAACAGTTTCATTACTATTCATATGTCTTGGCAAATAGCTTTAATTTGCAAATGCTTCAGTCTCTTGCTCATGATAGTGGTATAATAGTTTCAAAGGTCACGCTCGTTTTTATAACAGCTTTTTGTCCCAGAATTTTATAGGTACCCAAAAAAAACCCACCCTAAATACCAGAGTTTTGGAATTTGAAACATGTAGTGTCTGTTGGGTTTATTTAAAGTTCAAGTCGCTGCATAATGCGCTTGAATTCCTGGCAAATATTTCACCTGCTCACGTAATGACGCTGCAGTGTAATAAGGGCAAAAATAAGGAGCATGCCTCGAATAATTTTCTTCCAGCTAACAGAAATACAGAAAAGAGTCACATACTCCGCGTATCTGTTATTCAGCTCGACCTATTATGTGCTTCAGCTGTATAGAGGGCAGGTGAGTTTATGGGGAAAAATTCCAAGTACAGCTGAAATTTGGTTAAGTAAATGTTCAGTGTAGGTGTATTGCATCAGGAGGCCTCAAGAATTTGCTGACATTTAAATGAGGAGAGTTGATGCAGCAGTATGCACAAGCAGGGACTAATTATATTTTTCCCAAATGTAAAGCCTAGAGAATAGTAATGTTGTATGGCTTCTATACTATAATAATAATAACAGCAATAAAAGTTTGTACACCTCTGCTCATTCATAGGTTTTTCTTTATTTTGACTAGAACAATACTGAAGACATCAAAATTATGAACTAACACATGTGGAACATATATGGGATTTTGTGGTTAAAAAAGTGTTAAGAAACAAAGTATGGAACCTGGAACGCTTTTCGTTAACAGCTGAGCCTCGTCTAAAGGACATTAGTGGAATTTCTCCCCTTCTTAATGTGTGTGAGCTCATCAGTGGTGTTGTGTGGAGGTAGAGTTGGTGTACAGTAAATAGCTCTATTCCACGACTGGAGTTGGATCCATATTATGTCAAGAACCGCTCAGCTAAGTAAAGAGAAACGACAGAACATCATTAAGACATGAAGTGACTTTTAAGTAATAAAAATTCATTGAATTAGAAGGTGTGTCAAAACTTTTGACTGGTTCTGTATATAGAAAATGATCGGTTGCTTTTGCTTTTTTCACTCACTGGTGTAAATTTACCTTAAGGTTGTGTTTAAATCCAGTAACTGTGTTGATTTGGATGTACATTTGAGATTACTTTATAGAAAAATCCATTTATAATGAAGCCGTAACCTCCTGGTCGAGGTAACCAGATTTTGCACTAAAGTGTCATGGTACTTTTTTTTTTTTTTTTTCAAATACAAAGGGTATAAGGTTTAAAAGTCCAGGCCATGCATTTTGTCAGAAACTCTCAGGAAATGATTCTTTTGTGTCCCTGAAGGTTGAATTTGAAACTTGGAATCAGTTAAACTGTGCAATGTGGGAAAATTACAAACTTTATTGCCATATTATTATGTCATATTATATCCATGTTATGTCAAGAACTGCTCAGCTAAGTAAAGAGAAACGACAGCTCCTCATTATTTTAAGACAAGAAGTGTCTTTTAAGTAAGAAAAATAAAGAAAAACCATTGAATTAGGTGTTCAAATGTATGAGAGAGAAAATTCTCTTCAGAACTGATAATGCTTGATTTTTAAAGCCAAAATGATTCTTAAAAAAATTCATTGGTATTGACACTCATATGAAAAAGGTTGACGAGGGGAAATTAGTCCTACGTAATAAGTCTCTAAAGACTCAAGGCTCCTATGAAGTGCTCAGAAATGATAATTAAGTTTCATTTAATTTGCATGACTGCCAAATAGGATGGTTTAGCCCGACCAATTGCTCTGAGGTGTTATAACCGTATTAGCATGTTTGTTTCCTTATTTTGGCTCAGGCATTTCCCATTTCTATCCAGGAATTCTCACCCACACACACACACACACACACACACACACACACACACACACACACACACACACAAAGTTTGCCTTACTACCTTTTCTAAGGACCTTCCACTAATATAATTATTATCCTAGATAATTAATGCTATGATGTACCTGAAATTAACACTAACCTGAACTTCAATAACATAAAGGAAAGAATATGTTCAGTCCAGTTCAGTTCATTCAGTGGACGTTGGAGACACTGGCGAGAGACGCATGTAAAAAATGGCATGCAAAAAGTTTTCCGTTGCTGTAGCAATTTCACAAAACTTTAGAAAATATTTTAGAACATTGGACTTCAACGTTTTAGCATTACTGCCAAATTGTCTCTTTACACAGTGCTCTGGGCCAAACGGGACCTCTATATAGAGAGAGCTGAGACTGTTCTGAACATTTTGATATACAACACTTGGGTATAATTTTATATAGCAGATTAGCAAAGTAAGCATGTAACGTGCACTAACCAAGTTTCTTCCACTGTAGTGCGTCAAACTAAAAGACTGGAGAAACATCGCACCACATGCATTGCATCCAGGCACATCTTTTGGATTTGACACTTTCCTGTGTCATAACTAATTTGCATAATACTCAGTTCAACTGTCATTTTGTCGCTTGCCGTCGTTGTTGGAATCGTGCTCCGTATCACGCACGTCTGTAGTCAGTAAACCATCACCTGTTGCTTTGCCACTCGCTAGTGCGAACGTAGGTGTACATTCCAGATGTCTGTTATAGGTATTTTTTTACTTTATGGCAATAAGGCAAAGCTGAGATAGAAACTGATCTCCTACATGAAGTGTAGGCGAGCGTGTTCCTGGATACAGGATAGCAGCTCAACACATTAAATCCTGTTTTAATAAACATTGGCAGACAATCCTATTTTAGTGCTCAAGCAAGGTGGGCCCTCGGCATGTCAAGAGAAGACTGAAATAAATTGGCCTTACCTCTTACCCTAATTAAGAAGGTGGGCGGCTTGGAGTAGAGGGAGTCTGGCCCTTATTAATAATAGCACAACCTCTCCGTTTATATAATCAGCCTCCGGGTTGCTGGAGATATGAACTGAGAGAATACGACATGGAGAGAGAGAGAGAGAGACAGCGAGACAGAGAGAGAGAGCGCAAGAGAGAAGAGTGAGAGAGACAGACAGACAGACAGACAGAGAGAGAGAGACAGAGAGAGAGCACAAGAGAGAGAGAGACAGACAGACAGACAGAGAGAGAGTGACAGAGAGAGAGCGCAAGAGAGAGAGACAGACAGAGAGAGAGACAGAGAGAGAGCGCAAGAGAGAAGAGTGAGAGAGAGAGACAGACAGACAGACAGACAGACAGACAGAGAGAGAGAGAGAGACAGACAGACAGAGAGCACAAGAGAGAGAGACAGAGAGAGAGCACAAGAGAGAGAGACAGAGAGAGACAGAGAGAGAGCGCCAGAGAGAGAGACAGACAGAGAGCGAGAGACAGAGAGAGAGCGCAAGAGGGAGAGAGAGAGACAGACAGACAGACAGA